>CAHIKZ030004035.1:1415000-1670000 GCA_903632075.3 Acanthosepion pharaonis | reverse complement strand
TGATTATAAAAGCACTCGTTAATAATTACGAACACTGAAAGATCGTGTTACTCAGGCAAATGGTTGTGGTTTGTTTGCACGTGAGCAGAGCCTTACAGTTTGTAAACAGTACTCGCATATAAATATTGTTATCATTCTGTGAAAATTTCGTTAAATTCAATTCAAGTGTGTAGTTTTGGGGCAGAACGGAAAATTGCCACCTCGTTAGTAATTCGTTACACAGGATAGATAGATAGATAGATAGATAACTAGACTCGTTTCGAAAAACCCTCGAATTTTTGATTTGCTAATCAAATCAATCTCGAGGGAAAAAAAGGTTTTAAAAAAAGAAAGAGCTACAAACATGGACTTCTGCCGACAAAAAAAATCGCACAGATGCAGGTCTGAAGCCCAAAGAAAAAAACCCGATACGAGTAACAACTAACTAACAAAAGAGCTCAATACAACCGTAGAGCAGACCTAGATACACCTAGTGAGCCAGACAAACCTACCTAGGTTTCACCTAAACGGATCGTCAGGGAAAGTTTAAATATTTATATATATATATATATATATATATATATATATATATATATATATATATATATAAGCTGCAATATAGATTGTTAAATTGTGTTCTAAATTACACAGGAAGAGCACTGACTTCTCATTTTAACAGTTATATATTTTAACAGAATTACTCAAGAATATCTTGAAATGATAAAGCGTAAATTGATTCAATAAAATCGCCACTGGCATCAACACCACGGCCTTCCACCGTCTTTGGAATCTTTTGTATACCCTTGTTTATTTTGTTGAATGCTGCCATAATCCTTGCCTTCAGTTCATCTTTTATGTTTCATGGCGTTTTGTTGGATGTCGGCCAACTGAAACCCACATATGATAATAAATACAAAAACAAACAGCGGGCATGCAACGGAATGAAAAATATATAATGCGACAATCTACCCATCGCACCCAGTATGATCCTGATTAAAATTAAAAGGCCAGAAGTAGACAACATTCATCCATTCTGATTTTAAGTAACCAACACCAAATAGAAAACATGGCTACTGAAAATTTAAAAGTTTTATTATATAAACCAAACAATCTTTGGTACTATCCGGACAATTAAAGCTTTTTTTTTCGTCATAGTCAGAACGTATATTTCATCTAGGATATAATTTGTGAAATCAGACAATATATGCATTTAATTTTGTAACTTCGCCGTATAATTTCAACGTTACTATGGATAACCGCTCAAATGTCCATATTTCGTTGCAGCTCAGATTAGACGCTAGGTTCGTTGACAGAGCGTACCTTCTGGCATTTAAACGCTTGTGGCTTAAGCATTAATCTTCAGCCAGATCGTTACTCATGAGTGAAGAACAAAAAATTATCTAGCAGTAAACCATCTTTTATTCTTGAGTTGAAGAATAAGTACAAACAATTCTACGAAAGGCACAAGTGTATCAACCGAACATAATGAATTCACTCGCGAAATCGGGGTTATATGTATATATTAGGATGGAATTTAAAAATTTACCAATGTATTTCTTGAAGATAATATTATGTATGGGCTTTTAATACTAGAGCACAGCATCAAAAATATAGTGTTATGAATTATAAATAATGATAAAATTGAAGGAACTAGTGTATAACATTTCATGGCCACATACTTTTCTTATATATATATATATATATATATATATATATATAGGTAACTATACTTGTTTAGAAAAACCTACGAATTTTTGATTTGCTAATAATCAAATCGATCCCGAAGGAAAAAAGGTTTTAAAAAAAGAAAGAGCTAGAAACATGAAAGTATCTCGAAAATAAATCGCACAGATACAGGTTCAAAGCCCAAAGAAAAAAGCCCGACACGAGTAAAGAACTAACTAAAATAGCTCAATACAACTGTAGAACAGACCTAGATAAACCTAGTGAGCCAGACAAACCTACCGAGGTTTCACCTAACCGGATCGTCAGGGAAAGCTGATATATATATATATATATATATATATATATATATATATATATATATATATATATGTGTGTGTGTGTGTGTGTGTGTGTGTGTGTGTGTGTGTGTGTGTGTGCTTTAGAGAGGCAATACCAGCGTGTAGCACATTGCGATGTGCCTGAAAAAACATATTGGACTTGATCTTTGTGACAGTAATCATAGACGGAACTGTTATGAGACTGTCCATTTTAGGACTAGCACAATGTTCATGTAATTTTGATCAACGATTTGAGAGCACGGGCTTTGTTCAAATTGCCGATTTAGAATTACGTTTAACTAAGATCCGTTCAGCATAGTTACAGTACAAATCACAGATGCTTTTTGAGTAAACATGCTTGTTACTGAGCAGATTTCTTCAAACAGGGAAAGCAACCTAGTTGAAGAGTGTGTAAGTGAAAGTGATTGTAGCTGGGCATTGTACACATACAAAAACAGACACACAGGCACACACACAGACACACACATGTATATATATATATATATATGGATTATGTCCGGCAATGATTTAATATATTTTCGTTTATACGCTATGTTTATAGTACAATATCTTGTAAAATCATGTTTCTTTTTAGTTAAACAATTCGATTTCTGTTGGAGAACGCAATTTTCTACGATATTTCTCGAATATTCAGGGCTTGTTCATGTAGTTAATACTGTTTATAATATGTATATATATATATATATATATATATATATATATATATATATATATATATATATATATATATATTGATATATATATATATATAATATTGATATATACATAATATTAATATCATTATACATATGGTATTTTCTATTTTTTTGGCTCAATTGATAAAAACAAATGTAATAATTTAAATACTGTTTAAAAGCACAACCCCTGAAGATTGGATATATTGCGAAAATTATTCGATGTCGGGATAAACTGATATTTAAAAGTCAAGTAATCTTTTCATATAACAAAATTAACGCACTACTTTTAATATTATTTTAATATTTTTAATATTGTGTACAATATAAAATTTGCTGTTTCTTAAGTCGTGTGCGTTTGTTATGAAAGTTTCATGTCCTAAAATCCTGTCAGATTAATATCAATAAACGGAATAGTAAACCACCGTTGTGTATACTGCAACAGAGAAAGTCATTCTCACAATGGCTGCAAGAAAAAATTTGTTAGCCAGTAGAATATTATATTTGGGTTTGTGTCCTTTTACTTCTCTTGCTTTGCAATTTACTTCTGTGTGGGATTTACTTATGCCGTCAAGTTCCATTGCTTATGGATGATTATTTACTGAACTGTAGATGCGTTCTTTCATAAATTTCTTGTATATTTTCTTTGATCATCATTTATACCACTAACCAATAACTAGTTTGAGAACAAAGGTGACGCACAGATGAAAATATTTTCCATATTTGCAAGCGAACAGAGGATGGATATCTGTGAACTCATGCCGTCTGTCAATTTGCGACATAGTATCATGGGGCATATATCGCTTCAGGTTCAATAAATATTGTTTTGTCTGTATGAATTCTCATATTCTGTCATCCTTTTCTGTAACCTACTTCAACAACATTGAAAATAAAGTGGGAAAAAGAACACAAAATAGCTTCAGACAGTCTGTGAATGGTTGGGGCTTATCTGGAGTTTTTTTTTTTTCGTATTTGAATTGGCTAACCTATGTCTCTTGGAGTTAAATAAGTACTATCCGTTTATGTATGGAGGCAACATTTGTTCAATGATTAACTATTAGTCCTACCTGCCTCCTCTCTCAAACGAATTTTCCTGGTTAATTATGTACTATAGCTTTGTCAGGATATTTTACCTAGTCTTTCACTAGGTGAAAATCTATACTGTTCGTGATACGCTAAACTGCCTGTTGTCATTGGTTAATGTGTTACCAGAGTTTTAAGTGTATCAGAATTGCGATTATTTTTTTTTTCTGAATGAAAAAGCATAATGATATCTGCATATTTTCAAGAGCCGATTTACGCCTTTGTTACTATAACGAATCATTATTACGGCGTTTTTGGATTCCTGCTGTTGATTGACATATTTCCAAAGTTAACATGCATTTATTTCTTTTCAAGGTTAGTTTATCGTGTTTTGAGGACTCTTGAGCGCTAGGGTCAACCCATGCTGTCTGGTATCAATTCTGATACACCAGTGATCTTACGCTACAGAATCCCATACAAAGTATTTTATCGAATAACAGAAAACTAATCACTTGAGGATTTTTAACAGAGGCAACAAATAAAATGGATATCACATTTAATTTGAAACAAAAATAATGACATAGTTAATATGTTGATATCCCACTCTATTTCAAACAAAATATTAGGAAGGAAATCGAAATCAATACGGGAAAGAGCAATAACAGCTACTGGACTTGGGAAAACTATTTTCATGAAAAATTATTTTAAGAGAAAGATTTTATAAAAATCAATACTGGCTGTTTGGTAAATGAATGCCAAATGTTTATTATAAGGAACTGGCTAATATTACAATTACCATAGAATAATGCAAAGACAGATATGTAACAAATAAAAGAAAGCACATCACTTGAGGACTTTCAACAGCAGCAACAACTCTTAAAATGGATATCCCATGGAACTCTAAGAGAAAATGATGACATTAATTAAGATGTTATCATTTTACTCTTTTAAACAAAGATTAGGAATGAAATCCCCATCAATATTGGAAAGAGGAATAGCAGCGACTGGATTTGGGAAAAATGCTGAATGTTTCCTTGTATGAAAAAAACTAATATTACCATTCCAATTATCATTTGTCTATTCCTTGTTTATGGTTTATAGGCATTATTGTAACGTGTGGCATGCATGGAAGAGAGATATATTATAAAGTTTGCAGGATGTCTTCATTATTTTATCTATTTTTAGACATTTTTTTTTTTAGAATTTTCAGTTATTTTTGACAAACAAGTTCCTATTTCTTTTTCTGGAGAATCCTAGAACTCTTAACTATTTACAAAATAGAGAAATCTTGTAAATAATATTGTTGACAGTTTATTGTTTCCTATTACGATTTCTGCTTATTGGGAAATGTGTGCTATTATCTTAATTTACTAGTCAAGTGACTGGTTTCGTTCTAAAATTAATTCCGATTATAAAGCGAGCAATACAGGCCGCTTTCGTATTTACCAAATATAAAATAACCCAAATGCAACATTATTTAGATTTTTAGAAAAGAGTTCAGACGCAAAATAATACAAACCAATACCCACTCTGATTCGAATGATTTCGGAATAAATGTCATTCAAAACCAATGCAATAAGGCAAATCAAGATGGTGGTTATATACAAGAATCAGGTCGTTCGAGGAATGACTCCCTTTCAAACTTAGGACGCGATGCCTATTAGAGTAGTCTGAAGGAGAAAAGACAACATGGATTTGCAATATTTGTGACAAGGTGTGGACAAAGGATAATTAGAATGGTAATATTAGTTGTTTCCTACAAGGAAATATTCAGCATTCTTTGACCGAGCAGCTAGTAGTGTTGGCTGTTGAAATTTATTAATCTTTTCTCTTACAAAAATGTCCAGGAAAATGTTTTTCCAAGTCCAGTAGCTGCTATTCTTCTATCCAATATTAATGGGGAATTCCTTGCTAAACTTTGTTTAAACTAGTGTGACAAAAACAATTACATAGTCAATATTAGGAAGGAGATGTACATCAATACTGGAAAGAAAATAACAGCTATTGGACCTGGGAAAACGATTTTCATGAAAAATTATTTTAAGAGAAAGATTTTATGAAAATTGATACTGGCTGCTGAGTCAATGAATGCCAAATGTTTCCTTATAAGGATATGGCTAATATTACTGTTGTAAAGACTAAAGAGTCTATGTTGGACACTTCTGCCTACTATAAGATTAGTAGGAGAGAAGGCCTTGGGGGAACAGTCGAATAGATTGAATGCTGGTTCAAAGACACACACTCACTAGTCGCTTATTTGTATAGAAGCAAGTGGGTAACAGTATATAACAGCTTTTAATAGATTATGCTTTGCGCATTTATAATCACAGATGTGAAGAAATCCGTGGAGAAAAATGAATGTACATCTTAAACGATTTTAGTGTCAGAAAACAACGAAATGATAATCCTTCATAAGACCCAAGAGACTGACTAGAAAATCATAACCAATTAACCAAGGCCAAATCAGTTTAGCAGACCTAAGACCAATAAAGCAGCAATGGATAGTGCATGTAACAAATGGGAAAAATAAAAGCTATAATACAGATATATATTTTGAAAATGACCCAAAGCAGAACGTTTGGAGGGGAACTTTCGTAAATATTTTAAAAAGCGATAAAAAGTAATGAAGTTGATAATTTTAATTTCCTTAAGAAACAATTGTAAATAAACTTATAATATTCAAACAAAAGTAAAAGTAACTAGCCAGTCAATTAATACTGTATCTTACCATTAAGGAAAAGGCTAATATCACTATTGCCGTATCACTTAAACTGACCTAGGGATGGCTCATTTTCAGAGCATCATTATGTTCCGATATATATATATATATATATATATATATATAAATATATATATATATATATATATATATATATATATATATATATATATATATATATATATATATATGTCCTGAAGATGGTTTATTAGACTGAAACCTCCGACGTTGACATATTAACATTAAAACAGCATAATTGTATATAAGGATTTTTGTTTGTTTTTTTTTTTTCCGTATATATTTTCTTCATACGGTCGGATCTATATCCATATAATTGCTTATATATGTATATGTGTAGTTTTTATATATATTATTTATATATTATATATGCGCGGTACTTATTGTAAAGCGCTCAATAGCAGTGATAGAGCTAACATATTTAGTTGGATTAGTGTGAATTTGAGACCCTGTGTTTCATACTATTTGCGATCGTCAGACAAACTGATTAATAAAAAATTAGACAAACTGATTTACTAAAAATTGATCAGTTTGTCTGACGATCGCAAGTAGCGTGAAACCCAGGGTCACAAACTCACATCAATCCAACTATATATATATATATATATATATATATATATATATATATATATATATATGTGTGTGTAACAGGCAGGATGTGTATGTGTGTGCCGCAATTTTCGACGGATTTGCATGAAAATTTACATCCGATCGATAGTGGAATTAGTCAATACTTCATGCTTCTACGGCAGTTTTCATGTAGTTTGCGGCCATTTTCTACTGGCCAGAGTGAGAGCCTCTAGCTGGCTGCATCGAATCGGCAGAAAGATTCTACTGGCCTGCGTGAGAGCCAACAGCTGACTGACACGAATATTAACTAGCATAAAATCGATCACTGCATTTGTCACAAGTGAGAAAAATTTAAATCTGCATGGCACTTTACTCCAATTGGCTCATTCGCTTGCTTAAACTCAACGTTGATTCTGATTCCTCAGAACTGGCTTGGGTGTGAAAAAGTATTTTTTCTTAACATTCTTTTTTCATTCGGTTTTTCCAGTTACGAGTCCTTTACTAAAGCTGATCGTTTTGTGTTCATTTTATTTAGTTCTTTTTTTGTAAAAGATTTAATGTTTAATCTAGAGCTTAGAAAAAATTCGCAGTGTGAGATATGCAAGAAGTAAGGGATGTAGCAACATCAGCACGGCAAAGGGCACTCCTTTAAAGGCAAGGAAGGGCAAAAATATTTTAAGTCAAATGATAGCGATTGCTGTATGAGTCGGACGGCTTTTTAATCAAGTACGTGCAACGCCAGGCCATGCTGCTAGAAGATATATATATATATATATATATATATATATATATATATATATATATATATATATATATATAATATATATATATATGCATGTTTTCTACAGACAAGGTACTTTGAGCTTTTATTTAATTTTTTTTGTGTTCTGACAAGAGCTTTTTTTCTGGACACAAGAAAATTAAATAAAAAAGCTCAACTTTAGTACCTTTGTCTGTCGTTTTTGTTGAAACATGCATAAAGGAAGGATTGCTGCCTAAATATACAAATATATATATATATATATATATATATATATATATATATATATATCAACAGAGATGAATCATCAATGTAGTCAATTACTAATGTCTGAGGTTATTTTATCTTCATTGCTCAAGGCTAAGCTCTTGGGTAATAATTTTGTTCAAACTCTATATTGGATAAAAATGTAATCTACATTGTTGCTTACGTTTCAGAGAAGCAACACATTTGAGAACACACTATTTGTGACCAGGAAGTGCCCAGATACTTCAAAACCTTGGCTTTACGAAGTCTTCTTCTTCCGTGTCCCTACACGACGTTGTTGATAATGGCTCTAAATGAAGATTTTTTGCCATGTCTCCCATTGCCTGCTGCGCCTTCCATTCACTCAGGCTCGCCAGGTAGGTTGTGCCTTGCATTTGTCTGTCCATTTTGCATTCAGTCTGTTGTATGAGTATCAATTTTTCCATGACCTCTTTCCACATTATGTGTCTCAGAAAACTCAACTCTCTCTTCCTGATAATAAGTATGTTTCCTTTGTGTTTCTATTCGTTCCAGAACGTCATCCCTCACAATTGTAAGTGATGTTATGTCTTTTCTTCTCGGTTTCCTTCACTACCTTCTGTGGGAGAACTAGTAGTTAATTTTCTGTGACTGCTACCATAACTGTGCCATATGCGTATCTTAATTTGTTAAGATTGTGGCCGACAATACGAGTTCTCTCAGAATGGCCTTGCTATATAGTTTGAAAAGTTCTGGTGAGAAGATGCATGGTTTTGTTTTTGTATATATACTGAAATAATTTCCCATCCATATTTATGCAGTCTCCTACCAGTATAGGTTCAGGATTATTCTGATATCCTTCCCGCCTATATTAAGGTTACCCAGCCGTTCCAGTAGCTTTTTCTTTATGTACTTTAACTAAAGCGTCTGCATAGTCTATGAAATATATGTATACATCATTTTGCATTTTTATTGCTCTTTCTGAAGACTACTAGTCCGAACAATTGTTTTTGCACTTATTGTTTTTGTACTTAAGAAGCGTAGCCTTGAATTATCGCCAGTTTTTTCAAAGGCATTTAATAGAATTTTTTCCTGGGTAGGTGGTAATTGTCAGCTATTAGCTTTTTTTCAGAAATTCAGGGTAACATTTATCCCCGATGCAATGTAGCCCTATCAGACTCGTAAGTGTCATCAACAGAATATTTGTGTCTATTCTCAGCGAGGAGTTTGTTGTTAAACTTGCCAGAAATAAATTCCTAAGAAAAAAAATGTACAAGCTTCGATACTTTAGAATTAGGGCGGACGTTCTCACTGTTATTACAAACATAATAAATGAACACATCGAATGATGCTTAATCACTCGATCGCTTACCAGGAATATCTCAAATGATGTTGGCGAGTTATGATATAAGTAGTTGCTACGCAAACTCCACAGGTATGTTATCTCTGGAAGGTTTTAAGAAAATATCAAGTTTTTTCTCTCAGGTTGTCGAAAATTCCGTTAATTTTTTTAGGGAGAAGTATCTATTGATATCTTTAAAAAAATACGCATAGAATGTCCTGGCAACAATATTAAATTTGCGAAAAGATACTCTTCTCGACGAAGCAGAAAAGATGGATGGTTAAAAATAGGCCAACTTTAAGCCCAAAGCACAATCACCCTCTGTCATATCTCCAGAGCAACCAACAACAGTGCCTATGAGGAACTCTCATCGCTGGTAACATTTATTTTCGACAAAGTAGGTTATCTTTTAGAGTAACGCTTACTCTGTACAAGGCTCAAGTGCAGTCGAGGATTACGGAATAAGAGGCATAATTTATAGAGATATATGGGGAAGATAACGGTTAACGCTAGTCTTAAACATTTAACAGTTATCGGGGAAGCATAGTCTTGGGAGTTTGTTCAACAAGGAGCGGTTTGTGGAAATATCCAGTTTGACTGCAACTTTGGAGGCTTCACTCGTTCATCAGGCTTACACGCGTTCTCATTGTTTGTTTTTATTAATAATTTGGCTCGAACATTATCTCATCATGGGTAAACAATTTATCGGCACACCTTAAAGACCATGATGATCGGACCATTTCAGAACTCCTAATATAGAAAAACTGGCTTTAAGGTTTCAATGATACAAAACCAAGTTTGTATTGTTATATTGTCACGAAAATCTTCCATAGTTTCTCCAGTCATGATGACTGTCTACGCTCTCAACTTGGCTCCATGTTTTAAATGTCTATTAAGTCTCTGATTCATTTCAGACTTCAAGTGGAAATGATATATATATATATATATATATATATATAATATATATATATATATATATATATATATATATATATATATATATATATATATATATATATACGATCAATTGTTAATTATGCTATGAAAAATCATCGGCTAATTATCTCACACCAGAAGATACAAGAATCATATTTCATCAAAAATGAGAAATGGCTGACATATATGGACAGAAGAGGTTTAAAAATCCTTTATGCAATTTTGTAGGGGTTGACATATTCTCTTATATCCAGCCTTATTCCATCATTGCTAGCTTATCACTATTCTATTGCTATTTCTCTAGCATATATCTTGATTATCTCCATTCTTTTGTCGAACCTTTACAGTTAGATATTATGCTAAGTCCACGGAGTCGAATCCTCCACATTTGGTACGTATTTCAGTTTTAAGGACGAACGTCCAGTAATACAGCATTTTGCCAAGTATTGAGTTTCTGTGGAACAAACTCCAGTATCGGTGTTTCACTTAATATTACAATTTTAACCTCTTCAATTCAAAGTTCAATCGTTAACTATATTGCTTACGTTCATAATATTTATTTGCTAATACTTCTACTTATTTTAATATCACACACCTCATTCATTCAACTATCGGAATGGCTCTCAGGTGTTATCCTGACTAGATTTTACGGTAAAAAATACGGGCGCAATTTTCAGTCATTATTACTGCTGACATTCTTTATTGGCGATTCAAATTTTCTGATCGATGCATTTAACAACGAGACAAGGTGTGGTTTTATTTGGTTTACTAGCCTAATCATTTTTCAAGAAAACTTGTTCGGCGTCAAAATTCCGGCATATACTGGTTTTAATTTCCCAGGGAAAATCACTTTTTCTGCTGCTGGGCTATTTGTCGAAATTTATATTTCAACCCTAGGGAACACTTCTCGATAGACACAAACAAATGTGTAACTTAATTTTGCTGCTTGTGGGAAGGCTCAAGGTGGTTATACAGTCAGTGTAACCGGTGGCAAATATCTAGATGATAGAACTTCTAACTATGAAACATTTTGTCAGAGAAGCACCTCTACGAATATGTTTTGCGATGGTGTAATTTATGTGAGCCAATTGAATTGCGGATGCTGTGCTTCTTGTGAATGCTTATAGATATTTACCATTCTTTCCTTTCCATTTTCTTTATTTCTTTATTTAATTGATGTTTTATTACCCTTCTTTCAGCAATTCTAGATTAGATCGCTGCAATTTTTGGAAATTAGATATATAAATAAAAGTTTAGCAGTTTACTCGAAAGTTTTGCAAAGAATAAGAAAAGGAAGAAAAAGAGGCAGAAGTAATAAAAAGGAGAAAGAAGAAAAAGAAGGAGAACAACTACAACAAAACCAACAACAACTTCGCAGTAAAAGAATGGCAAAAAAGAAGGATATGAAACTAGGAATTCCAAGAATGTTGTCTTTAAACGCCATCAGTTTTCAAGTAATAATAAGATCATTAGAATATATAAATTACGAAACTGTCAGAGATCTATTCGCAATATGAAAAAAAAGATTTTATTCTCCATGTCTACTCACAAACGAAGAAAAATAAATGGAGCTGGAAATGTCTTGTATCAAACAGCAAATCAGCAAAACTGGAAATATTAATAAAATGAAATGCTCTGATGTTACACTTACTAAGGCTATCATGGATTCTGCTTATAGCTGATTAGAAATATTAATCTCGGATCATAATCCAAAATATCACGGCTACATCATGATTGTTTTTCTTAATTTTAATACCTGAGACATTAATTGTGTCTTAGGATTCACTTTTAGATTCTTGTAGACTCATTCAATTGAAGACAGTCAAAGGAGCCTGGACTACCCAAAATTACCTATATATATATATATATATATATATATATATATGTGTGTGTGTGTGTGTGTGTGTGTGTGTGTGTGTGTGTAATTGGGCTTCACAAGAAACGTTGTAGAAAATCTTATCAAAATCTGAAACCATATCTCGCACATTTGACTGTAATTGTGTTATATTAGAGCAAATGCCAAAATACATATATAGACCTTCTAAAATGAGTACACCAGCATTACATTTGCCTCTTCATCCTCACTTCATAAAACAACAATAATAATATTAAAAATATCTTAACGTGTGACATAGTAAATTGGGTTGTGCTAGTAGATACTACTTTACATCCGAAATAAAACTGTCGAGGAATATTTAAGTTCTGCAAAATGAGATATTTAGACAACATGAATTTGAAAATCGTATGCAGAAAGCGTAAAAATGATCTCGAAGGACCGAACAAACGGGATAGAAAATGGAAAATAAGAAGATTTTAAACTAAGCAGACACCTGCATTTCTGAAAATAGACTTCTAAGGTGTTTACTGCAGTGCTGAAGAGACTTGCTATCAGGCCATGTCAAGTGTGAACCACTTGAGTACTCAATGCAAAAATTAAGTAACGATCGACATCATATACTTGCGAAATTGTTTCCGCGACAGGTGTGCGTATCAATGTATTGCGTGAATTATTTATGCATAGCTTTTAATATTAATAATAATAAAGATAATATATGGTAGGATAGGAAGTTTGAAGAAGGACACTGAATGTATTATAATAGCATCAAAAGATCAGACTGTCAATAAAAAAAAAACGAAGTGTCAATAGGTTGATAAATTTGAAACTATAGCACACATTCTGAGTGCCTTTCAAAGTTTGGCTCTGAATGCGTTTAGAAGATGAAGATATGTGCAGTTTGGCAAAGTCATTTATTACAAGTCTGGTGAGATGTGGGGTTTTCAGCGAGAATATAAATGGCAAAAATATAAACCTAGCAAAGTCTTTGAGTAAGTATACGTGAAAGATGTTTTGGGATTTTCAATGCAAACAGAGAGAAAAAAAACCTTGGCGTACAATAAACAGGTCATACTGGTGGAAGATGAAATAGTAGAAAAAGAAGGGTTCATCCGTTGTGTCTTTTCGATGCATGGGTAGAACAAATGGAACGGAAACAAATTAACTATGATCAATTTGAAGTTTGAACTGGCAACGCTTTCGAAGTTAAAGAAAGTCACAATTATACTAGATGATATTGCTGAGAGGAAATGTTACAGAAAGGAAGCTTTTAGCAACGTTAAGGATACTTCGTAAAGGGATGAAACCTTAGCGGAAAACTGCATGACACCTAAAGTTACTGGTTGTGTTTAGTTATACATCATGAAGTATATCTGAGAAAATAAATAAAAACCAACAACATCAGCATCATCAACAGCAAAAACAATCACAACAACAACAACAACAATAATAATAATATCAATAAAGAAATGCAAAACGTTGTACATAAAATTTCAGTTAACACATTACGAAGAGCTTTAACTCTGTAAAATGTGTATGATCTTAGGGGGTTTTTGAAAAGATTATCAATGGAAAAATTCATTAAGCCATTTCTGAACTTAGGTCTCAATTGTTATTCAGAAGATAATTTGTATACAACAGAAATCCAAGGAAATAATAATAATAATAATAATAATAAATCAATTTTACTGAAACAACCGCTGCCATCTTCAAAACCATAAACTGGAAAGCACCAAGAATATCCAATTTTTGGATAAAGAACTATCTAGCACTCACCAAGTCCTCGCACGGACATACAAAGTTATAATCCTAAACCCATTAAAAAACCTAAATAGCTCGGGCTATGGGAAGTAACGTAAATACTTCCAAAAACAGAAGAGACGCAGAACCCGAAAAACTATGGGCTCATCACCTGCCTACCAGAAATGTACAAGATCCTCACTTCTAGCATATCCGCGAGGACATACAACTTCTTTGAAAAAAAATGAAACCCGGCTAAACATAAGGAATGTAAAAGAGGAGGTTAAAGGATAAGGACAAAATAATTATCAAAAAACAATATTGGAAATGGTGGAAACAAGGAAAAGAAACTTATCGATAGCAAGGATCGACTACAGAAAGGCTTTTGAAAGTGTTCTACACTCATTGATATAGAAGAGCCTAAAAGTATACAGATAATATCCCACACCACTGTAATTCATAACATTAATCATAAACAATTGGAAGACTAAATTAAACCTAAACCATACAAACGGGTCATTAATATCGAGACCGATGAACATAAAAAGCGGAATATTACAAAAAGACGCATTGTCGCCACTAATCTTCTGCCTTGAATTAACGCCACTAAACTTCCTGCTGAACAACAGTAGCTACGGATACAAGTCACATCATAGCGAATTGAATCACCTGTTCTATACGGATGATCTTAAAAGACATAAAAAAGGGTGACAACCAGCAAAAAATCCTACTTACCATTGTCAAAATCTTCAGCAAAGACATTAGGATGGATTTCGAAATCGACAAATGTGACAAAGCCACTTTCAAAGGCAGTAAACTAACGAAAACTATAGATTTAGATATTGATATCCACAACAAGATTGAGGAACTAGAACAAAATGGTACTTACAAAATCCATAGAAATTAATGAAGGAGACAGAAAACAACATTTTTGATGAAAAAATCTCAAAAGTATATTATAAGGATAGTGTGTTTGATACTAGAAATTTAATGTGGCCTAGAAACTGAAGTCTCCCCACACCATAGCTGTACCTGTAGGAACATACAGCTTCAGCATTATTAAATGGAAGGTGAATGCCATTAAAAAAAATTGGACGCCAATCTAGGAAAAAATGCTTACCCAAATGAGTATTCAAAAACACAAGTCAGATGTTGATAGGCAGTATGTACCATGTTTAGGTAGCTGAGGTTTAATCCAACTCGCATAGACTCTAAAAGCTACAAAAACCGGATCGGAAGCATGCGTCACAAAACCAATAACTCTCTCGTACAAATAGCAAACCAACAAATCACTCCATCAATAAAGATGCTGCACTCTTGAAGAAACAGCTTAATATATCTGAATATCTACCAACAAAAAACGAAGCGAATATTACCTACGCAAACACGAGTAAAACAGAAAGCAAAATAGCTTGGCCTAATCAAGTCACAACAAAGCTAGATGGACAAGGCTTTGCATGGTAGGTACCTAAAAAGACCGATAGAAACAGATGTAAACAAGCAGAAAACACATCGGCTACTGAGGAGCACTCGGTTGAAAGCTGAGACAGAACGCCTAATTATTGCAGCTCACGACCAAAGCCTCGCAACCAGTTATCATCCCTGTCACATAATCAAGGATAAAACTAACTCGGATTGCAGGAATTTGATGGAACTCTCGACAATATTATCTCGTTATGTCCGGAATTAGCAAAACATGAATATGCCCTCAGATATAACAAGGTAGCGACATATGTGCACTGGAAGTTATGCAAGAAGCACAAGATTGAAACCACTGAGAGATGGCATGAGCACCCAACAGACACATTGAGAGAAACCTTGCATTTGCAAATCGATTTATTTATATTATATCACATCCAGACACCGTCAACTTTATTATATCACATTCAAACACCGTCAACTTTATAAATTTTTGTCATGATTTTACCTAGTGGTAACGCAGAAGATACCAGTGAGGGATGTTGACTGCGTTTATGCTTCAACACAAATGACTAACTTTCGTTAATTTGTTACCGAATAAATTTAAATATGCTATTACACTTTTACTAGCTCGTATTTTCTACAATTTACCAGTATTCAAATTAGTTTATAAAACGTTTTAATTATTTTATTTTTATTTTAACCTATTTTCATTTTTTCTAAGAAGTACTAATGAAATGAGTGGTTGTATCTAACAACGCGAAAGGTATATTTTCTTTTCTTTTTTTTTTTCATTGCCATTATGATTTTGGCCAGCATATATATATATATATATATATATATATATATATATATATATATATATATTATGAAAACCTTAGGTATTTTGGCTTGTAATTAAACAAACCAATGTCCAAGGAAAAATAAGGGATGAAAAAAGAAACAACTAACACCCTGAAATTGAGGCGAAAACAATCGTCCAGAATTCAAGCCCGGACTCCAAAGAAAAAACTCCAAAATGAGTAAAACAAAAGTAACTACATAAAGTGCCCAATACGCTTAGTAGAGCAAACCTATATAGGAACGTAAAGAGCTAGGCAAAAACACACACACACACACACACACACACACACACACACACACACACACACACACACACACAAACACACACACACACACACACACACACACACACACACACACATATATATATATATATATATATATATATATATATATATATATATATATATATATATATATATATATAGGTGCGTGTGTCCCTGCGTGTGTGTACGTGTGCCGGTGTCAATGAGAGGGAGAGGGAGAGGGGGGGAAGACAGTAGTCAAACATCAAGGGCAAGGCAGTCATCAGGCCATGCATGTCAGTTTGTAGCTCGATAAGTCGGTTTATATATACTGCACAATGCGGAACTATGGATAGCCAGTTTATTCATTTCCGCTTTATTGCGTTGACCTGCCATTCATTAGACAAGAACGACGATGTTTTATATTATTCTAAATCGATTTAGTAGAATTAATTAAGAAACAAGAACGTGAATTTTGTATCGCTATTGTAGAAGGTTAAATTTTTAATTATTATTTATCATTGATTATTAGGCCAATTTTTATCCATTCATTAATTAGTCGCTCTTAATTATTGATATTAAAATTCACTAGTTATGGCATGCGTGCATTCCTACATTTTGTTAATTTGTTTCTTATCTATTTAATCCATGTATTTATCTTTATTTATTTACGCTCTGTCGTTTATAGAACATACCTTAAATATATGTTTGTGTATATATATATTAATAACCAAAAGATCTCCATAGCAATAATAATTTAGAAGCAGATATATGTAAAATAAACTGCCAAAACTGTTCTTTTTAATCCATTGAGGAAACATGCAGAAATTTAAAAAAAAAAGAACTTATCTATGATAGCAATAATGATCTTATACAAAACAAATATCAAATGAATGGCAGAAAAGAATAAACCAAAGCGTCGATTTAAAGAATGCCGCAATAATTAAAGGAGAAATAGACTGACTTAAACTGAAAATTATTGAGAGTGCCGATACCGAATCTTTAAATATAAATCTAAGTCCCAGATCGTTTCAAATATCTATGTTCCTGAAAGAAATACTCCATTTCCAAGCCAAATTCGATGATTAAAAATATGCCAAAAGATCAAAGACATCGGATGAATTCAAAACGTTTTATATTTAAAATATATAATGCAAAAACAGCTCGGAGTCATGACTAAGCGGCTTGGATTGAGGAATCTGAATGTCAGTCGAATCGATTGCTTTCACTTACGTGCTTATATTCATGAGAAAGTTATGAATCTTGTTTCTTCTCTACCCAGCAATGGATAAATAGCAGGACAGACCCGGTTCTGTAGCCTTCGATGGCAACTGGTCTACCGCAAAAAGAAATGGCAACATAATGCGGGAAAAAAATCTGCCTTGGCAGTCATATATCGAAAGATACATGATCGCCTAAGCGTCTATCAAGCATGGCACATAATTGACTGAATGTAAACATTAATCAACAACAAAGATAACAAAATTAATAACTACATTATATAAGAAATAAATTTCAACAGGATTTCTTTAATTTATCAGATATTAACTGATATCAGTTACCATTATTTACGCTGATTTACAGTTAACCTAATGCAGGTGAGTTCTTACATTTAACAATTTAAAAAAAAATGGACGTTGTTTTTTTTTTTATTTTGTTTATAAATAGGTTTTGCAAAATAAAATGAGCCTAACTAAATTTGCTCAGAGGACAAAACGCTTTGACTGAGATAAGTTCTCCTTTTTCTTTTGACATATTATTCTTTTACAGATATGCTCTATGCGAAATTTTCAGCAGACATTCACACATAAAAACACACACATATATATATATATATATATATATATATATATATATATATATATATATATATATATATATATATATATATATATATATATATATGTATGTATGTGTGTGTGTGTGTGCAAAAATAATAGACATATAGTGGCCCAGTTTCGCACCAGAGAACTATTTGTCCGGCTGTTCTGAAGTGGAATTTCAGGGAAATTAAATTGACAATTAATCCATAATAATAAGTTAAAAATTGAAAACAATTCTAAAATACAAGTCAGTACGAAAGTTGTTTTGAAAGGCCGGTTTGATATCTCTCTATCTATCTATCTATCTATCTATATATATATATATATATATATATATATATATATATATATACCACACACACACACACACACACACACACACACACACATACATATATATATATATATATATATATATATATATGAAGTGTGCCATTGTAAATGCCAGAATGATCCTCGGAAAACATTTACTCGCATAAGGAAGCAGTCGCGAATAAGTCTATTACAAAAATTAGCCATCCATCTTATTTCCTTGGATATTCGATTATTTACAAAATCGAAAAAATACCATGAAACTCTCATTTTTGGCATCAAGCAACTCATGACTGCTTTATTGATATATATTCCGGAAAAAGAGTTCAAAGAATGTTTTCATCAATAGATCGTCATTTCAACAAATCTATAGCTTTGCATGTCGGATAATTTTGAAGTAACTGCAGCCTAAAGCACTCAAATATTTGAGCAGGTAACCTAACTGCGCTTTTAAATGATGATTCAAGGTATTATATTGCCACCATTCAATTCCATGTATTAAACTATCACATTTATTCCACTTGATTCTGGGGTTATTCCACATACACACACACACACACATACATCCATATATATACACACACACACACATATATATATATATATATATATATATATATATATATATAGTGAGAGAGAGAGTTAGATAGATAAAATTATTGTATATGTTGTGCATTTGCAAGTATTAATTTCAGATCACATCACATATATTCCACTTGATTCCGGGTATCACTTGGTATATATATATATATATATATATATATATATATATATATATATATATATATATATATATATATATATATATAATATATTGTGAATATGCTGTTGCATTTTCAGTTAAGTTCCGTTGTCATTTGGATAGTGGCACGGATTGAGGAAGCGGAGAGCCGAGTTCTAATTCCAGTCCAATCCATTACATTCACTTACATGGTAATACACTTGGGAAATGTATGAATCCTCTTTCTGTCCCCCCAGCTCTGGGTAAATAGCAGGACAGACCGGGTTCTGCAGCCTTGGGTGGCAACTGGTCTATTGCTGAAAGAAATGTCAACCTCCTGCGGGAAAAAAATATACCTCGTCAATCATGTGTCGAAAGATATGTGAATGCGTAATCGTGTATAACGCATGTCACATAACTGAACTGATTTATTTCATTCTAGCTTCATTTTCGTTTCGCGACATCCAAACAAAACGTAATGAATAATGAGTAGATTCTTTTTTAATCGTCGTCTTTACTGACATCGGCGCCTATCCATACCAGAATCCTTAATAATAAGCCTACGACAGCAAACGTTCTTATGTTATTAAAATCTAGTTATATTCTTAATGTTAAACACCGATATTTCAACAATTTGGTTTGTATAAAATATCCGCCCAACCTATTTACAGAAACTTTGTACCGATAGTGAACCTTCTGAGCATAGAATATCTTACATATCATGCGTGCAAAAATAATCTTACCTTTCTTTACTCAATCAAGATCGACCGCAGTCGAAATCCAATAGTCATTGTAGACTAAAAGATCCTCTCATTAACCGCATATTATTTCCTTCGCCATGGCTATATACGGTTTTGTGTTCAGAGTTTTTCTTCTCACAGACACGCTGCCACCCAATGCTGAATAACTTTCATACTATTTAGTACGTAGCTGGCTAATTAACAAAGAGATATATTCATAACCATCCCAATAGTATTTGCGCATGTGTAAATATAGAGGTTCTTCCGGTTTCTTATTCTGTTACATCACCCACACATATAATGATTGTTTCCTACATTAGCAGTAATATATTTCTTCAGTTGGAAACACGGTGTGATTTTTGCATTAAGAATTGACACATTTTTGCCTCTTAACTGATCTAGCGAGTCAACTAACGTTACACCGATCTGACCATGACATAATTAGGACTCATTTAAACACGGAAGCCTACCAAACACCATTCACAACATGCTAGTAGAATATTCCAGTACAATAACCTCACTCACAAGTAAAATAATAAAAGATTAAACATAATAGATGCTTTAATAGTATGAAAAAAAATCACCGCTCAATAACATTAACTGGGAAGACTACTACAACGTGCTGTGTATGGAAAATAAAACACTACCTTAACTTCAGATATATAAATAACAATCCCACATATTCAGTTACAAAAAGGCCGTAGAATCAGCCTAAAAGAATAGCCAAAAGCGCTCGGATATTCAGAAATATTGGACAGTTTTTACACACTTCCAATTCTCTTAAGATCACCTCACTGCATAGGCTGAATATGTCCGGTAAGAAGACACAACCTTGTCTTATAACGCTATTTGCTGAATTCATTTTCAATTCGTATGTAGGTGTTTTTTCTAGCGTATGTCAATTTTAAACGAGAGTATATATATATATATATATATATATATATATATATATATATCATTATGTGATATATATATATATATATATATATATATATATATATATATATATATATCAGTATATATATATATATATATATATATATATATATATATGTGAGTATATATATATATATATATATATATATATATATATATATATATATATCAGTATCTGTATCACAGCTCATCAGTATGGCTAGACATCCAATTGCTTCAAGCCTGGATCGAAACCCGACCCATTTGGCATCAGTCATAGATTCTACCCCAACCTATCGTTGCACAGATGAGTGGAAGGGAAATTTTAACGTTTTTACTATGCGGAAGATGTCAGTAGCTAGGAGAGCTACACACACACGTACACACATTCACACACTCACACACACACACGCATATATATATACATATATATATATTGAGCCATTCTATGAAAAATTTAGACAAGCTTGTCTACTTATTCTCGATAGGATCCTTTCATATATACAAATAAGCTTTTACGTGTGATTTCTGAAGGAAGAGAGGCAAAGGCCGTGTTGATACATACTGTATGTATTTAACGAGTACTTTCGACATAGCACAATGTCATCATCAGAGTATTGTTAATTACAGGATAATTGTAGTGTTCATTGTTGTGAAAGACAAAAATTGTTGTGATCATCTGAACATTAAATTTTGTATATGTGAATTGATGAGTGCAGCGTTATGGCATGGCTCCAGAACACCACACCTAGTAACCTCACCTTAAACGGTGTTCCGCAGCCATGTCATGAAGATGTTCTCCTAACTTTACATTTAATGAACTTCTAATCTACTTAAAAAATTTTAAAAACAAGGATTGTGTCCTTCAACGAGTCTTTAGTAAGTTAATGATTTATTAAACCTGTTAGCGAAGCGAATTCGCAATTAATTTCATTAACTCTATTGACTTATTCTTTGCATGCCAGCTTCTCTATAATATTAAATATACTGCACCATTTAATAGTTTCATAAGGACAATACACAATTTCTGAAAAACTACTATCTAAAGATTGGATAAGTTAGCCCATGTCATTTCAATTGAAAACAAGAAAATAAACACAACCTAAACATCATGGAATTGCCTCATTACTATATTAAATAAAAGTACTTACGTTTAAAAATCAAAATACAACTAAATATAGAGTCGCGGCAATTCACGTTCCAAAAGTATGTAACCGTTAATAATTACACACTCTTAAAAAAAGCATCTGTCGTCTTGTAATAATACTCATGCCTGGTGATGATAATATAAGAATTATCAAAAGTACTAGCGCATCGACAGGACATCTAATACGTTTTACATTGTTTATAAAAAGAATCGCGTCATTCAACGAGTGGTTAGTAAGTTAATGCTTTATTAAATGTGTTAGCGAAGTGAATTCGCCATTAATTACATTAACTTTACTGATTTATTCTTTGTATGACTACTACTTTATAATATTACTTATACTGCGCCATTTAATATATATATATATATATATATATCTAAAGGAAAAACAGACCACTTTAAGGTACCATTATAATAATTTATTTCACCAGAGTCCTTTTAAAGGACGCCGGATCATCAGATAGCACTTCCAAAAATAAAATTAAACGAAAAATGAAATTAAAATTGATGGGTAGTGTAAGTTTTTGTAATTTAACAGAGAGTGTGAAAGGGATAGTGAAATAGACATGGTAGAGTATAGGGAGGGATTAGTTTCATATCTCTCTCAAGTATACTTTGTATTGGGGGAGTGACCAGAGCTTGACCTATTTAGACGGTTAACTTAACGGAAGTGATTTATTGAAATGGGAGGGGAGTAGGGAGAAAAGAAAAAGGAAAATGAAAGAAGAGGGAGAGGGAAGTAAAGAGAAAGAGGTTGTAATTGGGTTTTAGCAATTTATGTAAAGAATAGATTTTAATGTTTGATAGAAATTTAGATATCTAAAAAAAAAAAAAACGAATAAATTACTTTGATATTTGCTATCAATTTAAATATTTAATTCTTTTTAATCAAATAGTTTAGGGATTTAATTCAAGTTAAATACTATATTTATTAACACATTTATAGAACATTACACACACACACACACACACACATATATATATATATATATATATATATATATATATATATATATATATATATATATATATATATATATATATATATATATATATATATATATATATATATATACTGGTAGAATTATCCGCGCTATGCTGCGTGTCACACTTTTTTTTGTAAGAAAATGTTGATTTCTTTTAACTCATTGTTATATGGAAATAAATTATGGAATTTATCTTCATTTAGAAGCCGATTCAAATTCTACAAGCAAAAATCGAAATCCATTTTCTTTGCCTACACATTTAGTAAATATGACTGAAATAAAATTAAATATCTTTGTATAATACACAAATAACAAACTTGAAGGAAAATATACAAAATAAATATTTTTTATTTTTCTGTTGTTGAGAAAACTACAAAGATAAAAAAAAAGCTCACTACAAATCCCAATTTAACTTTGAACAAAATAATTTCAATTTTGCACGACCTCATTACTATTTCTTTACAGACCAGACAAATCATCTTGTATGTATTTTAGTTGCTTTGTCTTATTCCTTAGAAGTTTATTTTTTTCCATTAGAAGCAAATTGTTCGCTTTCGTTAAAACGAATTATTCAATACCGAGAATTTGTTGAAATCCAGTTAAAAATACGACAGTCCATCGATTAGAAGATACATAAATACGAAAAAGCCTTTCTTTGTTCGCCCAATACAACGTGCAGTAGTCACTCAACGTTGCGGGTTCGTGAATGTGGTTATTGGAATGACGTAAGAAGAGGAAGTAAGAAGTGAAGATTATGAGGTTATATATGATAGATAACGTCTGACTCTAGACTTCAAAATCTTAAGTCGTAGTGATCGGGGAAGCTTCATTCTAGAAATCTGTTCCCAAATTAGCAGTTATCGGATATGAGCTCTCCGCGTAGTACATCATCCTTACCAATGGAATTCGATGAGTATGGGGATGTTTTAATCTTGTGTAAATCGTGTGATGTGCCCTAACTGTATATATCTGGGTTGATGGAATTAGGGTGTGTATCTCCTACGATAATTTCTCATTTGAAATAGCGATATAATATAGCGAGGCTAGCGACCGTTTGTTTGCGGAAAAGACGCTGTATGGTGGATGATAATTCATTATTCACAATGTCACACAAATCCACCTGAACACTGTCAATGCTTGAAAATGAGTAATAGACAGATGCAGTCCAGATATGGCAGCAATATACGATATTTTTGTCTGATTTTCATTTTTTTTTTAAAGAAAGTGCTTGGCAGTAGAAGCCAGTTACTTACGGGAGTGGTAAAATGAACCTAATATTTGTCAGAATCTTTTGTGATCGATCGTATATACGAGTTCCAATTCAATTCCGAAGCCATCTTATGTGCCAATAAATATTCAAGGCAAAAAGCCTCATTGAGGCTTTTTGTTAAGTTACACTCTTAACTGTAGTTATAAACTAGAATAGCTAATGAGAATTACATCTCAGTTCGGTTAAGATAAACATTCATCAGCTAACTTTTGTTGGTATTAAATGTAGCTAACATCACTCTCTCCTGTAGGGATTGGACTTTCTTCCTAATCTATTCTTTGAAGTTGCGTTTTATGCCAACATCGCGATTACATCATTATTTTCTCTTCGAATTAAATTGTATCCATTTTATTTCTTTTAAGCCTCCTAGAGAATAGGTTTCTGTCATTTTATATAGTATGCGTTTGGATTCTGTAGCGCCAGTGTTCGAATAAGATAGTCCTCACTAAGATCTACAGGTTTCATTCACTTGAAGCCCTTTTAACGACTGATCTGAGAAAGCGTTTGTTTGTTTTGTATTGTTTTGTTTTGTTTTACTGCATATCAACCTCAATGGGTTATTTAATGCCAAGAAAAAAATTTTCCGGGTAATAATTTTTACCTTCATAAATCTGTTATTGGTTATATTATTTTCTTCAAAAATGTATTGCTGGCAATAATTTTTTTAAAAAAGTATTTCTGGTATTAAAATAAATTTTTACACTTTCATAGTCTTTTGACCCCTTTTTGGGGGGTTAACTATTTGCCTATAGCTGGGACCCCAGATTAGGGTTGACCTGTGTACACCAGCAATTAGGAGGTGTTTTCATGCTCATCAAAACCTCCTGATCAGAGGCATTGCTGTTGGACGTAGTTTATCGTCTTACCTAGAACGCGTATATAGATTGTCGTCATACCTAGGACGGGAGAAAAAGTTTGTATGCAGACGATAGTTTATACACTGACATATTTATTAAAGTCTTGATCTGACAAAGCTATATAAGATCATGAATCAGACTATCTATCTATCTATCTATATATATATATATATATATATATATATATATATATATATATATATATATATATATATATATATATATATATATATAAATATATATATAAATATTTATCTATCTATCTATATCTATCTATCTATCTATATATATATATCTATATATATATATATATCTATCTATCTATATATATATATATATATATATCTATCTATCTATATATATATCTATATATATATATATATCTATCTATATATATATCTATATATCTATATATATATATATATCTATCTATCTCTCTCTATATATATATATCTATCTATATATATATATATATATATATATATATATATACCTATATATATATATATATATATATATATATATATATATATATATATATATATATATATATATATATCCGAATGTAATGCGAACGAAAATAATATATAAAATCTAACGTTCACAGCATTTATTCAAAAAAAGGGCTCAATACCGATAGTAGAGCAATAATTTTTTGTTATAATTTTTTCATACAGATACAAATAATTTGCCCCCGACGAAGATGCAACTTTGTTTCGGTGCATTTAGTTGCACCTCAACTGGTGAGAGCCAAAATGGTTATAAACAATTCTGTTAATAAGCAGGCCGCACGTAAAACATCATTTCTTTTTTTTTATTTGTTTAAAAAAATAAAAGTAAAAAAATTAAAAAAAGAAATAATTGGTACATAATAAGAGGGACGTATGAGGATAAATAAAAAAAAATAGGAGAAGAAAAAGAGTGGCGGAATGAGACAATAATGTTTGTTGATATCATTTTGGTGAAGGATTGTTGAGGTGTCAAAGTCATGGCTTGACCCGAAACTTTTTTTTTTTTTACTCGATAACAACGGCCAAGTGTTTAGGGAGAACATTTCCAAGATTCCTAAAAGTGAGGAGTGGAAGAGGAAAGGTGAAAATAAGAGAGAGTAAGACGATGATAGAGGAAGGAGGGATGAGTTTAAACGATGATTATCGTAGCAATTGTAAATGTTTTTTCCTTAACTTTAAAATGAAGCGACAGCTGAATTGCTTATATTTAGACTGTAATTATTGCTACTAGTTTTGTAATCAATGAATGTATTTTGTAAATTAATAAATTAATGGTGGATATTTTGTTATCAGTATGTTGAATACACATGTTATTTGCTTATAAAAGATATATTAATATCCCGTAATTTTATATACATTTCTACATATATTTTAAATTCTGTACTAAAAATTACTGTAAAAAAAAAAAAAATCTCTTCTACACACGCAAGCACCCGTCGGATTATTGACTGGCGGACACTTTCAGATATTTGCACACGAGTTCTAAAGGTTTTGCAGGCCTAGATGACACGTTGATGAATCGTCTCTGTATTAATAATGTCTGCTGCATAAACCAATTGTTTTAGCTGACCCCACAGATAAAAATCCAAAGGATTGCGGTCTAGAGAAAGTGCAGGCCATGGTACAAGACCTCGCCTAACTATTTATGTTTCATGCTAGATGTCAGCCAGTACATCGCGAACAATGTGACTGAAATTTGCTGATCCCCATTCTGCGTGAGCCACACCCGTCTTTGTAATAGCAGGGGTACCTTTTCTAGATATATTTAGCTGCCCCCCACCCAACGTGAGGTAGCATGTGGCACAAGACCGAGTTTAATGTGGGTCATCCGAGCCCGTAGGCCCGGCCAAAAATATAGCCTTCGAACCCGCCTAGGTGGGTTCGAGGCCTGTCAACCTCCCCGAACGAAACCTTGCCCTTCGGCAAAGCTTCGTCCGGGTTCCTTCCTTGCTAATGCAGAGAGTTAGACAGACGGCGGTTGCTGTAACTTTAATAGCAGGTGTAGAAGTTTATTTGAAATAAAGTCCTGTAGCCAATTCCTGTAAGACGTGCTGGGAGAGCATATGTTCTACCAGCTAGTGACTTACCAGACAATTCCAGCCCACACATTAATCGTAATGTGATGCTGGTTTCTAGCCTGTATTGTACCATGGGGTTCCGTTCCAACCACAACAAATATTAGGTTTGCAAATTTGTTATTACATCTCTTCCAAATGATGTCTCATGTTTAAACAAAACTGACAAACAACCGATCGCCAGTTTGTTCAATAGACAATCGGCAAAAGTTTACCCGTGGTGAGTCATCAGAGGCCGAAAGACAGTGAACCCATTACAAATGTTGCAGATGCCTTAGCTTCTTTTGAATTATCCTCAAGGCAGTACTATGAGATATACGATATGTTAGAGTCACTTGACAAGGGCGAATATCTGGATTTTCTCCTTTTTTGCTCGATCCATTGTTTGTGCTTTCAATGATCCTTTCTCAGTAAACAGCAGCTATGTTTAGATGACCCGGCTGCATTCAGTCCGCAAAGGCAATATAACATATATATATATATATATATATATATATATATATATATATATATATATATATATATATATATGATAGATAGATAGATAGATAGATAGATAGATAGATAGATAGATAGATAGATGTGTTAATAAAAAAAATATCCATGACGTTTATAGGCAGACAGGTAAGGAAGGAGATAGTGAGGTGATATATTATCAGTGGGAATCTAACACAAAGTTATTATAAAAATTCAAAGAATGGTTTCTGAAAAAAATATTTATAATTACTCCGTTTAACATAAGCTCGGTAGACACGAGATGAAAGTAAATGATGTTTACCTGTTTTCATTATAATAAACATCAATACATATTTCTAATTTCCTGCGATGAAAGTGTCACCTCGTACATAGAAATATCAGTGTGTGTCCATTCAATTAGTTCCTTCTGTGAAATTAATATCTAAAATCTATCGATTTAAATGTGGTTAATATATATTTACTGTGAAGTATATGGCGCTAATTACGATCTCATTTTCATTCTCTAACAATCATATGTATCTGACGTCCCTGACTTCCGGTCAGACATATGCTCGTTGTCTATTTTTGATTTGCTTGGCTGCACTGTAGAGTAGGATCAGTTGGATGTTTTCTGTGTGAAAAAGAGCACCATGACGCATATCACTCCTCCAGAAATATGTAAATGGCAATCTGCACTGCTTAGCATTCGCGACAGAAGCCCCAATAGAAGTGTTTGGGCGTCATTCCAGTGGATTCGGAAAGAGTTGGATGAGTCTAGTGGTGATTAGAGTGGTGAACTCCGGATGTAGCATTGGATATCTCGGTAGCTTTTGAAAGAATTTGGCATACCGGACTTCCACACAAATCGTTGTTTTTCTGGACGGATAATTTGAACTGATTCAGTCTTATCAAACCGTGCAATTTAAATGGTCCTGAACGGCCACTCTTCTAGAATATTTTCCATTCAAGGCGTCTCTCAGGACTCTATCTTTGAACTCACGGCTCTCATTTTCATCAATGAACTTCCTGGTGGCATCAATTCTCAAATCTTTATTTATGCTGATAGCACAACTATTTACTCATGTCTTAATAGAAATTGCGATCAGTTCGATAAGTATAAATTGGTAGCTGGTCTAAAAAAATATATTCTGCAATCTACTATTAACTGAGTCAAACTAATGGCTTGTTAGTTTTAACGTCAGTCCCAAAAGAAATGGAACTCTTCAAACCACCTGAGAGACCACATTCTGTCTTCTATCTGTACAGCTGGTGCTGATATGAACTGGGAAGATTATGTTGCATCAATTGCTTAGTCTGACGTTAGTAATATTGGTTTACCGTGTCGTTCTAGAAAACATTTTCTCTCCAGAATCTCTCTCTCTCTCTCTTACATATTTATTTCTACCATTTTCCATGCTTTGAATATTGCTGCCAAACATCCTATTTATATATTCTTGATAAAATTCAGATAAATTTTATAGTTTTTGATCTAGCAAAACGGCTTCAGTCACTTTCCTCTTGACGTAATGTAGCTTCCCTTTTCTATAAATATTTTCATGTTAAGTGTTCTTATCAAATATCCTTACTTTATGAATTTAACTGCAATACTAAATTGGCTGGAATTTCTCATCTTTTTACAGTTGAAATAGCTAGAAGCAGCCGTAAGTTCTATGCTAACAGTTTCTTCTATTGCACTCCACGCTTTTGGAAATCTTATCTAGTTTCTCAATGAATAGTTTGCAATTCTAACAATGACAACATGGAATTCATACTCCTACACTTTAGTACTCTTTCTACAAAACTTGTAAATAAATTAGTTACCACTAATATTAAAATACCACCAGTATCCAAGATAATCGGAGATATAATTGGAAAGAAAAATTAATTTAATTTCAGATGACGTTACTTATCAAATATATTATAATGTAAAATAATTTATAGCTTTCAAACATCTCAACATCTAAAACTCCTTACCTCCGAACATAATAAAGATTTACGTTTAACAACAATACAAACTCTCTCGTAATACGCAGGAACAAATACGGCCATAAGTTTGAGTTTATAAATGCAGCCTAAATAAAAAAAAAAAGGACACACGTCTTTAAGTCAAATGTACTTCCAGAGATTATTACTGAAATATTACGAACTATAAACACACATCAAAAACATATTACATCAACAAATTTTAGTGAATCCATTCGTAAAGAACCTAATGCATATTTGTCTAAATCAAAGGTAATGCACGTAAAAACGTTCCCAAATGAACAGACGAAAAACCAGCAAACTTAATGTTTACTACACACGCCGAAACACACACAGTTACGAATATACATCATAATCTGAATCCCACATAGAAATCTAGAATTATTATACACTTACATAAAGCAATATTTAGGTTTTTTAGGTCAAGTTTCGAATTCGTTAATTTTTCTTGAAATTTGAATGGACTCGGCGACACCATTAATTCGTAACACCAAAATTTATCATAACGTTTGTTTACCAAGTCGAATGCTCGGGATATGTAATTAACCAATGGAAATAAAACAAAAGATCAAAAATACTATAAATCATTTATTCATTTTTCTCAAAATATCATTTTCTGATAAAGAGTAAATAAAATGAAACATATTAGACAGGTATACATTCAAATTTTTTTTTTATCTTAACACACACACACACACACGAACATATATATATATATATATATATATATATATATATATATATATATATATATATATATATATATAATAATAATAATAATAATAATAATAATAGAAAATGGTAATCCGTATGGAATTTCACAGATAATATAAATCCAGGGAGAGCTCTATTTTACGTAACAGAGTGAAATGATTAATTAATGACATTCAAAGACTTAAAATCCTATAGGTAATAATTTTTATATTATGAAATTTATAAAAATAGCTTTTAAGCTTTCATACCTGCAAATACCATGATTTGCTGGTGTGAAATATTTTTATAGCTTTCATAAAATAAAAATGGGATTTATGTGTATGATTTTCATTATATATATATATATATATATATATATATATATATAGACACACATATATATATATATATATATATATATATATATATATATATACATATATATATATATATATATATATATATATATAAATATATATATATATATTATAATTCTTTTTAAAAAATATGATTTCTTCGCTATATAAGTGTTGTCATGTTTCAAAAACAAGAGCCAAAAACATGAATATAATTATTGAAATTAAATTGAATTAAAGTATTAAGACCTGTTTCATTCTCAATTGAAAATTTTGGAATACTCAATTTTCAAAGTTACGCATCTTTATAAGCATGTTCTTTCGAAAAAATTAATTACCTGGAAACGACTGGAGCGACTATTTTTATAAGGGTCATAAGAGTTAATTTGTATCCACATATCAATCACCTTCGGAAAGAGGTCAAAAGAAAGTAGGAGGGCCGAGGTGTTTATATACGCGGAAAAAAATATTTATATACACAGAAATAATTCGCGTTAAACAAATTAATGTCATGGGATAATCTTTAAATTTATATATTATATAAAGTGGAATGGCGTACAATAGTTCTATGTATTCAGCTCTTCAAAACAGTGTTGTTGATTCTGCACATGATTTTACCACTGCAATCACATGTCATAATGTGCGGGTATTCTGGCTATTTGTTCATAAGGCTCGTGCTGGAATTTCATACGTTGAAAAATGGTTGGAGAGTCCACACACGCGCGCGCATACACATACATATATATATATATATATATATATATATATATATATATATATATATATATACATATATATATGTAGGGTAGTAGTATATACAATAGTATCCAGACAGGGGTAGACATAATAACACAAGGCAACATCTTTTTCTTACACGCAGCTTTCACTAATTCTAAACCGATGACATCTCCTATAAGGAGAAAGAAAACATAGTTCAATGGATATTACACGTTGTTTTATATGCAGTCAAAATCACACACACACATACACACACGCATACATACATATATTTGAGTCTGTATGTGTGTGTATGTGTAAAAATTCAGATATAAATAAAACTTTATCTGTAAAAGCACAATATAATTAATTACAGATGGGATACTTATCTTAGCCGACGCGTTTCGTCGTCTGAGTGATTTTATCAAAACAAATTTTCGGATTTTCTTTTGTAACAACTATTTACAAGAAGTATATATTTCATTACTTCTTAAAATTTTAAAAACTTAATATACACATATAAATATTTTTCGGGTTAAGTGAAAAATATAGGCAAATTATGAAGGATGCTAAGTGAATTAATTTCATTTCTAAAAGACGAAAATGTGTAAATGAGGTTAATTTTTATGCATTTAATATTTAAATTATGTTAGCATGGGATAAATCTATGTATTATATATTTTAAATAATAAGAGATGATGAATTTAAGAGTTTTCTTATAATTTTTAAAGAATTTTATATTCATATATGCTGGCTTGTGAAAGTAGTAATTCTTAACAGTTTAAACCATAGCTGGAGGGAGAAGATGTGGAGTCATCATTTTCTGAAGGGTATTTGCGCATAAATAGATATAACGTATTCAACGAAAATTGGAAATCGGTTTTTCGATTAACAATTCGGGGCCCTTATGCATTTCAACATCCGCACATACATTCCTAAGCGGTCACCCACGTTGTTAATAATCAGACTCGACGTTGCTGAGCCTTGGAGATCGTACGGTAAACGGTCATACCATACTCAAGTGGGAGATTGTAAGTAAGGAGCGCGTGTTCGCGTGTAATTGTGACAGATGCAACCTTCGATGAGTGAAATTCTGGCGATTTTGGAAGGGATCGAAGATAACAGAATGTTGAACAAAAGAAACAAACTTGTGGCCACCTGCAAGCATATGAATAAACTGAGAATAAAGAATGTAGGGGATGGTCGAAAGTTAATGCCACCAACAACCTAACTCTTTAACAAGACTAATATATACGGGCCTGACGGAGAGTATGTCTCAAACAATAAGCCTCATCTCATTCAGTAACGACTCCTTTCCTACACGCCTCTCCCTGTTCCCCTTGCGTTTCATATACCGCAAGACTCGTGAAACCGGCCTTAATAAGGAATTGAATATCTCGTCACTCTTACCGCCTGAGGATTGCGAGACAACAACATCAACATCTAAGTGTCCACAGGTACCTTCGAGTAGCAAAAAGCAGTAACGCATGGTTATTGCTTTTCTTATATGATTTATAGATACACACAAACACACATATATACGCATGTATGCCTGCATGTATTCAGTATATCATATTATATTAAATGAATCCCATTATTCACAATAAAATAACAAACGAATATTGATAATATATTCTGAGTATACTTGTATTTCTGCGAAATATATCCATTTGAAAAACATATTACTGTGTATTAAAAACATTTAGAATAACTTATTTGTTGACGTAATAGTATTTTATGGAACTCCTGTTAATTATAATGAATACATACATACATACATACATACATACATACATACACACACACACACACACACACACACACACACACACATATATATATATATATATATATATATATATATATATATATATATGTATTTAGGTTATATAAACACACTCACACAAAACACACACACACACACACACACATATATATATATATATATATATATATATTTATAGATAGATAGAGAGAGAGAGGGAAGAGAGAGAGAGAGAAGGAGAGAAAGAGAGAGATTTTTTTTTAATCATTTTTGGGAATCTGATTTACCATTAATCATAAATTCACCATAATAGAGAAACACGATATTTAATGTTATTGCGTGATGAACACCTAACATTGGAATATGCAAAAACTTTCAACCGATGTCGCAGAACATTATAGATACAAAATTGAAAACACTGCCTTTATCATCCAAAAAAGAAATCTGGTTTGAAGAATTTCAGAAAAATAATCTTGAAAAATTGAAAGATACAAAAAGTGACATCATAAATAAACGTTTATTGGCCAGCAAAAAACGTTTAAAGAGGCTGCTGTTGTAAAAGTGAAGATCCGAAGAAAATTGCGAATATGAATAACATTGCCTAAAGACATGAAAACAAACGAAAATGTTTTGGGCGAGAATATGGTTGACGTCGAATGAATGTTTCGCCTGCTATTGTAAGCGGTAAAATTATATATTCTTTCTAATTTTACAATAGTGTCAAGAAAAATTTCAGATAACTATTTTAAGACCATAAACACTATATATTTGTACGACGAAGGACACATTAATTTAAGCTAATCAGTACATTCAGGTACGGTATCCATTCTTGGTTTTCTACAAAGATGATTGTCGTCCATATTGCAAACGACAATTTCAAAAATTAATCGAAAAAAAAAGTTGTCGTCCATTAAAAGTGATGATATATATATATATATATATATATATATATATATATATATATATATATATGAATGTTGGAAATCATCAAACACTGCCGCAGGCTCAAGTTGAAATAATAAATTTAGCAAAAATCAATGTTTGTGCTGGATATTAGAATTAGATTGTCTCGGTGGATATTAAAATGTTTCGGAGGCCAGAATTTCATTTAAAATAATAATAAAAATAACCATGTAAATATGATATTGTGTTAATCGTAAATATATTTGTGTCCTATATCTTTAGATATAAGTGTATGGTTAAATAATAAATTCTGAGAATTATATATATATATATATATATATATATATATATATATATATATATATATATATATATATATATATATATATATATATCTATCACAATCTGTACTTAGAATGATATATTTATTTTGTAAGTATAACCATGAAAATATTAACGGCATTATTTGGTTAGTCTCATTTGAGTTTGAACACGTTGACTTGCATAATAAAATTTTTTGTAGTATATATATATATATATATATATATATATATATATACAACGTCCCAAAAATGGAAACACCTGCAACAGCTATTTTTAATATTTTTTCCTCATTTGCGAAAAAATAATGAATAACACAAGGCGCTTTGCTAAAATTTAAATATGAAAAATCAAAACTTACTAATTATTTAGCGTTTTTCCTTTTATACATTTTAGTCAAATAACGGTTTGCTAAGGTTAAAAATCTATTGGAAGATTTCTCTCAGTTTTACGTTGTTTTTGGGTAATTTAATTCTTCAGGGAAATTAGAAAATACGTTTTTGATATTTTTACCTATAAATGTTTTGAATTGCTTTCATCTTCGATTCTTAATCGGAAAGGAAAATAAAAAAAAGGAGAATTTAAGTTCCTTCCGGCAAGTACGTAATGTTGCCTACTTGAATATTCTTACTTTTAGATGATATTAAATAGTTCAAGATCTATTCTATATATTAAGACTCGGTGCTTCGCTAAACTAAAAGTAGAAACCAGTTATCTCTCTTCAACAAGAGAAAATTTATCTCCTTTTGTGATGCATGTCTTAAATTGAAAGCTCACAACTACAATAGGAGTAGATAGTTTCACCTATCGTCTGGTTTATACTCTTTGTCGGTCTATGGAAAAGGAATGGCGGTTTATTCCTTGTTACCAATTTGGAGTTGAGTTTCTGGTTCCTCCTTTTATATTATCTCTCACTCGCATTAGACTCTTGTAACCTACTGGCATTTTCCCCCGGCAAAAATTTTGAGTTTTTTGATTAACCATTAATAAACTTGCCGCTAAATTCATGAAACGATATGACCAGATAGAATGAATGAATCTGGACGAAATCAAGAACTATATAGACATTACTGTTAGGAAGACGGCATTCAGTTCTTTATCTAAAACATGTTTTGAATGTTACGGAATGGAAAATATAGCTGATAAACATACTCGCACTTCGTCATCAATACATTTAATATTTGATCTATGTTTGCTTGTTATTAAGGGCAGAAAATTCTAGTGCACAGATTCCCGATGTGGAAAACCTCAATAAAATGTTCAATGCTTGGCAATTGGGTTGGTGTATAATTATCAGGCGTTTTTAATACGAGATTAAAAACAGTCTGATAATTATGTACCAGTCTAATGGTTATTGAAGGCTATTCTCCTCTAATGGAAATTAAAACTTGATTAATGGGCATTTCTTTATGCTTGATTTGTAAGCCACAGTCATCAGATATGAAAAAAGAATTAGCAACGGAAGACATGTGCTTGGTGTCTTTAGATTTTTAAAATATATATTTTTAATATAAAAAAATAATTCATATATTACACTTCTGTTTATTTGGAGCGAACCTGGCTATATTTCAGGGCGCATTAGTGCGCACCGGTTGCGAAACTCTGCTCTAGAAGATGAAATAGTGATTTCGCATCTATCTTCGTACCAATGGTTATGCAAGCATGTCGATATAATCTGCAGCTTCTAACCCATTCTCATTGATTTTTCTTTCTGTTGAAGCCCATAATATGTAAACGAAATATATAATAAAGAAATAAAGTGTAAGTAGGCCCACTTTCAAGACTCTAGCAACAGTTATTGGCATTGATTTAATTCGGACTAATGTCCTTATCTTTGTACGATGTAAATAATTAAAATGATAACTGCACTGTCTAGCATTTGTATAGTATTTGTACATTAAGGCATTGACTGTTTTGTATATAATACAACCAGGAGAATATTGGAAAATTTCCGAAACTTATCAAAACGCATCAAATGTCCTTTTCGCCTCCCTCTCATTTAATGATTCTCTTGACGAGCGTCATCTGAACATTAGACGATTGATTTTAAGAAAAAAGTCACATTATAACAACAGACTGTACCACAAATAACAGATTAAAATCCTCCGAAAAAAGAAAAATCCTAATCAACGACACCAAAATTTTCTACAAAAACAATTGCAAAAAACGCTTACAAATTCTGGAAGCTATCACAACTAAAAAAAAAAACAACATAAACGAAGCAGCATTTAATACTGACAGAAAAGAAATCATAAATATATTTAATAAATAATCGTTCAAATAATAAATACCAACCACTTCCCAATTACTAATGAACTAATCCAACAACACTGCTTGAAGAACAAAAAATATTGTCTATAAAAATAAAACGAAACCTTCTTCAAAGCAAAGTCATGCAGCCATGATGACGGTTGAGGACAACAGAAAGCGCTCGGCATCACGTTAAGGACTGTTTGTCTAATTTTTTAACATTTTAGATCCCAATACAAACAAATTTGCGCAAAAGCAAGAACGGAAAATTCCTTACACTTCACTAACATTTGCCTCGATAATGATGCCAATATCTCTCTCTCTCTCTCTCTCTCTCTCTGTATATATATATATATATATATATATATATATATATATATATATATATATATATATATATATATATATATATATATGTGTGTGTGTACTGATTCGATATATATATATATATTAGAAAACTGTAAATGTTTATTGATAGATTCTAATTTCAGTTCCACATACACACGCAAAAAAAAAGAAAAATACTGGATTTTAAAATTAAATACATATAAACTAGGTTTAAATAAAGACTTGGGTATTTTAAATCTTTATAAATATTTCATTAGTTAAACATATTTTTAGATATAGTTAAAATGTTTTTATTTCTTATTTTATTTTTAATTTTTTTTTAAACAACATCTAAGATATTATTACAGTTAGATTTACGTTAGGAATATTCGTTCCATATCACGTGACATCCGCATCTCGCGACGGACGCTACTTGTAAACATACAGTTATTTCTGAAGAAAGATTGAGGCCGATCTGTAATATCAAATATATATACAAATAAATAAATACTTTCATAAAAAACATTATTATATTTTAATTTGCAAATTTTATACAAATTCTGGAAGCTATCACAACTAAACGCATTGACTAATACAATTAATATAATCAATATAACACGACGAAAACGATGGACATAAAAACAAGTCTTATCCAAAACAGATAAATGTATTTTTAATGAATATTGTCCTGAAGAAGGTTATTAAACCGAAACGTCAGACGTCGACATTTCATTCATATTAAAACAACATAAGCGCATTTTAAGGATTTTTGTTTTTACAGATATTTTCTTCATATATATTTATTAAAGACATTTTATTATGTTTAACGTTGTTATTTTATAGATACAAGTATTTAAGCAAATGCTCTGTTTATGATAAACAGTATTAAATAACATTTACCGGCCTGAATATATTCGTTCTTTGACAGAATTCGAACCTGCATCCTATACGGAACCGTCATATACGCTGACGTGCCTTAACCGTCTCGGCCACAAAGAACCTTACGCTAGACAAGGTCGAATTTAATGTTTATAAACTTCAATCATCCATGAATCTCGTACATTCATAACTGCTCTGGCGTATGTTATTTAATACTGTTTATCATAAACAGAGCATTTGCTTAAATACTTGTATCTATAAAATAACAACGTTAAACATAATAAAATGTCTTTAATAAATAAATTGTCGGACCTTGTCCATTTCTTAACATATATATATATATATATATATATATATATATATATATATATATATATATATATATATATATATATATATATATATATATAAAAAGGCTTAAACACTAATATTCCTTTTTATTATATCCTTACTCTGTCCTAGACATTGAGTTCTACCTGGATCCTTCCTCTTGGAAAATTTTTTTTTTTTTTTGAAAATATACATGTATGGAAAATTTTTAGATATATTTTTCATATGTATGTATATTTTCCACTAATATTATCTATCTATCTATCTATATATATATATATATATATATATATATATATATATATATATATATATATATATATATATATATATATATATATATATATATATATAAGGAGAGATAGAGAGAGGGAGAGAAAGAAAGATGGAGATATTTGAAAATAGGTGTTCTGGCTTACAACAGAAAGTGACCATGCACTGTAGATTCCTCTCTCTACGCTTTTGTTTAGAAAGGCTCTATCAACGATCTTGAGAATACTCGCTATAAATATAGCCAATGTTAAACAATATATATGCATGAAGCGAAAAGAGAAGCAGAAGTAGCACATGCATCTGTTTTTCTTAAGAAATACAGTATTCATTTTTAGTTGAATGAATCCTATATATGGAAGAAAAGCCTCGGGGTTACGTGGATTTCTATAGAGAGAAAATACAATTGATTCTTAGCAAGTAATGATTATTCATACCTATGTTTGGCCTTCTCGATGCGGCTTGTGATGTTAGCCTTATTGATGTATCCAAATTTATACACGAGGGCTTTTACATCTGCTGATAAAATATAAAGAACATACACAACTGAATGTTTCCAATTTCTCTCGCTTTGCATGAAAGACCAGACATATTGCTGGATTAACTCCATTTAATATCCCCAAAGCATATAACTGATAATAATAACACATTGAGAGAATAGGAATCCTTTTGGAAATTAATAAATCCAACTTCATCATCATTCTTGCTTTGTATTTAGCATATATATGTAGAATACATATATGCGCGCGAACACACGCACACCCATACATATATATATATATATATATATATATATATATATATATATATATATATATATATATATATATATAATTCCGGCATCCATCTTAGATTATTTAAATTGTTTATTCTCACGAAAGGACAATATCAATATAGATTGTTGGAAACAAAAATACCTGACAATGCAAAAAAATATTTGATTTAATAACCAATAATGTCGTTCCGAACACTACCGCACGGCATTTTAAATAAACACACACACACACACACACACACACACACACACACACACACACACACACACACACACACACACACACACACACACGAATGGTCGACTATTATATATGTATTTATACATATATATGCATCTATATATATATATATATATATATATATATATATATATATGAAGAAATATAGTCTTCAGCTGTTCCATATTTATGGGATAAAGTGCCCAATATCAGAGATAGAGCGTTTGTTTGTAAATATAGAATATTGAAGTCAACCCTTAGAGGCGGCAGTGTGTTTCATGATAGACGCAATAAATCAGGCCACGAGTTTCGTCCAGTCTGACGTCTAGCATGAAACAGACTGTCACCCTAAATGTTGACTTCAATGTTCACTATCATATATATATATATATATATATATATATATATATATGCATTATATATATGATATATATATATATATATATATATAATTATATAAAAGTATATATATATATGTTTGTATATATTTGTGAGTATTTATATATATATATGTTTGTATATATATATATATATATATATATATATATATATATATATATGCATATAATTATATATATGTATATGCATCAATACATCTGTTGTGTGCCACTCATCATTACCCTTTTATATATGAATTTTATATGACTTCTCACTTTCATAGATTATATCATTGTGTTATACAAGTCAATATTTTCAGCATATACTTGGCATTAAACAACAGATGTGGGTAATTCTTTCAGGTTATAATTTTATTTATATGTGTTAGCATTAAAATATATATTCTTGTAAATGTATAGATAAGCGTTATGTATGCTGTCAGTATTTCTACATAAACTTAATTAAAATAAGCTATCGAGCCTACGTTTCATTTAAGAAATGTACAGCATATGGGAGTAAATTCTTTTATTATCTACTGGTTAATATTAGTTTCTTGATATATCAAACTTCATCAGTTTTTCTTACATCGATTTTTAATATTTTGCGGGAAATTTTTAGTACTGCCCACTTGAGTTCTAAAGAAAACGTTTATTTTGAAAAATTGAATTCTAGATGCACTTTTAAATAGGATAAAGGAGCATAAACGCGTATCCATTTAATCTCTATATCTTTAGTTGTGAGTTCTTACGTGGGTGACTTCTATTAAAGCATAGAGAAAACTGGCTTTTCTTTCGAAACGATCATTAAATATTTCCCACACGCACACACACACACGCGTGTGCACACACAAACACACACACAGACCAGCATAGAGACTAATACCTATATAGCATTTGCTTATCGGAACCATATGAATGAAGACCTCTACTGAGATTACAGGGATTTCTTTTTTTTATGTGCCATGTCTTTTCAGGACGTATGCGATCATGGCTCCCCGCCTCTATTGCTTGCAGCTCTCAACAAGATCATCTGCTTCCCCACCCAGACACGTTCTGTCATCCACTTGCTTAAGTCCGCCATATATGTTACGTGTTGTTTTCCCTTGTCTCTCTTTCCCTCTATTCGTCCCGTGAGTATCAAATTCTTCAGGCCCTTCTTCCATACTATGTGTCCCAAAAACCACAGCTGCCCCTTCCTCATATTAATTTTAAGCCTCCACCTTGTTTGCAACCCCTCTAAGACCTTATCGTAGCTCACACGCTTGGAAGAACCCCATCACTGTCGCCTTGAGTCTCTTCTTCATCTTTGAGGAAATCGTCCAATATTCTCTACCGTACAGTATATTTTCCAAATATATTTTACTAGCGGTTCAGAAAAGATAATAAAAAAAAATATTTCATCGTCAGATAAATAAACCACGTCATATGCATCTAATGCAAAGAAATAGGAGATAGACGTATTAATGCTTATAGACAGAAAGCTACTTTCTCAGATAGAAAATAATATAGCGTGTCCCTATTTATGCGAAATGTCTATCTTGCCCATATTAGTTTTGACAAAAAATATATATTCTTAGGGAAATAACACACGAAGACGTCCATATTCAATATAAATCCACTGAGAAAAATATTAGAAAAGAAAAGATTTAATATATATTAAGAAAAGAACAGGAAGCTTCACCGTTTTCTTTAACGATCGATAATTATAGCACATGCAATAAAATTGAATCATAAACAAAATCCATCAACATGTAGTGCACACACACACATGCACACACAAACACAAACACACACCACACTCACGTATATATATATATATATATATATATATATATATATATATATATATATATATATATATATATATACTTATTTAAACGCATATATATACATATATATTTACGCATATAAAGTTATATATATATATATATATATATATATATATATGGGTGTCTATTTGGTGCATGTGTGTCTGCTGCAATTGTTGATATGCTTATATATATTGTAATATTTTTTCGACCCACCCAGTGATCGAATATATTTTGTTTGTATTGTCAGACTTTGGTTAGTTTGACCTGACTTTGTAGACCAATCATTTCTGCCCTATGCCAGACACTATGGGAATCAATTCCGTAAGACGTATCTAGGAAGTACAGTTTTTAGATTTAAATGAAAAGAAAAAAAATAATGCCTTATACTAAATATCTGAGTTCGAATATAGATATTTTTTCTTATTATTCAGGTTTGTGCCTTTCTCTAAAATTTGGGTATTTATATCTATCTATCTTTTTTACCTTTTAATATTTTTTTTCTTTTTGCTTTTTGAACGATGTCACTAATAATTTTCTCGCCACTTCCTTGAAAATTTGCCTGACCTGTGTCGTGTTATTTGGACGGAAGCCACATTGTGAGATTTTTATCTGCGCTAGCCTTCGAAAACTGTAGTATCCTAGACACAATAAAATAAAAACGTTAGCATAATCATAAACTTTCCTCGTTGAATAAATTGCTTTTATCTTCCTGCAGCAATTTACGATGGAATTCTTACATTGTCCGAATGATCATCTGTATTTTTTGGGGTTTTTTTTTTGTTTTTTTTTTAATTCATAGGAAATTGATCAAACACACAAAAACTAGAAGTTTTCCCTTGACAAACGAATACTGTGACTTCAGAAATATATTTATATATGTGACTTTGTATATTCTGTGCACGTTCTTCTCTAAATAGGGATTACATCTAAAATGACGAATGAAAAGAACTGTATAGTCAACAAGGTGCTATATTCAAATTGTTATAAATGAATCTTCAGCAAGTGTGTTCAATCCTTGCATTGTTCTTTCTTTTTCGTATGAAAATCTCGAGCGACACAGGTTTGAGGATTACTGCTAAAATTGTTGTGACGAGTGAGGTGGATGATATAATAAAAGGTGATCTTGTAAGATGTCAGTAATATGTAAGGTGGACACCAATTGACTCATGCATTTAAGAGGTCAAGTTTGCCGCTTTCAGGAAGCATCCACCCGGATGATTGTTCCACGGATTAGCTATTCTAGGCAAAAAAAAAAAAAAAAAAAATGCTTTCGGGATGAAATTTTTTTACTTACATTTTGAGTAAAAAAAGTTGACTCGTTTCCGTGGATGCAGCATTGTGTGTCTTAGCCCAAATAAACTAATTAAGAGGCCTCTTTAGAACGTAAGCTAGGAAAAATCATTTTATACTCCCAAAAATCATTATTAATATAGCACATTAATTTCCATTGATCTTAACTACTGTCTCTTTTCATTCGCAAACCTTGTTGATGCCAATGTCCGAGAAACTTCGTGTTTTTTTTTTATTGTAAGAATGTTGTGAGGTAGATTTTGACGAACTTTACAAAGTCATAATTTCTTTTCATTGAAATTCTTCTGTAGAGAAAGGAAAAATTAAAAATCCGGAGGTGTTAAGTCAGGAGAATATGGTGAGCACAGGAAATTTTCCCATTTCAACACTTTAAGTTTCTGCCAGGCCTGTTTTGCAATATTTGTTCTTGCATTATTTTGGTGAAAAATGACACCTTCTTGATTTCACAAAATTGCCCGTGTTTTCGTGAATAGCCACATTAACAGTGGTCAGTTGTTCGTAATACTTCTTTGCATTTATTGTTTCATCGGAGTGACTTATCTCTCTGCAATTCCAGCATTGGATGCAAGTCTGCTCTAGCTAGAGATACTGCATATCCATAAGCTCCTCTTCCGCCGGACATTATCATATGTGATCAAAATCCTATTGTCTGTGACAATACTATCATGAAGCTCTCATTTTAGAGGCACAAGAGCAATGAAATCACCGCGGACACACGATCGTCAGTGAATGTGGCACCCACAGTTAGTAAATAGTAAATATTTAGTAAATAATCCAAGACTCTTCAAATAGCAAAAAGACAGTTGAGATATTTTGAACTCTTACCCAGGTCTTCAATTTATTCTCCATGATGGAACGTCTTTGTCGGCATCAGAATGTTCCTTAGAGCGTGGTTGATCGTTTAAATTTAAAATCACCTCGCCGAAAGTTATCATACCAAATATTGACCACTTGAAGAGCTGGATAACCATCCATATTAAACATCTGAATCTGTATTGTCGATGTTCCGTATTTCGCAAATTCATAAAGCATTGTTTAGCGAAGGTGCAACTTTACATCCGCCATCTTTAAAGCATTTATTTGTGAACAAAACCTCTACATTCAACAAAGTCCGACTCGATGAAATGTTTAAAACTAGAACACTCCAGAAATGGACACCAAAACAGAAACCAGTTTTAAGTTGTCTAATATGGAAAAAGATCCCAATTTTGGAGTACTCATGAAGTATTAAGATTACTAAAGAAGAATATAATGACCTTGATATTTTCGATCCATACTGGATTTCCAGAAAGTTAACTTCAAATTTGCATGAATTGTACAGACTTTAACAGATAATTAGGTTCGAACGTACAAGCTGTGGCTCACATTTTTGCTTCGCTAATGCTTGAACTTGATCAGACGTTCTAAGTAAGCTCAGAATATAAAAGAAAAAAAAAGAATTATTTTAAATAATACACTGGTTAAGAGTACAAACCGTTACTTGGGACCAACATGACTATCTCTGTATATTTTTCTCTCTCTAGCTCTAGATGTTTTATATGATTCGCTCCATCTTGAATATACATGAAATTAGTCTACATTGCCCATCAGATATGGCATTTATTGCGTCGGGAAAGAGAATGATTTGAAAGTGTGGGATTATAGCTTGGCAGATGGAATTGTCGAACCCGTATCTAGAACAACGCCAATCCCAGATAGAAAGAAGAGAGAGAAAAAGAACAGACATTGGAAATAATGTTCTTTGTCATCTTGACAGTTCAGAGCTTAGGATAAAAAGCTTATCCATATCCAGCCAATACGCACGGAGTGTATACTTTAGATAGATTCAGACGAAGTACAACCTCGCTTCGTATTAGGATTTTCAAAGCGAATGAAAGAAACGGTATGTTTGAAGATAGACTTGCGATGTCCTTTCAGTCTCTTTTCCATTTCTATCAAGGAATATGTATTCTATGTATTAGCCCTCTCTAGACAACAACGGGAAAAACTTAGTTTCTAGAGATCACCTACTGAACTTTATAATTAATTTTTACAACTAACATTAGTTAGTTTGGTGAGATACAATGTTTTTCACACAACTTCTACAAGTCTACTATCCAGGAAAGCTTATACTTTTCGCTGTATTCTTTCCGGAATTCCGGTGGCTATCTTTGTGAGCGTAACAGGAAGTTACAAAATATTACGATATATAATATTACGAAAAATATACATAAAACAGCGGATTGACCCTTTTTTAGTGTTCTATGTAGGTCCATACTACGAATTACGTTATATCATCTTATCTTAAAAAAAAGAAATTTAAAATATCGGAGAAAATGTGTAGATATCAGATTTATGCCCCTTTCACTTCCGGGTGTGGTCCATCATGGCCCTCGACTAGAGCATATCTTTTGTAGCTCTATGCAATTATTGCCATCTTTCTATCCCTCTGGGTGACAAGAAAGGGACTGTGAGTGATATCAATGCGACAATATTTGCTAAGCATGACAAATGATAATAAGCTGTCCAACGTCATGATCGCCAATGTCCTGAAGAAACTCAATCAAATAAGAAGAAATGCGTAATTTTAACAAATAATAATAATAATAATTCCTATATACATCTCTTGAAACTTGACTAATGCATGGAATAATAATGCAACACAAAATGTACTTAGAACAAAATGTATTGAAACAAAAAAGTGTACACAATATTTACATATAGTCTTTTTTATATTCCTGGTTAGACCGTTCCTGGAGAATGTGTTGACTGAGTCGCAGTCGGGCAGAGTCTCTGGTTGAATCTCTTGATTCCTTCCTCTCTTCCCGGTACCAACCATATTTATATGGTCGGTACTCCACTATGCAAATTAGGTGGATCCTACCACAACAACATCTTTACTTATCTCGGATCAGTGTGTCCTAAAACCAAATTGAGCAAATGTTTAAATGGAGAGACATTTGCGCCTGTCGAAACCAAACTGGTTTTCAGAATTTGAATAGAAAAACTTCGGTTGCAAATGCGCTGACAGGGAGACACCTATCACAGTTAAGACTTGAGCTACAACCGCAAACAATATGAACATTCATATTTATTCAAGATTATTTTCTCATTCTAAATGAGACATTCTTCAGAGTATAAACTAACATATGAAAGTACGGAAATGAACTCTGAAGTTTGCTTCACAAATTTGGCGCAATGTTGGACATTCCCTGGTTCTAGTAGTAACCAAGTTTAGTTTTATCTCACCAACTTCGAGAAATTCCCAGCCAGAATTTCACTCGCTTTCATAGAAATTTTCTGCTACGTTCATAAATCTCCGATACTGGATACAGTTTAATCTATGGCTGATGAGTGTATGGTAAAGACGTCATTATATAGAAACTAAACAGTCATAATCGTAAAAGAAACATAATCTGGTTCAAACCACCTTACAATAATACAAAAAAAAAAAAGAAGAAAATAGTTCTCAAAATTATTGAAAAATATTTCCCCAGATACAATAAAATCATGAAAAAGGATACGTAAAAATCAGTTACAGCTTCACGGATAGCATGGAAAAGTTAATAACCAAACGGAATAGAAATACTCAAGAAATACAATAATAATAGCAACAACATAAGTCAGCAAAACAACAACAACAAATCCAGTTGTCGAAATAAAAACATTGGCATATTTAACAACAAATTCCTGGCCCCGCCAAAAAAAACAAAAAACTTAGCATGTAAAGCCACCGTAAAAAAAACACAAAAGCTGAAGAAAAACTTACAGAGGAGCTGCAGCAACAACAACAATAAAAATAATAATAATCAAACTTCATTCAAATCAGAAAAATAGAATAGAAAAACCTAGCACAATCAAAATAGATATGGAACAAGCAACAATGCATATCATTACCAAGATTAAATGGGAAATTATTTAAAAAAAAAACGAAAAAAACAGCCCCAGACAGTAGCAACATTAGAAACTGTAAATTGTGTGTACAGAAAAAAATTCACAATCATCACCTTTAAGAATCAAAATAGCTTATGGAACAATAGCAATGCAATAATGGTGAAATGCAACCATTTAAAAACATCTGCTTTATCACCTAAATACTAATATAAATGAAAAGATATAAATGCAAAACAAAATGCAACAAATAGAATCCTCCATACCTAAAATTTAATCCCTAACAATCCCAAACAGAATCCATGTACACTAGAGTTACCACAATAACAAAAACTATACAAACACACACAAAAAACTAGCATAAAAATCTGTCCAACTGCACCCTTTACAAAACGCAAAAATCACACACGCGCTTTTCACATTACGCACAACGTCAATAAAATAATTACCAACAAAATAATACCCAACTAGACAAAACATATGCAAATTACCACAACTAAACTGTTTACAAAACGAAAAAAAAAAAAAAAAAAAACAACACTAAATATAGAAAAGCGAAAATAGAAAGACAAAACGAGAACTCATATAGGGACGCGAACGTACAACCACACCCACATAAACTTACACAAAAATTGAGACACAAAATTAAATACGTAGACAGGAACACACAGACATATATTTGGTTTAACAACAATACTAACTATTCTTTCATACATCTGAAAATAACTTATCTAGCGAAAAGGAATATAAAAAAATGAATATAAAGAATGGAATATAACAAACTCATGCCACAATAATTTTACAAAACAATAAGCGCATATTAAGTCGACTTAAATAATACAACCTACTAAAAATACATTAACACAAAGGCAAAAACAAAGACACAAACGCGCACACAGGAACAAACAAAATACACGTGCGGATGAGTGTGCGCGCGGATGTTTGTATATATTTATGAATACATGCACATACAAAGGCACACACATAAACATACACCCGATAAAAATACACACATACACACACAAATCCAGCCAAAACCAGAGCAATGAACCAGAGATGAGGGGAAGTGAGAAAAAAAAAGAAAGAAAGGAAAGAAAGAAAATGAAAGGGAAGAAAGTGAAATCGACAATCAATGAACACCGATCAACTGAAAAGGAAAATAAGACGTGCTACAATAAAAGTACAGAAATCGAGAAATATCAGTAGTTCAACCTTGTTCTGAGGAGTGGTCACAACTATGTAACCATGAAACTGAGAAATACACATAGATTAAGGGAAATAAATAACATTTTCAAATTAATTCTATTCACGCTTTGTCACTATTATTCTCAATATTGAACATTTTACCACAAAGCTTGTTTGCATTATATGCCTCATTATAAGCAAACTACTGAAAAACAGCCATTTTGAATTAAAAAAAAAGATTCAAATTAATACTATATATATATATATATATATATATATATATATATATATATATATATATATATATATATATACTTTCACTAATGATGCTAGGTAAATTTATTTAGTAACCTTATTTTGATGGGAAATTCTGCAAATAAATGGAAAACTAAGTATATACACGCATATACATCCATATAAGTATTCTTATATATATATATATATATATATATATTTGCATAGATATAATGATATCAAGAAAGACATACAATTACATAAGGACCAATAAATAAAATACTCACATATACATCTTAAATATGCACGTTTTATAGAGATATATTCCCAAATATATACAAATTCATATATCTACTCCTATGTATATATGTATATATCTACATATAGACATATATACATCTATACACACACACATAAAAACACACAAAACGCAAAAAGATTCATAATATTATCACACATCTACACATATATACATATACATATATATATACAAACATCTTTATATATATACATGTATACACACATATATATGCACATACATACATATACATACACATGTACATACACACACAGACACACACACACACACACATATATATATATATATATATATATATATATATATATATATATATATATATATATATATATACGTACGTCTTGATGATTTAAAATTTCGTAATTGTTTCAGTATAATTTATTATTTTCAACCAGGATTATATTATATCTGCATTTGAAGATTATTTCATTTTTCATTACGGTGATTCAGTAATTTTTCAGGTCTATTATTTATATTTTTCTTTATTGATTTGTCAAATGTTTCTCGAAGGGTTTTTGGGAGTTCTAACCATGGAAATAATTATCCATTTCGGCTGCGGAGTGAAGCCGTTTCCCTTCATATCACAATAGCATATAGACAGTGCTGTGTGATTCTTGAGGGATTCGATTTTGAAGCAATGGCGATGTTTATGAAAACGTTGCTTCCAATCTCTTGTAGATATTCCAATATAAAACTTTTTCTGATTTATATTTTCTTTGGGGAAAATTGTGGCCTCATAAATTACATTTTCAATCAAACATAATCCTCCCACTTGTCACTCACTTGCTGGTTGGACTGTTTTCTTGCATTTGATTAAAATGAAATTCCTTAATCAGATTATTAATTTGGTAATTTATAATATCCCTTATTGTTTACACATAAGTAACTAACTTTCAAATTCATTTTATTAAAGAATTTATTCAATGTCTTGTTATTCAGTTATGTGCCATGCCTGACGAGACATATATTTCCCATTCTTTCTGCGGTAGACCAGTTGCCATCCAAAGCTATAGAACCCGGTATGTACTGCTACTTACCTACAGCTAGGAGATGAAGAGGATTCGTATCTTTCCCAAGGGTATTAGGGTGTAATTCGATTGGAATTCAAACGCTGCTGACCGATTCTTCAATGCGTACCGCTATCCATTAACCCATCGTTCCTCCTCCATTACGCCACCGAGCCTTACTCCACCTTTGTTATTAGTAATTTTTTCTCTATTAATTTTAATATATATATATATATATATATATATATATATATATATATATATATATATATAAAATTTTTCAAAAAAGATAACCCATGCTAAAAAAAGTGCTATTGCCTGATTATCATAGTATTTTAATGATATTCTTTAAATTTATTTCTTGCGTATTGGGATACTCTTGTTAAGGCAATTTTGTAAGTATTGACACAAATGTATAGTATGATAGGCTTTCATTTGAGGCCGATGATGGAAATTGATTTGGTAGTATACAGAAAGATTTTCTGTTGTGAGAATCAATAGCATTTGGTCTATTGACTTGGAGCAGCGAATTAATTGGCTAGTGTGATTGAGTTGCATATTTTTTTATTGAATACTATTGTTATTTTCTTTAGAAGTATTTCTCCAAGAAATATAACATTTCAAGAATAGCGTTAAAAACGCATAAACATAGCATAGAAAAATAACAACCCGTACGAAGGGGGTTAATTAGTGAGGTCATTTTGCATAGCTGCGTGTACCTGAATAGATGATTATAGCGACAAGGATTTCCCACTCAAACGCACGCATATTCACACATGTGTATGCATGTTTGAATGCGTTTGTGTCTGCATCCAGAAGAGGAAGTTATATAGTCAGTGAGTGAGCAAATATACCTGTATGTGCTGACTGCATATTTCAAACGAGTGCGACATTAGCTCACAGGTGAAGGAAAATCTGTCAAACTTAATATTAAGGAAAATTGTTGCATTTCCCCATTTAATCCATGCAACACAAAGTATATATATATATATATATATATATATATATATATATATATATATATATATATATAAAAATTAGTAATTGGGCAGAAATCCTCATTTATACATGTTTAATAAAGACGACTGACAAGTGAGCTCGACTTACTCCTGAATGAAAATTGTCATTTGGAGAAATGAACATGGCAGGAGCCACATCTGATGTCTTAGATGAGGGAAGATGGGTGTATTTGATTTTCCTCTAGAAGAAACGATGTAATCAATTTTAATTGTTACACGAAAATAAAAATAATTTGCATGGACATGTGGTTCCTTCCACATCATTGAACCATACATGACTCCATTATAAAAGGGTTTATAACAGATGTACGGGACCAAGGGTTTATGCTGATCTCCAAAATTACAATAAAAATAGTGATAGTAAACAGTTTTCAGAAGGAAGTACATATTCAGTGTTGTGCATCTCTCGTAAAATCCTTACATATGTACAATAATGAATCAGATATTTTGACGAATTGCAGAGATACAAAATACACATACACACACACAAATATATATATATATATATATATATATATATATATATATATATATATATATATATATATATATATATATATATATATATATATATATATATATATATATATATATATGTAAAGAGTCACAGAAATATTATATAAACATGTATGTAATATATATGGTTGGATATATTTATAGAATATTACAGGAATTTAATTTTAATTTCTATAAAAGGATACTTCAGAAAGTCATCAGCCTTTCAAAGTATTAATTTGAACACAACATCCATAAACTGACCGTAAGGACCTATTTATTGAGTTTATTACTGAAGCATTTAAATCTTTTGGTTTTACGCCTACATGGATATATGTACGAACATAAATTCGAAACAACCTTACAAATCAGTAATAAATAATGTGTTAAAATTTAACAAACAACACTATATAGGTACAAACAACTCCAAAATTATTTCAGTAAAATAGCCTATAGAGTAAATAGAAAATGTTGCTGCCTTGCCAATAAGTGTTTGGATAATGTAGTTATCCGTAAATATCGCATGTTGTTTCATATATTGTCCCCTTTACCAGCGTATATAAATAGTGCAACCACCACACAACAGCCATGAGCGGGATATTGTGTTCAATTATATAACACACTTTGGACACTCGACGTTGACCTCAGTGTTCACTTTATTATTTACGCGCAGTATATTTCTGATATTGAAATTTTTTGCCATAAATATAGTATAATTTAAGTACACACACACACACACACACACACACACACACACACACACACACATATATATATATATATATATTACAATTGGAATTAAGATACATTTAGTTAATGATCATTTTCATCTACGAATTTTAAATGCAAACTTCGGGGGATTTTACAAACTGTTTATGGTATCAGTTTTGTTGTGGAATACATATTATGATGGGAAAGAAAGAGAGAGAGAGAGAGGGAGAGAGAGAGAGAGGGCGTTTCCCAAACTAAATAGTATCCTACTACAACCTGATACATAAACAGTAAGAAAAATCCAGCAAATTGTATAATTATAATTCGTAGGTGAAAATGGACATTAACTAAAGGTAAATTAATTCCAATTGTAAATAAAAAATGCTCTATTTAATGAAAATAAACATTGAGAGCTAATTTGTGAGTCAGTCTTAACATATTTCAAATTCTATGTTGTGTTAATAGGACTCGCCTGGATTTTACCAACAGTTTACTATATATATATATATATATATATATATATATGGAGAAAGAGAAATGTGAAAAAGATTCTTTTAGATATAAAATATAAATACTTTGTTAGTACTTAGTAAAATAGCGTGTTTTATCAAGAAAAATATATCGCGTAGATCTAAATATAAAATTCATTAGATGTCATAATATCCTTATAAAATTGTTCTTTAAATTTTAGAACTGTTTCTGGTCATCTGTACCGCATTTACCTGGCAATAAAAAGGAAACGATATCAATGTAACGTAAATAGACACGTAGAACATGCTCATTTCTCGCTGAGATATCGACACATTTAGCTCATCATTTTCCAATATGACACATAATATATAAACGTTATCCCTGCTTCCAGTTCTAGCCGCCAGTAACAGCAATTCAGAGACAGCTTCTTGAATGTGGACAGAGACTTTCTGTTCAGGGTCAGAAACCTGCTGGAAGCCATTTGCGACGACCTTGAATCCTTAGCCACGGGAAAGTCTAATTGTTCAGGCGTCTTAATGAAAGCTAACCTGATCCAGCGGTTCAAGGACGTAGAAATTTGAGGATGATCTATGCCACTTCTAACACCAAGGTTCAGGAGAGGATAATGGAGTCCTGAATTGAAGAGGAGAAACTGGATGCACAATAACAGATACTCCAGTACTCATATGCTTTTCACAAAGCCCACCAAACCGAGGCACAGGTGTTCGGTAAGGTTCGATCATGTCACATGCAACATGTGATCCCCTCACACTCGTGATGTTGAATATGTAGGAAAATTATCTTATTCTTAGAAACACTTGCTATCAAAGATGTCTTGAATATACCACCCAATACTGGTCGTAGAGTTATAGAATGACAGGTTCCTTTTACTCTAGCGGTAAGAAATATACCTTGTATAAAAACATGCAGGAACTCCCGCGCACACGCACACACACATATATATATATATATATATAAGTGAACATTGAATCAACACTCAGAGGCGACAGGCTGTTTCATGCATGAATGTTCCTTTTTATATTTACATACACTCTATCTCTGATATTGAGCACATTATCCCATAAATAAAGCACAACTTAAAACTATATATATATATATGTGTGTGTGTTTCATGACGATCAAAATATCTTAAGTAAAGTATAGCGATTTTCCAATCGTAGCTCGGATGTGGCACAAGGCCGTAAGTAAGGGGCACCCAGTGAGGATCGAACTCACTACTCAGTCGTAATTGTTCTAGCGAGACAAGCTTGCTAGCCATTACACCATCTCGAGGTGCCCTCTTAAGTAAAGTATATATTCATTATGAAGAACCATTATTAAACGAATTAAAATAACTTTCAAATATTTTTATGAAACTGGAATAAAAGTTTTAATGAGAAATTAAGATGTTATTCTTTGTATATTTGTTTTGCGCGGTTGCAAATGCAAATAATTTTGTGCATGTGTAAAAATTAAAATGACACGTGTTCATCTGTGTATACTGCGGTCAAGCAAAATAACAGATTCTGTATGAAGAATGGTGCAGTTAGACACTAAATTCAGAAGAAAAATATACCAGGCTCTAAAGAACAGAAACCTATAATGATGGAGAAGGCTACAAACATCTGACAAAATGATATGAAGTGCACTTCTATATTGTGCGAGGAATTATTTACAAGTTGTATGCATTTGGTAAGATTGCATTGCAATCAAGTTGTGGCCGTCAGCTAAAAATCACTCGAGAACAAGGAGACATCTAGTTCGGCAAGCCCAGGCGAATTCTTCTCTGATCTCTACAATTCCTCAAGGATTCCTGGCCTATATCGGAATAAATGTGCATACGTCTATATTGCGACGTAATCTAAACAATACAGGTTTTCATAATAGAATGCCAAGAAAAAGCCACTGGTTACGAAAAAGAACAATGCTCGAATCAACTATACCAAAGCTCATATTAATCATACTTATTATAAAACCCAGGTTGTGTGTGTGTGCGTGTCTGTACGTTTATATATTGGATCGGATTTCCTACATTTTTCAACCGATTTCAACAAAACTTCACAGGACTACATAAAATTACCTTGCGGTTGTTTTGACAGTGCAAAAATTTGGAAAAACAATTGTTTTTGCATGAAATCAATTTGAAAACACGATTAAGAGGCATCGCTTTGGCGGAATGAAAGGTGGACAACTCATATCGAGTTATACTTATTATAAAACCCACGTTGTGTGTGTGTGTGTGTGTGTGTGTGTGTGTTTTATATTATGGGATCGGATTTCCTACATTTTTCAACCGATTTCAACAAAACTTCACTTTTTTTGGCAGGTAGTGTTTCTTATTGTCTTGCACACTTTTTTTCTTTATTTTTGAATTCAGAATGCTTTAAAAATTTCATTTACAAAACAATTGTTTATAATAAAATTCTATTCAATCGGTAGACACATAACGATTGAAATCAATGTTTTTGTTTGTGTTTGGGTTTGACCAATTCTTAAAAAAAAATACTAATTAAGACATGCGTGTCCGTCAACCTTAAACAATAATCTTTGTCAATTTTATTTTTCAGTCTTTATGATGGTCGATACTTGATCTATCTCTTACTGTCACATCACCGGGCAACGCCGGGATCTACTTCTAGTAAGTTATAAAATATTCTGGCAAAAAGACTTTATGATGGCATGAGACGAAACTAGAGCATTTTCCTGGGAACGATAGGCGGCATCACTGGCAAGCTCTTAATACTTCTTTGGAAGAGAACAATGTGTGCCAACTGTAAGACATGACGGTACCATTATGATTCTCGAGTGCTTTGCGCCTACTGGAACAGACAAAATAGTACACATTGACAGCTCAATGGACTCTGAAAGATACAAAGCGATTTTGAAGGGAAGTATCTTGTCCTCGGTTCAAAAGTTATGTTTATGACGGTACTGGGACTTCCAACAGGACAATCATCCGAAGTATCAAATCAAATCCACGTAAGAATGTGCCCGAAAAAAGAAATTTCGTGGCTTGGAATGGCCAAGTCAATGTCTTGAACTAACTCCAATTGAGAATCTGTGGTTCAAGGTTAATAATGCACAAACTGCAAAAAAAAAAAGATAATATCGAGCAATTGTTGGACGAATGGTCAGAAATTAACTCTTGCCACTACCAGAATATTTCTAGAAATTATGGAAAATGGTTGGTCGTCGTTGTGACTTCAGAAGAAGGAGTTATCAAATATTAGATGCAAAGTTTCACTCATTTTGCACGTCTTATTTTTTTAATTAATCGTTTTATTCAAGCTAGATACTTTTTGAAAGTGACAGTTATTCGTTTAATAATTGTTCTTCTTAATGAAGAGATAGTTAAAGATTTGTTGATTATCTGGAAAAAAAGAGACAATTTAAAAAAAAAATAATTTTAATGGATCACTTGCATTTGTGTAGCACCACGAACTTATACAGACACACACACAAACATATATGTATATATGATCGTTCAAAAATTAAACTACAATCGATCACTAAATATTTATATGATTAGAAAATTTGTATATTGAACCATTCCGATTTAGCCTGTATACATTAATTTCTAATTTATGTTACATTGTTCCTGACACTTGACCATTATTTAGCATTATTTTATTTCATCTCTAGACTTACAATTGTCATCCAAACTTTCTCTTCCTGTCTCGTTTTCATTGAAATCATCTCATTGGCTGACGTTAATAGGTCTCTAAATATGCTCAATATTTAATTTGTATTCTCGTTCAAGTTATATTTGTTTTTATATTTTCAGTATCTTCCAACTTTGATCATTCAGGAGTTTGTTGGAACAAACCACCTACATACGGATAAGTAATGATTTCAGTAAATATACAAAGTTGAAAGGGAGGTAATACAAGGAATAATATTTTGACCGGAATTATTCAAGCTTTACATTGAAGGGATTTTGTGATCAGTTGCCGAATGAAGATCAGGTGACACCTGTCAATTATATCTTTTCTAATGGGGCAAAGATTTATGCTCAGTGAGTTTTACTCACATTCAAGCCAATACGTGTAATACATATATGGCTTAATGTCATTATTTTTCTTTGGTTAAACCGTTGACTTTCTCACGGCACGTTTTAACACATCTCTAGTTATCTGACTGCTGGCACATCGAGAGTCATTCCACGCGTTAATACGTCTTATTTTACGGTCTACAAGTTTGCTAACCACGCTCTTCACATGTGGCGAAATGAAGAGGGTCCGGTTTGGTCAGCGCCCATCTGAAAAAAAAATTCGTCTTCGAAAGGAAACTATCTCTTACTTTGACTTGAGTGAATAGTGAGCTGCGGAAAGAGAAAGATAAACAGGAGTATAGTTCGTTCTTTTAGTAGAAGCATAAGCCGGCAAAGACAAGATGAAGGAAAAGCCACACAAGGATAACAGCATAAAAAATCACCAAAATAATTGTTATTGTCCAACATCAAAAACAATAAAAACTGGGCGGAAAGTGGCGAACGTATAGCCTCGACGTTACTCTCCATAACATAGCATTGCACAAATTCCGATATTATTCAGCTGTTCATCAGATCAGCTCACTTAAGTGCTACTTTAGTTCAGGGTCTTTTTATCAGAGTGGGAAGCAACAGCTAAAAAAAGCCAGCCCGATGATCTCAAGTGAAATAACACACCCAATAATCATTCATATCGCTAAAAATATAGAACAGTAAATATTCATTAAGTTTCCGGAAGAAAAAGTCCCGGAAAATCACGTCAACAATAGGAAACAAGAGAAAAAATAAAAAACACTTTATTTAAATTTCGTAAACGTAAACGTGGAAAGGGTATGAGCTAAGTGGTGAATCTATCTAATAGTCCTGTGTCCGACGATATACTGAATCCTGCAGCAGTGTCTCTGATTGGGAGATTGGAGGTTTTGAGGAGCGTGGAACCACCTCTTAACTGCTGTTCTTACCAGGTCCAATGGTTAGGAATGGTAGCACATGTTAGGACCTCAGCTCTGTGCAAATAGCGAACACCGAATCAAAAACAAAATGCTGTGAAATTATAAGAATACATTTTGATTTTAAAATTACCAGCAATACATATTCACAGTAAAAAATCTAATAATCCATTTTATCTGTAGTTGAAGACAAATAATTGTGCTCAAAACAGATTTTGTTGAAAACATAAAATTCTGTTCAAAATATTTAGATTTCGGTATTGAGTAACCCATAGAGGGTGATGTTCAGCAAAACCAGTCCAACCAACCTGAAATAACGCTTTCATTAAATTAATTCATACAATATGTTAAAGAAATCAAATTGCATTCCATAATATAACTTAAAAAAAAAAACTACAACATAAACACCACTCATCACCGCCGCTAGTAATTATGTTCACACAAACATGTATATCCACAAAAGTTGAGTGTCGTCGACCATGTTGTCAATTATTAAAGCAGGAAAACATTTAGCATATTTTTATTAATTCAAAGCTCCCATGAACATTAAATATGGGCATTGAATAACCCATAAGGAGTTGATATGGCGTTCAACAATCAAATCAATCAACGGATCTGCTATTAACCTGTTGACAGTAAAAGAGAATCGGCTTTTGCATCGAGATACAATTTCAAGCAAAGTAGGCGAGCAAGACAACGATAACATCCCGGTCAATGGGGAAATTAATTGATCCTATTTGAGAGTAAGCTAGGGGTGTTATTCTAAGGTTTTTAAAAGTAAATTAAGCTAGTATAGAGTATATGATTCTAGTTAATGTTTGCTTTCCTGTGTATTATTAACTTTTAACACAGTAAATGGTTAAAGACTAGATAATCTCTACCTATAAAAGGCAAGATGTGTGTGTATGTTTAACGAATGCACGGTCGCAATTTTCAACGGATTTGCACCAACATTTACATGCACATGCTCCAAGTTAGCGGGAAGGCCAAGACCGACATTGCATTTCCCAACTCCCATCGATCGTTGAAATCATCGATTTTTTCATGCTTCTACGGCAGTTTTCATGTAGTTTGCGGCCATTTTCTACTGGCCAGAGTGACAGCCAATAGCTGGCTGCCTCGAATAGGCAGAAAGATTCTATTGGCTAGCGTGAGAGCCAACAGCTGACTGACACGAATGTTAACTAGCATGCTAGCATGCAAAAAAAATCGATAGCTGCATTCGTCACAAGTGGGAAAAATTTAAATCTGCATGACACTTTACTTCAATTGGTTCATTCGCTTGCTTAAACTCAACGTTGATTCTGATTCCGCAGAACTGAGTTGGGTGTGAAAAAGTATTTGTTGTTAACATTCTTTTTTCATTCGGTTTTTCCAGTTACGAGTCCTTTTTTTAAAGCTGATTGTTTTGTGTTCATTTTGTTTAGTTCTTTTTTCGTAACATATTTAATGTTTAGTATAAAGCTTAAAAAAATCGCAGTGTGAGATAGGCAAGAAGTAAGGCATGTAGCAACATCAGCACGGCAAAGGGCACTCCTTTAATGGCAAAGAATGGCAAAAATCTTTTAAGTCAAGTGATAGCGATTGCTGTATGAGTCGTACGATTTTTGAATCAAGCACGGGCAACGCCGGGCCACGCTGCTAGTGTAAGATATAATAAAATGTAAAAAGTTTATATAAGCCTTGCGGACTATCTAGAGTTTAGTAACAATTTCAGTTTAAATTAAGGTTAACAAATTTCCATCTGCATTATCTTTATCTACGTCATTGAAACAAAAATAAACATAAGTTTGGGTGACAATATTTCCTTACGATCCTTAATCTACACTTTGGCTCCTTAGACGAAAAAAATCTACTCGGTGGAAAAATGTCCTTCTCTCTATGACATTTCTTTATATTTGCTATCTTTGAAATACACTTTCCCCTTTACCTATGGGTTAATTAGTAAAATATTGTATCCGGGAAAATATTTTTAACGCAATATTCATACAAAAATAAGAATCATTCTTCCAATACAAAATGTTTCGGCTTTAAATAGCTCATCGATAATCCATAAATCAATCAAGGTTTGTATTGCATGAAATTCAAAGGATTTTAAATTTACATAAAAAATAATTCAAAACCCTTTCCCATGATATACATGATTATCGGGTATTTCTTTTGAATGTTACATTTGAAGATGAACATTTTATTGCAACTACTTAAGGAGCGTCAAAACACCTGTCCTTATATCGATAAAGAATGGAGCTGAGGAAACAAGTGTATTCACAGGCTGCCTATTCTACCGTCTTTGAAACATAATTATATTCACTCACTTCGAAGGGAAAACACATTTTCTTGCTTATCTACACCATCAATTTAGAGATAATGAAAAAAACAGGAAAACATTATTCAAAACAAAGGTTAGCATCATTCTTTCGTAAGGTAATACACAGTTCAATTCAGAACAAAAGACAAACAAATGAAAGATTTGTTGATTGAAGAAGTATGCTGTTTAGTATAACTATGTTTGTCAAAAAGTTGCATGATACTTATTTATATATATATATATATATATATATATATATATATATATATATATATATATATATATATATATTAAGAAATGGACAAGGTCCAACAATTTATTTATTAAAGACATTTTTATGTTTAACGTTGTTATTTATAGATACAAGTATTTAAACAGTATTAAATAACATTTACCGGCCTGAATGTCCGAGAAATTTTCATAGAAAATATTCGTTCTTTGACAGGATTCGAACCTGCATCCTATACGGAACCGTCATTTACGCTGTCTACCGAAAGGTTCTTTGTGGCCGAGCGGTCAAGGCACTGAAATTTTTTAAATAATAATTTAAATACTCAAATTTTAGGAATACGTTTTGAAAGCGTCGCCCATTTGACGACAACGTGACCATGCTTAAACGGAAAGCTGATCATTTAAAAAATTTTCAGTTGTCTGTTTTGGATAAGACTTGTTTTTATGTCCATCGTCTGTGTCAAATTGAACTGATTATGTTAATTGTATTTTAATGAATATTGTCCTGAAGAAGGTTTATTAAGCCGAAACGTCAGACGTTGACATTTCATTCATATTAAAACAACATAATTGCATTTAAGGATTTTTGTTTGTTTTTTCCAAATATTTTTCATATATATATATATATATATATATATATTATGGTATTTATATTTATTTGAATTCATATGAATTGTTTATTATTATTTCTTTCAATCTTTTTCATTGTTAACTTTTTATATATTAGTATTTATCTACTTACGTTATTGACATTGTTCGGTTTGTTGGTACTTTATTTCGTCCATCGGGTCGGTTGTTCTAGTTCAACGTGCCATGCCTCTTCAGGATGTCTCCCTTTAACTCAGCTCTCTAAGTGTTTGTTCACTACTGTAGTAGCCAGGTATTGAACTCACAAATCTTTAGCTCAAATCATTAGATCTAACCAAAGCTTTTATCCACTGAGCCATTTGTGAGAAATACGTTGGTTGCATGCATTTCAGAAATATAGACTGATAGTATTCACGTTTTATTGTACAACCAACCTGAAAATCGTTTGTCTTATTTTTACGTGCTGTTTTGCTTATTATACTTTTTATGTGCCGTGTCCTCTTAGGTCTTAGACTATCGTGGCTATCCACAACTTCCCGTCATTCGTAGTTCTTAGTAACTGCATTTCTGTTATTTATTCTTGACCCTGTTTCGCCATCCATTTACTCAAGCTCACTAAGTACATTATGCGTTGTTTTCTTTTCTGTCTATCTTGCCTTCAATCAACCCGTTGAGTATCATATTCTCCAATCCCTCTTGCCTCATTATGTTCCTCTGGAACATCAACTGTCACTTTCTGATAGTAAATATATGTTTCATTTTCGTTTCCATTTTCTCTGAAACATCGATTTTGCTAACATGTTCGTTCCATAGTATCTTCAACATATTTCTGTAAAACCTAGATTTCTGTTGCTTCTTCATCTCTGTGGAGATTGTCCAGCAATGACTGCCATACAGGAGGACAGATATCACGTAACAATTTAGTTCTATTGTTCTTGTTTCTAACGGAATTGTTCTGTTTATTAGTATTATGCTTAGCTTTTGGAATGTATATTTGTCTATTCCAGTACGCCTTCGGATTTCAGTGTCACACTATCCATTCACTGTTAAACCACAATCGTTCATTTTTTACATGATAGCTTAGGTGTTACTAAACTCAAAAAGGCAGTATAAATTATTGTACGTTTAATTTAATATCATAATCACTGAATATTCTAGGCTTAAATCCAAATATATATTTACATTTTTCTTTCAACTATCCTTTTTTATAATTAACAATCTTTTCCATTATTGTGTTTGTTCATTTATGAACCACTATTCGTAATTTACGTACATTATACTTTTTTTTCCAAAAGTTGTCATAGCCGGTGAAGATAGTGATGGAAATCTCCAACCTTCTATAAAATGCTACTGTAGCATGCAGATCAAATAGCTTCTGACAACTAAATCCATCTCCAAGCCGAAGAATAGACGAAGTAGACAATTGGCCCCTCATACCAGACTCTTTCGGTGAGATGGATTTCAACAGCCCAGACGGACAGTCCATCTGGGAGAAGATTAAGCTAGATTTTAAAACCTCTGTTGCCTTTCGGTCATATCCAAATACAGAATAGTCTGGAAGTAAATACAGACAGAAAAACCGGAGTGGAGCAAAATCTAGTTAGAGCTCTATATCAAAGACAGAGTAAGTATATAAAATAAAATAAACCAAACACTAATATTTCCTGCTTATAATTTATTACCTTGGAATCGTAATCACGACCCGATTCATCAGATCCACTAATTTGTGGGTATGATAAATTGGGTTGTGATTACGATACCAATGTAATAAATATAACCATGAAATATTAGTGTTTGAGACATATATATATATATATATATATATATATATATATATATATATATATAAATAAATTAATTGATTTAAAATATGTTTTTTTCGCTACACAGTTCTAACCATGTTTCAAAATGGAAGCTAAAAAAGCCCCAATTTAATTTTGTAATTAAATTAAAGATATTAGTTCCATTTCATTGATCACTATTTTGTAAAAAAAATCTATAAGAACACCGGATTATATATCTTACTGTTCTTTCTTTTTATATATATATATATATATATATATATATATATATATATTATATATATATATATATATATGTGTGTGTGTGTGTGTGTGTGTATGTTTGTGTGTGTGTGTGTGTGTGTGTGTGTGTGTGCGCTCGTGTTTGTGTGTGATTATGAACGCTGATGTCGTAGTAAACGGACGTGTTTTTTTTTCATGCCTCTATGAGGAAAGTCTCGATTGTTTGTTTGTTTTTTTTTCATTTCAATTATACATTATTCTTCTACTTTTATGTTTTTTTATTATGTGATATTTTAGTTATATTATTCATTTACAGTATTTAATATATAAATTTTATAATTTTAGTGTACATGTTTACCTATCTTTTGTCGAGGTTTCCAATGAGTTTTCTTCTTTTTTTTCTTCTTATCTTTTTTTTTTTTATTTTAAAACAAACGCTGTTTCGCTAGTGAAATTTCTTGCTAAGAGTTATAAGAATATTTAATGATTTTTTTTTGGTTAGACAAATTATATAGTGTAGGACCTCCACTTTTTCGGCATAAAGTTTCGATACCTATATTTAAAATGAACTTTTTAAAATGAAAATACATTCGTGAAGATTTCATTTTAACTTTTATTGAAAGTTTAATAATTAAATTTATTATTTCCATTAAGTAAACAATTCTGGTGTATTTCAAATAGAAACTATATACATTAGAATGTCAAATTCAATTTTGATTTCTTAAATTTTCTTAAAAACGCCCGTTTCCCTAATTTTAAGAAAGTTGTAAACAAACAAAAATTTATCGATTTTAAAAATATTTAAAAAACATTTCTGACACGTTATTTTAGTAAAATTAGAAAATGTAAAGTTAAATTAATCTGATTCGGAAGAAATATTACTTACTTATAGCATAAAAAAGTAACATACAACCAATTATTAACGATTGGTCCTGTTCATCTGATCAAACGTTTCATGGATTTTTGATTGACGAAGCGATGACAGCTACTATGGATGACCATAAATGATAATTTTTAGAATTCAGAGTGAACACTTTTATTCTTAGTTTTACTGTTACGTTTATTTATTAGAATAAAGGGACAAAACTCTTAGATCACATGACCTTTTCATAATAATGGCAATTTCAGTCTACCATACATGGAAATATGGAACGTGTTAATTAAAAAAATACAAAATAAAAAATTATTTTAAAAATTGAATAGCGCAACTACGTTCATTAATCTTTGCAATTTTGGATTCGTAAATTTCGTTTCCACTTAATTACTATATCACATCCAGGAAATACCCCAATACAGAATTTTACACGATTTTAAAATATTATAAATTATTATAATAAATTTTTTTTTAAAAATGATGAATTTCTTGTAAAAATTCATTATTCATTAGAAAAATTTGATTTCTTCAAACAATAATATCCTTAATATTAGTTATTTGCAAAAGCAATTAAAAGCTTTCTAATTAAATAATGTCATAGTTTTGTTGGATTCATTATTTTTCAATTCAGAGCAGATTATCAATTAGATAGTTCAAATCTGGAAAAAGAGAAGGTTATTTAGAATCTCCATAGACTCTACTTTTAACCAAACAAAAAAAATTCAGGAAATAGAAAGATTTTGTGCGAAATTTAATGAAATTAAATAAGTGGGGGGGCAACATATTTAAAAGAAAAAAAATTACCAAAATCTTAAAAAAAAAGGATTCAAAAATAATTTCATTCATCTATAAATAAGTCCTGAAAATGTCAGCAAAATTGAACAATTACTTTATTTTTCGAAAAAATTCAAAATCAATGTTTTTTTCAACGGAAAAAAAGCGCCAAAAAAATAATGTTATTTCCATGCCCCTGCGATGACGTAAACAAAAGAAGATTTTAACCAAAATTTCGAACGTGTTAGAAAGGATTAAAAAATTTCAAAAAATAATTAAAATTACTTTGGTCTTTCATCTTAAGAATAACAAACATTTTGACGATAAAATTTTATTTTCGTTGTTTGTGGCCTTTTTCATTACGCTATGCTGTTTTCCCGCGAAAAAAGTGGAGGTACCTAATTTAGTGCCATGAATAACTTTAGTTTATTTATATCTAAGCGTAACATTCATTTATATGGTGTTTTTACGAAAGTGGTCGTAATTTTCGGTATTAGTGGAAAGCATTTTTTTTTTAATGTTTATTTTGTTTATCTTTGACTAGTGGCTCATTATCGTCGAATCGTTTTTTTAATCTATTATTAATTATATTCAGAGTTTCTTTTATAACATTTAGTATGAATTTTAACACTTTACATTTTCTTATTTTTTATTTGCAAATCAACGTAATTTCAATTTCATTGTAAATGCGTTCCCAGTTATAAAGTTATTTTGTTTCCTTTTTACTGTGAGTCAATTTCTTCTATTTTTATTGTTCAGATTTTTTTTTTTTTTTATTTTCATGCACAACAACAAGAACAATAATAATAATAAGCTTTTCTCATACTTTCTAATAATTTATATATATATATATATATATATATATATATATATATATACATACACATATATAAAAAAACACTAAACATAATAATTATAAAATATTCTAATAATAATCTTATATTTCTTTATTTTATTTTATTAATATTATTTAAAACATATATATATATAGCAATATATCGACACATTTACTTTCGAACTGTTTACTCCGACATCAAAAAACAAAGCAACCCCCCCAAAAAAAAAACAACTTTTTATGTGTATAGGGGCCATTGGGTAGAAGTAGTACCTTTGTTGTTCGTGTACTGTACCTTATTGTTAAGGGTAACGGGCAGCACTGATCTTCACTCATCCTCTAAATCTCTCTCTCTCTCACACCCCCACCCCCACACACACCCCCACATATATATATATATATATATATATGCGTGTGTGTGTGTGTGTGTGTGTGTCCTGGGTATGACGATAAACTACATCCGGCAGTAAGTCTTCTCATCGGGAGATTGACGGATTTCAAGAGAGTGGGAGACTGATGGGTGATAGCCGTTCTTTCACAAACCCATGAGCAATTGTGATGTCCGTGTCCTCCATCGGTGAAAAAGCAGCCCTATTTAGGATTACACTTCTCTCCCTATTATGGGGAGGGTGTAATTAAATAAGCCCTAAACATTGCTTGCTCACACAGAGATTATCCAATAAAGCACTCGAAACATAAAGAAAGATCAGAATAAATATAAGATGAATTTCCATTTTGGATACTGGAAGATTCGTAGTCTCTAGGACAATGATTCTCCACCAGAGCGTAAAACAGCTCTTGTCTCTCTAGGATTGGAGAAATATAACATCGACATAGCGGCCATTCGTATGGCTGGTAATTCTCAGCTTAAATGAAGAAAAAGGTGGATACGTATTTTTATGGGCTGGCAAGACTGAGAAAGTGCCACGCCAGTCTGGTGTTGGCTTTGCCATCAAGTCAGACTTTGCTATCTCACTGCCTTCCTTCCCAAAAGATGTATCAGATCGTCTCATGACATTAACCCTAAATCTGGAGTGCAACACCCGGGTAACGATGGTTAGCTGCTACGCGCCAACCTGAGTAGTTCAGATCAAGAAAAAGATGATGTTTACCATCTCCTTCGGGATGTCATCTCCAAAGTCCAACATAAGGATAAATTAATCCTTACAGGTGACTTCAATGATTATCATTCTTGGAAGGGCGTTTTAGGTCACCATGGTATTGGTCATGTGAATTCTAATGGATTACGCCTTCTCACTATCTGCAATTAATTTGACATTAGCATCACTAATACCTTCTACCAGCAACCCAGCTGTCGTAAGACCACGTGGATGCATCCTCGTTCGAAAGACTGGCATCTGATCGACTACGTCATCACCAAAAGACGGGTCATAAAAGATTTTAAGATAACGCGTTCATTCCACACAACATGCTGTCAGATCACGCTCTACTTCGGAGTAAAGCTACACTGCATCTGCACAAGCGAAGGATTATAAAATCTACAGTGCCCAAACGCATTAACGTATTACCTCTTAAAACGACTGAAACAAAAATTGAGCTCTCTGACAAACTTGATGCTGCACTTGATTTTGTAAACATTACCAATGTTATCGAATCATTTCGGAAGGCTCTGCGTGATGCAACATATTCTACATCCGTGGATGTTCTCGGCTTACCACTTCGTAAACATCAAGACTGGTTTAATGTCAATAATACAGATATTAAGCAGCTTATAGATTAATTGCACTCTTCACATAAAGCATGGATTGAGGACAAGAACTCGTCCGATAAGAAGATCGCTTACAAGAAGTGCAAAAGTCAGGTTACATGTGCCATGAAAGAGTGCTGGTGGTCTGAAAAGGTCACTGAAATCCAAGACGATTCAGATAGAAAGGATCTAAAAGCTTTCTATGCTGGTCTCAATAGTATTTTCGGTCTTCAGAAAAGTGGTGTTGCTCCATTCTCCACAGCAGATAGTGAAACTCTCATGTCTGATAAGTCAAATATTTTAGATCGTTGAAAAGAGCATTTCGAAACTGTGTTAAATACCACTTCGGTTACTGATGAGGAAGCCATCACATCAATTGAGCAAAATCCAGAGATGTCTTTTGAACCAACCTATCAATGGTAAGTGACTCCATGAAGCAAATCACATCTGGAAAATCACCTACTCCTAAGGATCCTATTCCACCCGCAGTGTATAAGCATGGTGGCCAAAAGGTGGTAGAAATGTTACATCTCCTTTTCGTGGAGATATGGAAGGCAGGCTGTGTCCCACAGGATTATAAAGACACCTCCATCAAACACCTCTACAAAAACAAGGATTCCAGGTGTGTCTTAGATAATCATCGCGGGATATCACTACTTTCAATTGCAGGCAAAATCCTAGCTAAACTGATTCTAAACAAATTCATTATACACCTTGTTGACGACATCTATCCTGAATCGCAGTGTGGTTTTCAGTCGGGTCGTGGCACCATTGTAATGAAATTTGCTCTTCGTCAAGTTGCAGAGAAGGTTCGCTAGAAAAATCAGGAGTTGCATATGGTGTGTGTAGACTTGACGAAGGCCTTTGACACTGTGAATCGATAGGCAAGTCTTGAGGAAACACGGCATTCCTGAAAACATGCTAAAGGTCATCATCTCCTTTCATGAACGAATTGAAGATAATATCGTGTCTGATGGTATGATGTCAGTGTCCTTTGATGTCAGAAATGGTAACACGAAAGGTTGTGTCATGGCCCCTGTCAAGAGAGTAGCGTCAAGTTTCAGTTTCGAACAACTAGTGGTCTCTTCAATTATCAGCACTTCAAAGCCTATTCTCTTTTTCCATTACTTGTGGAATGAGCCGGATATTCGACTGGATACGAAAGTCGGGATTTACAGAGCTATTGTACTTGCCATCCTTTTGTACGGCTCAGAGTCATGGACTCCATACAGGTACTATATACGCAATCTGGATGTTTTCCATAAAAGCTCTCTGTAGAGTTAACCTTCAAGATAGGACATCTAACGTAGAACTGTTTAACAGTTTTCTCAACTCTTCTATGAGGGCTTGGCATTTGCACAAGTTTTTAGTTCCGTCTTCTTTTTGTGCGTACACAGGTAATTTCTTATTTCTACTGTATCTTCGCTGTTTTCATTCGTCTATCATTATTATTATTATTGCTGCTGCTTTTGCCGCTGCTGTTGATGAGAATGGTAGCTCTTGTGGCGTTTGTGTCTCATACTTAACGCTGGAGAATGTCCAACCTAATACACCAGACCTTCGGCATCTCTCGGAGGTCTCACATCTCTCAGGAATTATGAATTCATGTTTATTTCGAAAAATTACTTTTGAATTTCACGTTAATTCTGCCTAAGTGTTTTTTTAGGGAAATCTAAATGCCTATCTATATATTCTTAAGTACAATAGCGAATACCTGAAATTCTTGACAAGGATTATCCGTCCTTGAACATTCTGGACTGACGCTACAGAATCAAAAACCAAGAACTGTACCAAATAACAGAAATGACATCACCTGAAGACTACCAGCAGCAGCAACATCTAAAATGGATATCGAAGAGAAAATAATGACATAATCAAGAAGTTATCATTGCATACAACAAATAGAAGGTTTGTAAGTAAACCTATATCAGTACTGGAAAGTGAAATAAATGTTGCTGGTGGTGAGAAACCTGTTTTCCTAAAAAAGCGTTTTAAGAGAATGATTTTTATAAATTTAAATCGAAATTAATACTGGTTACTCAGTCAATGAATGTCAAATGTTTCCTAAACGGCTAATATTACTGTTGTCACCAAGTAAATGGTTCAAGAAATAACAATCAAGTGTTGCAGATATATCATATATTAAACAGTAAGTGCATCAGAAGAGTGTTACACGACTCGAAAGTGCGTGTATGTTGACCCAGCGTTCAATCTATTCGACTGTTATATTTACCAGCCTCCCCACGAGGTAGGATGTGGTACAAGGCCGTGTTTAATCTGCGGCAATCCGAGCCAGTAGGCTTGGCCAAAAGTTCCACATAGACTCCGTATAAAATGGGGGACGGGTAAGTGTTTCCCTAGACGGGACTCTACCCATTCGACATAGCCTCGTCTGGAGATCCTCTATGGCCGTAGGCAGAGAGTTTGACCAGCAGAGCTGGAACAGCTGGAACAGATCTATTCGACTTTTAATATTTAACAGCCCCCACACCCACTACCACCACGAGAGATGCATGTGGCATAAGGCCGAGTTTAGCTTGGGTTCTCTGAGCCCGTAGGCTATGCTAAAAATATTTCCTTTGAACCCGTATAAACGTGTTCAGGGCCTGTCTACCACACTTGACGAAACTTTGCCATTCAACAATGCAGAGAGTTCGACAGATGAACAATCTATTCGATTGTTAATATTTAACAGCCTCCCCCCCCATGAGCCGAGTTTACCGTGGATTCTCCAAGCCCGTAGGCTTAGCCAAAATTATTCCCTTTGAACCCGCATAAACGGATTCAGGGCCTGTCTAGCTCCCCGGATGAAACTTTGCCCTGCGGCAAAGACTCTTCCGGTATAAAGTGGGTTTCTCCGAGCCCGTAGACTCGACCAAAAATATTCCATTTGAACCCGCCTAGACGGGTTCAGGGAGTGTCTACCTCCCCGGACGAAACTTTGCCCTGCGGCAAATCTTCGACCGAGTTCCTCTCGGCCAAGGCAGAGAGTTTGACAGTTGAACAATCTATTCGATTGTTACATTTAACAGTCCCCCCGCAAGGAATGTATGTGGCACATGGACGAGTTTAAAGTGGGTTTCTCCGAGACCGTAGGCTCGGCCAAAAATATTCCCTTTGAACCCGCCTAGACGGGTTCAGGGAGTGTCTACCCCACCTCCCGAACGAAGCTTTGCCCTGCGGCAGAGGTTCGACCAAGTTCTTCTCTGTTGAGGTGGAGAGTTCGACAGCTGAACAATCTGTGTGACTGTTCCCCCAAGGCTTTCTCTCCTACTAATATTATAGTAGGTAGAAGAGTCCAACATAGAGTCTTCAGATGGAGGACACTATAACAATTACCATTACCATCGCTGAAGCCTGAGTGACCCAAATGTCTTCAATATTTTTCTTCTCATTCGAGTTTTCTGTACTTCACTTAGATCGTTATTTCACTGTAATCTTGTTCCAATTCAAACAGTATTTTACTGCGACATGTTGTCTCTTGTCTCTTGTAGTATGAGAGCAATCACCCAGTTCATAACGCTGCTTAACAAACTGAATTTCTTTTACTCGATTTATTTCTGGCGATATTAATAATATCATTGTTTCTAAAATGAATCGACTGGGAAAGGGATAGTAAAGACAGATACAAAAAGGCGAGCAGCAACTTGATATGACAGGGTGGCATATCTGTTGAAGCGACAACAAGCCGGGGAATCTGAGTGCAGAGAGGTGTCGTCTGTTACTAACACAGTCGTAAGTACTCCTGCGTAGTTTTTCAGTCACATTTGAAACTTAAACAATATCAGCTTCTGAATTTTGCATCCATGGGGGTTCCCACCAACTTAGTTCGGATAGCCAATGTTCTGAAAAAAAAAATAACGGTAGTTTTACAATTTTAGGCTAGCCTACGGATTTTATAACAAATATATAGATGTTTACTGCATTAGTCATGACATAGCGATGCACACAAGGCCTTTCCGACGGACATAATCTCGTTTTAGAAAACATCAAATAGACTTTTCCAGAAATGACTACGAACATAGTAATCCATTATAAGATAATGTTTGTTAACGGCATTAATAAAACCTTACATAAAAACAATTTTAGCCTTTAAGGTCTGAAGGAACAAGTTGGGGAATAATGCGTTCAAATTCGCAAAATGATAAGAGAGATAACATTATTAATAAAGAATGAGTTACTTTCATTTCAGAAACTGAAGAAACGTGCATAAATTATTGGACGGCTGGCATTAACGATAAGAACTTGTTTCTTCTTTCGTTTTGTTTTTGTATCTAGTCACCAAAACCAATACACGTTTTAACAATACATGAATAGATTGAAGCTACCTAAGATGAAAAGTAAAACAAATGTATCCAATGACAAAAGAACTCTGAAGCGATACAAAATTGAAGAGAAGATTTATTGGTCGTTTTATTCAAATTGAGGCACAGTCAGTAATAATTTAACTTCAGTGAGAACTAAAAAGAGAATATGGAAGTACAGTGTAATATCAAATATCGTATGAAGTGGTATGTTCGGACCTATACGATCATGGCTCTCCCGAAATTCCTGTGTATTGTAGGTCTTAATAACTTTTGTTTGTTTGTTGTAACTTCCTTCGCAACTACTTTTTCGCTATCCATTCGTACAAGTACAACAGTTAACCCCCTCCCCCTGTACCTGTAACGAGGTGGGTTGAGCCGGCTTCAATATTGGAGTTTCAAGTGAATTTGTAATTCACAAGCGGTCCCCAACCCGCATGTATAGCACATGAGATTTGATTATAGTGGTGAAGGTTTCGTGCAGGACCATCCACACTTTTTTCTCTGATTACAGAGACCTGGTGCACTACATGCCACAAAGTTCCTCAAACGACCGCAAGTTTTGAATTCAGAGTTTTTCCTTCTCTTAGACCAGTTGCCATCCAAGGCTATAGAATCCAGTCTGTCCTGCTATTTACCCATAGCTGGAGGGAGAAGAAAAGAGTTCACGCCTTCCCAAGGGTGTTGGAATTCGAACTCGGCTCTCCAATTCCTCAATCCAAGCCGTTATCCATTATTCCACCATGCCTCCTCTGTTAACCGCGTCCGTTTGTCCTTTTTATCTTTAACGTCCCCAATGGTTGTCAAACTCTCCAAACACACCTTACAGATGATGTGCCTGGGAAATGTATGTTATGATATCATTTTGCATGGTTATCAGCAATAGAAAAAAAATGACGAAATACAAATCAGTGAAGCTAATATCAATTATATAAATTTGAATATTTGGGAAGTGTTTTAACACATGACAGACAATGTGATACTGAAATTCGAAGAAACATTACAATATCAAAATATGCATTCCAAATTTTTAAAAAATATATCGACAAACAGGAGATTTTCACGTGTAAACTATAACTACAATCCCCTTAGATGGTAGTGAATGCTGAACAATTTTCTCAGAGATGACGAGATAATCAAAGGCAACTGAAATTTGATTTTACAGAAGGATTATGAAAATATAATGGGTGGGGTGTTAAACAGTAGATAAGCCTTAAGTTCAGAATACATGGTTTTCAGTAAAAAAAAGAAAAAGAAAACAGCCCAACATGTAAATTAAAAATTGGAGTCAAACAAGTACAATAAATTAAATACATAAGTGATCTGACAGAGGACGGAAAGTGCAACACTGAAATCTGAAGATGCATTGGGATAGAAATACATAACTTACAGTCTTATTACATGTCATAAATGCTGAAAAATCTCCTGAAAAGATGAAGAAAAGGCTTCAAGGAATAGAAATGTGGTTCTGCAGAAGGATACTGAGAATATCATCGACTGAAATTATGAGCAACGACGAAGTTTTAGAGAAAAACAGAATCATAATATACACTTATACTTAACAACAAACATAGATAGTTTTAATTTCTAGTGTGCATAATAGGGATGTGGGCTTGGAATCTTTAAACTCACAGGACAGAGGAAAGCAATATATAAGCTAACTGGCGAGGTATACATATGGATGGCAGAATAGGGTTTCGGAGAGATCATAAAAAGACATTTTTTCAAAAACCTACGAAGAACAAGAAATTGCAGTGAGTGAAATCCAAAAACATCCTGAAGGGATGCGACACATAGAAGAAGAAGAAGAAGAAGAAGAAGAAGAAGAAGAAGAAGAAGAAGAAGAAGCAGCAAAATAATGTCTTCATATAGGAAGTAACAGACATGAGCTTCTATTAACAAATGCTCAGAGTCTCCTGCACAAATCGTATGAAGATCATGTGAGTGTTTAATAAGATAGGAATTACAATGGCTCTTATACGGATGATTAGAAGTAGAAATTTGAAATTTCTAGGACACCGAATGTGGAAAGCATTTCGAATTTGACTCTCACCGGTCGTAATGGAACACATAAATACAAAATGAAACAGTCAATAAGTTAAACAAATGACTGTATGTTAGAAAAAAGGACAAAGAGAAATGGTAAATGGTCAAAAGTTACGTAGTTAAGATGAAAGAGCAATTTGAAACGCCATGATCAACAGTATCCTGAATGTATAAGGCGTATATAAAAGAAAAAGATAGCATAATATTGCATGTATATTAGCTATTTTTTTTTAATCTGAAGTGACCAATCGAAATATGTATATACAATTAAAACATCGTTTAACATCATATATATATATATATATATATATATATATATATATATATATATATATATATATATATGTATGTATTTCAATTAAAGGTGCAATTATAATTTATAAATTCATTAATCATTCATACAAAAAACAAATAGAGGTTAATGATTTAAATCATTAACCTCTATATTTTTTTTGAATGATTCATGAATTCATAATATATATATATATATATATATATATATATATATATGGAGAAACAGAGCACTTAAAATTTACTATATTTACAGAGGAAGAGTCCTCAGTATCAGAGCTTTTATCGGTGCAGACATTGTAGACACGGCGAATAACACTGTATGGTAATTATCTGTTTCAAGACTCCATTCAATTTTTAGTTCCGCTACGCCTTGACCCAAAATATAGGGATCACTTCAGAATTATGTTGGTGGAATAATAAGGAAACAGTCCCTTGATATTTTGTCTAGGGAGAAATCTTAAGAAAATTTATTGTCTTTACCTCACGATTGCTTTGACTTTATTTATCATATAATATTCATTTATATATTAAATTTATTTAATTGTTTTGTATATTTTTCTTTTATTTTATGTTTCACTATTTGGTACAAAGTTTATTACAACTCTATACGGGTGCACCTCTAAAGCACTCGATGACCAGAGACTGCCAACAAATCTTTTACAAGCTTTTTAATGGTAGGTCCCTGAAGATAGTTATAAATGGCCACTCCTCTGGAACGTCAGCAGTCAATGCAGGCATCACCACCCATCAAATCAACCCTCTTTTTGATCTACAGAAATTATCTACATGCTCAGAGCATCTATGCCAATGATACAACTATATACGTGCTCACCTCTAAAACTCTTGATGGTCAGAAATTGGCGACTGATCTCTTTTCCAATCTTGCACAAACTACCCAATTAGGTAGAAAATGGCTGGTTACATTCAATGGCTCAAAAACCAAGCTAGTTATATCATCACCGACCTGATCTTAAACTACCACTAATCAGGATGAACATAGGTCTTCTCAGGAAGTACCTTGCCTGGAAGACTTTTGGGCCTCAAACTCACACCTAACCTCTAGATCATTTGTAAACATCTATGCCAATTATGCAACTATATACAGGTACACCTCTAAAACTATAGATGGTCAGAGACTAGCATCTGATCTTTTTTCTAATCTTGTACATACTACCCAATGGGGTAAAAACTGACTGATTACATTCAATGACTCAAAGACCAAGCTACTTGCATTCTATCATTTCAGATCCAACCACGAGACACCACCAGTCAGAATGAACGGATGAGCTATTTATGAAGCACCATACCTTAAAAGACTACTGGGCCTCACGTAGAACTCATACACATGATCCATTGCTAAAGATGCAGGTAAAGTGATCAGTTCCCTTTAGCGCTACGTTAATTATCTGATTCCTCCTGTTATCCTTTAACATTACAAAACCCACATCATTCAGATAATGAAGTACTGATCATATTTGGGTGGGAGCTGCAAAGCTTTGTGGGTGATGACTTATTTTACATTCAATGCCTCGACGACAAAGCAAGTTACATACAATCATCGCCGATCTGACCCCGACCTACGACCAATCCAGATAAAAGGAATTCCTCCAGCGGAAGTAGTGTGCCTTCAAAAAAATGTTGCGTCTCAAACTCACACCCGACCTCAAGTGGAACTTGTATATACGACACGTTCTTAAGAATGTAGTTAAAATTGTTGGCTTTCTGTACCGCTGTAGTAAGTATCTGATTTCTCCTGCTATCATCTAATTTTACTAAAGAAAGATCAGGTCAAATATGAATATTTGGGAACGAGTTGTCATGAACACACTCTCTAGCCTTGACAGAGTTCAAAAGCGTCTTTGAACCCTTGTGGGTGACGAATTATTCTTCACCCTTAAACCCCTGTCCCACGGGCAGTATATGGCAAGCCTCTCGCTGCTCTACCCCTAATTATATGGAAAGTGCTAGGAGGAACTACATTTCCTAGGCCGCCGAGACAAACCTTCATGGCAAGAACACGCCATGTCACATACATAGTAGCAAACTACCAGCATTCTCTCCATATTCCATCGGTAAGAAGTAAGTCACTCCCGGGAACCACTGCCCTGTGGAATCGTCTCCCAACAGGACGTTTCCACGATCATTACAATCTCATCCTATTCAAGGCTACAGTTGATGGTTATCTCCCGCACCTAAACACACAAATGGCCTCCTAACGTAATACCCTACCTCGAATGGCTCCCGGCTCGTGTGAAGGGTGACTCCTACTGCAAGATTAATTAGATTATGTAATTGTGTAAATTTTATGTAGGAAATATTTGAAAGAAAACATTTTTTTTTTCTAAAATATTAAGCATTTTTTTTTACATTGCAGCGAGTCATATTATGGCGCGTATTAAATAAAGAGTAGGAAATCCAAGCTTTTCTTTTGGGCTTTAAATTTCTAGCGAAAACTGAAACTCATTTTTATTTTAAATTAAAAAAAAAAATCATTTTTAAATAAGCTCAAGGAAATAGATCTATCATTAGACAAAATATTTGTAAAATTAAAAATTATTTCCCTGAATATATTGAAAACAAATTCCGAAATAAAATTACCATTAATTAGCACATCAATACATTTAAGTGATATCAGTATGGCATGAATTATCTACCTGTATCATTTTCGTTACTGTCGAGCTCTGATCTAAATGCTACGACTATTACCATTCTCAAGGCAGAAAAAAGTTCTATTCGAATAATTAGAAGAATCATTATATAAAGCAGTAACAATATAGATACATTTTGTAGACCTCACAAAAGACTAGATTGGAAATTAATATGAAAACAGATTTTTAAAATGTATTTTAAATTTTAACATTAAGTTTCCGCAATCACGCAATAATGGAAGACACATGAAGGTATTAATAAATAATAGAATCCCCATTGTTATGTTCAACACCATATTGCCAAGCATTGCTCCTTGTGTTAATAAATAGCGAATGAGGTGTACCACCAAATACAGCAGGGTCTGTTTTCTTCTTAGAAACCTTCTTCTGTGAGCGTGAGAATAAATTCCAATCATAAAGCCACATTTATTTAATGTCAATTTTTTTCGTACGATTTGCACAAAAGTTTAAAGGAAATATACTTTAATTATTTATTAGTTTTCAATGTTTTGAAAAAAAAAATTAACCTCTCACACTATCTTTGAATTTCATTGCTTGTATTACTTGTATGTAGCATAGGTAATAACCATAAGAGCTTTGAATAAAATGTGGATTTACTTTCAAGAAAACACATACAGTTATATTGACAACAGTTTTTACACATATACTGCATAGGCAAAGAAAACTTACACATAGTTATACTGCAAATCCCGCATTAAAGTTGAATGTTTTGGCAGCTGTGTGGTGTGAATTGTACTCGACATTGTAAAGTGAAAGTCGTGATTGACACAAACGGGAAGACAAATCAGTATGAGATTTTTTTGAAGTCATCAATCGGATACAATTAGACTGAGAAGAGACAATCTGTGTATAGTCTATGTAAAGACTTAATTACACAGTCGTCCATCTATAAAACAATATGGACAGCCAGAGTAATGGATCGCAGTCGCTGTCATTTTCAGTCTGGCTGCCTCTCTTTGAACGTACGAACGCACAGATACACACAAGGAAACAAACAAAGATCGACACATATGAGAACAAGGACAAAAAGAAAAAGTATCTGATGTGCTATCACACCTGCTTTGATAAAGTCACCAGAGGACAAAAAACGTCGGCTAAGATAAGTTTTCCTTTTGTCTGTATTCTTATTGACCTTTACAGATATAGTCTATCTGGACTTTGTACACACGCAAACACACACACACACACACACACACACACACACACACACACATATATATATATATATATATATATATATATATATATATATAATAATTGTGAATCTGGGCAACAGTCTCTTTTATACAAGTTTACTACTGCGTTTAAATTATTTTATTTAATGTTTCATGTGTTCGTATAATTTTATTCTTTTCTTGATGTAAATTGTCCAAATGTTATGTCTGTCCGAACGATTTCTTATATATATATATATATATATATATATATATATATATATATATATATATATATATATATATATATATGCACACACAAATACCTACGTCTATGTAAAAAGGACTTAAGTTTCTTTGGTTTACCAGCTCATTGGGCATAAAGTGTACGTTTGCTTATATCTGGTCGTTTTATTTATCCATATATATATATATATATATATATATATATATATATATATATATATATATATATATATATATATATATATATATATATATATATGCGTGAGTGTGTGCATTGTACAAAGAGAGTTATGTAAGTGGCCCATCATTGAAAATTGACTGAAAACTATATCACGGGTTAACACAAGCCTTATAAGTCTGAGAAACTGAACAGTCCAAAATCATGTACGTTCTGCCATAAAATATGACTGATTATTTGTGTATAAATTAACTGACACATTTTGTTACCGTGGGTCAAGTTGCCAGAATTTGAAATTATATTTCCGTTAAAATATATTTAACTCGATTTGACATGTTTCTATTTTCTCTTTATACACTTTTCCTTGATTTCCTTGCAAATGCAAAATATATCTAATCCTCTCTTTCTATCCATTTTCCTACAGTTGTATCGTCGTGATACGAGAAATCTCTAATTTCTTCTTATTTTTCCGGGTTGCTCAGATCTTTTAAAGGCTCCAAGTTACGTTTAACTTATTATGATTATCACGTCTTATCAGAAAAATGGTGATAAAGATCAAGTTAATTCATTAACTGAAACAACATGTTGTAATCGTCAACTTACAGGCAAAAGCATAGTGATTTAATTTTTTTTTATTATTATTTCTGAAAGTTTAACGGTCATTTTCCGGTCAGTGTGAAGAGCTAGTTGTTGTTGACGGAGTTTTTATCGTAGTAGCCAAATGTTAAAAAAAGCCCGCTAATAGTTCTGATACGATCGGAACATCCAAAGGTGTTTGAAAAGTGCACAGAATTATTGATAAGAAACCCAAAGAATCAATTAAAACTTTTGATAATAAGATTATCTAACAGCAAAACCGCACAGTATCGTAAGGCAGAAACCTGTATTGAGGAATTACAATATCCATGATCACGTTACACCAAGCATAGCTCTCCAGATCTCAATAATTTGTACTACTACGTAGTCGAGAGGGAAGTCATGAAATTTTAAAATCTCTGAAGCTGGTTATAACTTACACAATTCCCCAAATAGTCAAAGGTCATCGGATTATGCTATGTCAAAGTTTCAAATTTCTTATTGATACAGTTATCGACGCTAAATATGGATTCGTTAAATAGATGCGTCAAGAAGAGTCAAAATTTCATTGATGACAATTATTGTTTCTCAAATGGAGGTCTTATTTCATGACTTATGGATCTTTTTGATAAATTCATGCAAATCTCCTAAAAGAACTGAGGTATACTGTATATTTTTTTTTGGAATAAAATTCTTCATAGCACGTACTCTGAATCCATCGTAACAACTGAGTATAGAAAATTTGTAAATTCCCAAATCTTCGAATATATAAAATAATGAGTGGATCAATGATAACAAATTTAGAAGAGGAGATAAAGAAATTTAATATATAATAGGCGGTTCCATGTGTAGTTTCGCTCAACACCACAGGGCCAAAAGATGACCTAAACTATAGAGTCTTTCATATGAATGCTATGGACATCACTAAAATCGTTCATAAATCTTTAAACTGTCAGCTGTATTCATTCGATGCCGAAGATCAATGTTTAAAGTGGCTCTGAGCGAGTGAAGCCCGTGGGTTTTAGCAAAAATGGCTGAGCGTTTTGGACTGGCCCTAAAGAATTACAAACCCAGAACTGTAACAAATAATAGATACTACATCACTAGAGAACTTTGAAGAACAACAGAAATGATAGAACATTTATCTCGAAGAGAAAATAATATGATCAAGATGCAGTGGTTGCATACGATTTCAAACGAAAGGCAAGAAAGGAAACCCCCGTTAGAGAAATGAGGTCAAAGTTGAAACTTTTTCAAAGAAAGATTGCATTAAATGTCAAGTAAAGAAAAAAAGAACATGATAATTTTCATAGATCAAAATTATTTCATAATTTTATGAAGGGTAAATAATTTCGTAAGGTACCAATGTTTAGAAAAATATAACTGTGAATATAATAAAATTCAAAAAATTATTCTAACTTGCTTGCAAAATATATTCGGCTGTGTGTCTGGTCAATAGATAAAAATAGTAACCTTCATATATATATATATATATATATATATATATATATATATATATATATGAAGGTAGCTATTTTTATGTATGATGCACACGGTTAAATTATATGAGAAAAAGAAGTTAAAAATGAAACTGCTTTTAACAATATTTATTTAGATTATCTTTATTAGTTTAATAGATCTATTATTTTTCAGTAGTTATATTGAGATGGAGGGACGTGTGGCTATGATTTATTTTTCACTATATATATATATATATATATATATATATATAAGAAAAAATATACGGAAAAACAAAAACAAAATCCTTTATACAATTATGCTGCTTTAATGTTAATATGTCAACGTCGGACGTTTCGGTCTAATAAACCATGTTCAGAACATTCATAAATATACCATTATCAATACAACATGACAAAGACGATGTACATAAGAACAAGACTTATCCAAACAAATAACTGAAAGTTTTATAATATCAGCGCTCCGTTTAAAACATGGTCACGTTGTCGTCACGTGGGCGACGCTGTGAAAAAGTCTTGTTCTAATGTACATCGTCTTTGTCATGCTGTATTGATAAACTTATATTTATGAATATGTCCTGAAGATGGTTTATTAGCCCGAAACGTCAGATGTTGACATATTAACATTAAAACAGCTTAATTGTATATAAGAATTTTTGTTTTGTTTTTTTCGTATATATTTTTCTTCATACTGTCGGATCTATATCCATATATTTGCTTATATATATATATATATATATATATATATATATATATATATATATATATATGTGTGTGTGTGTGTGTGTGTGTGTGTGTGTGTGTGTGTGTGTGTGTGTGTGTGTGTGTGTACAGATAGCAAGATTGAATTATATTCTACTCAGAGGAAAATCTAATGTCTCCACTATTACAAATAGCCCTGAGGTCTTATACCCGTCAACAGATAAGTCGAAGCTCTTCACCTAGATATTTTCCTTGATTTCAACGTTAGATGCCAAAAGATATCCCCTTCCTGACTTCGCACATCTCAGCGAGTACAGTCTCAGTATTATTTCCATTACAGCACATCAGAAGCCGTAAATTCTAGTGATTAATTATATCAGCCCGGAATAACCCCCGGATTCTAGCTAAGTTATTTTTCTTCTGCTTGAAGAAGAAATCATTCCGATGCCTGTAGAAAGAGTCAAGTGTATACGTGATATTAAAGAACACGGACTCTTCTTCCATTCTTTGTATAGACCCATCAGTCTCTTGGACAATCAACGATCTTCTTTTTGATTATAGCCTCAGATAACATAATAAGGATCCTTAGGTAACTATTTGAGGCTATAATCTAGAAGAAGACCGTTGAAAATGTAGATAAGTATAACCTCTTGACTGACGACGAGTGCGGGTTTTAAGTCGGACGTACAGTTGATATCCTAACACTCATTACTCATAGAATTTGTGAGGCTCTCTCAACAAATATACATCAAGGTACATAGCATTTAATATTTCGAAGGCCTTTGAAAAGGTGTGGTACAAATATTTGCTGTTCAAGATCTCCAGCTATGGAATCACTAGAAGAGTCTTCTCAATTATAAAGTCCACCCTAGTGAGTAGTTCCCTGAAGGTTGTTGTTAACGGCCTCTTCTCTGGGGTCCTAGTAATCAACACAGGCGTCCCCAGGGTCACATCTCGGACTAACCCTCTGTGGTCATTACATAAATGATCTGCCTAAGAATATAATCAGATCATATTTCAATAGATATGCCGATGATACGATGATATACGTGTGTACCTACAAAACTTGTGATGATCAGAGATTGGTAGCTGATCTCTGATCTGAACTTGATCTAACATCTCATTAGGGAAAAATAATGGATAGCTGGAAAAAGACAAAAACACAAAAAACAAAACTAGTTACTTTTTATCATCGCCGATTTGAAGCGGAACTATCAGCAGTCACGTGAATGTATGGACCTTCCGGTAGTCTATTATGGGAATATTGGTCCTGAAAGTCACTGCATAGTTCATCTGCAAATCGGACATATGGTACATCGTTTAAGATGCATGACAAATGATCGGCTGGCTGTACTACTCCGAAAAGTACCTGACGCCTCGTCCAATTTCCTACCTTTACAAGACAGAGATCACTTTCCAGTCTCGATAATGTCTAAAATCATCTCCGAGTTGTTGTAGAAGACAAATTATTTTCAATCCACCAACCTTTCTCTCATATCCGGGATGTGGCAAGACTCTACTTGCTCCATGGTAACTTCCACAGATATTTTCCTCGGACGAAACCCATACCTTGGTTCTGCCACGTCTAACTTTCACGACCAGGACACTCTATGCAATTCACATGGTAGCAAAGCACACACAATTAATCTGTATCGCATTGATAAGATCCACAAGAACTGCTTCTTCCCTAAGTGCTCTGTTTATAATAAACAGTATTAACGACATTTACTGGCCTGAATGTCCGAGAAAATCTCATAGAAAATATGCGCCCTCCGACAGGAATCGAACCTGTATACTATAAGGAACCATCATATCGTGCTTTTGCGATTTAGCGAAACATTTCGGTTAACAAGGTCGACTTTACTGTTTTTAAACTACAATTCTACATGATTTTCTCTCGTACATTCATAATTACTCGTTGCGTATCAAAATGTAAACAAATGACGTCGCACATAAAAAATGTCTTAAAATAATTGTCCAACATCGTCCATTTCATAATGTGTGAAGTTATATATTATATATATATATATATATATATATATATATATATATATATATATATATAATTGTCACATTTAATATCAACACAGGTTATTCGTGAACATGAACGGTTTTTGTAACTATTAGCATACACAGTATCTGCAAATTATTCAATCAGACATGCCTAAATGGGAATATGCTACCTAATATATATATATATATATATATATATATATATATATATATATATATATATATATATATATATATATATATGGGGCGTGCATACGTGTGTGTGTGTGTTCGGTTTGAGTTAATCATAGTCCTTTGTGTATGGTCTGTAAATCATCTACTGCACACACACACACACACACACACACACACACACACACACACACACACACACACACACATATATATATATATATACATATGCTTGTGTGTGTCTGTGTCTATATATATATATATATATATATATATATATATATATATATATATATATATATGAAACATAATCATCCTAGCTATTAATATTCATGATTAATATACTTCAAATTATATGAACTGACGTATATAAGATTAAATTATGAACATAATTTTTCTGACCATTTTCAAAATTAGACTACAATAAGTACTAAATATCAATACATGATGTAATTTAATAATAAATAATTGAGTGTCCGTATACCTGTACACCAGACAATTGCTAATGCAGATGCCTGCTCAATGGGCTTTTTGGTTATATTCTAGTTATGCTGAGATCAGATAAATTTTTGCGTAATAGCGTAATATTAACAGCGCTTATACTTTTGAAAAATTACTCATGATGATTTTTTGCAAGCAAAACCATCGATGGTTTTCGATAGCATATCCAGATAGTTGCTGGTGGGTGGAATGTTTCTCTCCTACCAAATCGACGTGTATGTGACACACACAAACACACACACACACGTATAGTCATATATAAAATTTTAAATTGCAATTCATACACACACACGCATATGTATGTATATATATGTAATTATGTATGCATACGTGGGTATAAATATACCCATGTATCGGATTGGGGTATACGGTAAAAATGCCAGTAACCAAAAATATTATTCTTAAAATACAGTGTACAGCAAATATAATTCAGTTGAAAATTATAACATAAATATTTTATAAAATCGCAAAAATAACCATTTTGTTCCAATACTTCTGGTGTCTTAAAAAGTGATGGTTTTGTATGTACTCCGGCACCATTACTTGATAAGAAACCAGAAGAGCTGAAACAAAATAACTATTTTTGTAGTTATTTTATATCATATTTATTCTATAATTTTCGAATAAATTTTCATATATATATATATATGTACGTGTGTGTGTGTGTGTGTGTGTGTGTGTGTGTCTCTGTGTCTGTGTGTAATGTAAAAGACAATACGAAAACTGCAATATTTGCCGACGCGTTTTTTTTTCCTTGAAAATGTCCGCATTGAACGAAACACGTCCGCTAATATTACAGTTTTCCTATTGCCTTTACATTTATAAAGATGGTCTTCTTCTACAGGTTAAGTCTGATAAATTCTTCACACACACACACACACACACTCATATATATATATATATATATATATATATATATATATATATATATATATATATATATATACACATACATATATATATATATTATTTACAATGTTTATGAGATGATCGTCTTGGTTATCGCAGAGGGGAGAGTGTGTTTTTCTGAACAATACGAATCATCTGCATATATCTTAAATCGAACGAGTGTTATTGCTTCTAACCAATCATTTCTTTCTCCCATACTATCTCTTTCCATACACACCCACCCACACACACACAAAACACACACACACACACATATATATATATATATATATATATATATATATATATATATATATATATATAACGTTATGTATGATTATATGTCATACATTATCTTTTTAAATCACGAGTTGTTACACTTATTCCTGATATAATTTACTCAGGAAAACATTTGCCAAGATGGCTTACGTATATTTTTGCTATAGCAGAGTGTTTTTTATTCGGTAGATTTTAAAATATTTGCCATATACATGATATTTTTTTCTTTCTTTGCGAAAAGAATGGTGAGTGGGCTCACGGTGCTTTCAGGCGAAAGATTAAAAACATCGAATTAAACCAGCTGAAGATCAAGAGATTTAATATCTAATAAACAACGTCGCAATGTCTCAAGACATTTGCACAGGACCTGATTAAACGCCAATACAAAGATAAAAGCAATGCATAAAAGTCAGATACAGAAACCATTACGTTCGCAAAGGGGAGCTGAAACAAACGTGAGCATCGTCTGTGGAGCTGATCTGAGTTAGGTATAATTTCTGTAAGTAAGCAGGCGGCAGACACAGCAAGAAGTAACTGACATTACTGATGGGTAATACAGATGGGGCAAGATCCACTGCACCTTTCCTGACGACAACTGGCACATTGCTGCAGAATCTAACTTCATTATTTTAAGTGCCACTTTCTGGAGCACATGTCTTTGAGAGAACCTGAACTTTAATCTTGAAAGAGGCCGACTCCGGATAAAGTCCCGGTAGTCTATCGGCAAATATGTTATATCTAAAAATGGTGACGGTTGAGAATCGTATTGCATTGACTTCTCTTGTGGGTGGTTTGTCTTTCTAACGATCGAGTAGCTTCAAATTCCTATAGCTTTCCGGATATGGAGTGCTGCTTATTTTAACACAACACAAACAAATGATAAAAAACGATATGAAGAAAAATATTTTTAGTATATGAGTATAAATGAGGAAGATAGAGCTGTATCCCAAATACTTTCGAACAATGGATATATACTGTACGCTTATATATATATATATATATATATATATATATATGTGTGTGTGTGTGTGTGTGTGAGAGAGAGATGGATATATCCCAGTTTTTTTTTTTGTCGTATTTGTAACTTCAATCAGACTAGTGACCTGCATACAAATCTACATATTCTGAAACGGCTAGGATCTCGCGAGATAACCACTGATATATTTGGTGATGCTTTTCGCTGTAAATACGCCTGATTTATATATATATATATATATATATATATATATATATATATATATATATATATATATTATAACGATGAAGCAGTCATACAAACAATAAATTAGTAAGGTAAATGGCTAAATGACTTCCATAGCAAAGTTAAAATTTAACCGCTCGTTGCGTTGAATGTTGCAATCCTTGTTTTTAGATGTTCCGTATGTTCCATAAATATGCTATTATTTTCGATAGGTTATCCTTTCTTCCTCGGGCATGGATATTATTTTTCTTTTTAGATAAAATTTAGCTAATATCCGAGATATATATATATATATATATATATATTAAAGACATTTTTATGTTTAACGTTCTTTTTTTTTTATAGATACATTTAGGTAAAATTTATTTTTATAGATACATTTAGGTATTTAAGTAAATGCTCTGTTTATCATAAACAGTATTAAATAACATTTAACGGCCTGATTGTCCGAGAAATGTTCATAGAAAATATTCGACCTTTGACAAGATTCGAACCTGCATCCTATACGGAACCGTCATTTACGCTGACGTGCCTTAACCGACTCGGCCACAAAGAAGCGTTCGGTAGACAAGGTCGAATTTACTGCTTATAAACTTCAATCTTCCATGAATCTCGTACATTCATAACTGCTCTGGCGTATCAAATGTAAACAAATGACGTCACATATTAAGAAATGGGCAAAGTCCGACAATTTATTTATTAAAGACATTTTTATGTTTAACGTTCTTTTTAAAAGAAAATGATGTGTCGTTTTCGAATTTACATTACGCGCAGATACGCTTGGGGAAGTTATGAATCTTTTGTCTCCGTGTATGGGTTGAATAGCAGGACTAAGTCATAGTGCCTTTTCTGGAAACCAGTCTCCCGCAGAAAAAAAACAAAAAACACAAAAAAAACGGCAATCTACTGCGAAAAAGCATCGAAAGAGACATGGTCGCCTAAGCGTGTATCGCTTATGGTGCTTAACTAAATAAAACTGAATGCACGCGTTTGCTTTTCATAATTCCATTTCAAGCACGTATTTATTTTAATGATACAAAATGTTAATGTCTCATTCAGTCCTACAGATTTGTTTCTCAGTTGCTTCATCTTGTCAAGTTGGTAACGTCGTCATTGTGCGTTCTCCCGCTGTATTGGGTAGTTTGTACTGGAATCTAGGCCAGTAATAACTGAACAGTACTAAACCTTGACTCTTTTTAAGAACAAGACGGGATGTTCTGTGACATGAGGTGTGTATCGCGAATAATCTACCCCCAAAGATTAGATAATAGATTCAGTTCGTAATTCACTGAAATTAAGCTAAATACAGACCGAAACTTTACGATGATAACTGCAATGATGCAGACAATATTCTGCGTGTAAAAAAGGTTAGCAAAGATTCCGTCAAATTTTAAATTTGGATGTAATGTTATATACAGTAATCAGAATAGGGTTGGTAATGTCTAATTTTGATTCAACTCTAAACCGCATATAGTTTTAAGCTTTGATTCCAGTGTAAAATGTCAATTAGTTTTACGTTCTGTCTCATTTTGGTTCTTGTATAAACCGGAATCCTTTCGACATTCTTAAATCGAGTGCGAATCTGAATAATTCTTCCTTTTGGATTCAAGCATCAGCAGAACATATGTATACATTTGACTCAAATGTAAATGGACCTTTTAAAAATTTTTTCACACTGTGATTTATATATATATATATATATATATATATATATATATATATATATATATATATATAAAAAACTTCAAACGATATTTTAGTGCATAATAGTGCTGTGTACTCTGGAAAATTTAATAAGGAAAATATGATTAAGTTTTTCTACCTAGGCCGTTTCTCGAAAAAAAAGTGTAGAAAACAAATGGAGGGTTTAATCAAATACTGCTATCCACTAAAGATAACGTTTGAAGTAATAAATGTATGTCAGCAAGTTTGGTTAGGCAACTCATCTGGGCAACACTGAATTCAAAAGGTAAGGACTGTTTCCAGACCTCGTGCTACCATTTTATCTTTCCAAATGTGTTACCGTTTTTACACACACCTAACCTTCTGGTCGTCTAGTGGTTTGGTTCTAAGCAATGAAGTCTTAGTATCTCTCACACATTGAAAAGAACGTAGCGTCTGCTACAAATTCTACAACTAATATTATACGCACGCGTACATATACACGCTTACACACACATACGCACACATATATACATACATATACATATGGGTGCAAATGTGTGTAGATGTCTCACAATTGAGATGTGTAACAATGGAAATTCAACCTCCAGTTGATATTCATAAAATATAGCATTGATTATAATAACATGCGTATTCGGATTATTATTTTTTATTATAATTAATAATAATGATAATATGAATATAATTACTACTGAGCGAGAGTTTAGCATGCTATTAAAGAGAATGCTGTACAAATAATGAAGTTCAATATACCTATTGCTGATTCCGTTTTGATAAGTCTATACAACACACATGTATCACTGTCAAATATGTTTGTGAAAATGACAGGTTTTGTTAAAAACAGCACAAATTTTTGGTATTTGCCCAGTAAGAAAGTTATTTAAACCAGTCCATTCAAATGGTCTCCGATTGAAGGTATCCACATTTTCAATTTCTGCCTCCAAAGCCGCATTGGTTGCCAAACCCATCAAACTTACAAAAAATATTCTTCTCGATACACGACTACTAGGTCACTTCATTAAATGACCTCCAATTTGGGATTGACTAGGGCAGGAAATGGCTTGTATACTTGAACAAATATGCTCTTATTTACCAGTCATAGAGAAACATCCCTGCCTCCTATCAGCATGGGTGATGCTCAACTCCGCGCGAGCGTCTCTCTGCGCCTTCTTCGTCTCACGTTTGCCACTGACTTGAGGTGGAACAACGGCATTAAATCAATAGCTGCATCTACTGCAAGGACAGTTGGTTCTCTGTGTCGTGCCAGAAGCTTTTTCTTGCCTGAGTCCATCCTTCAAATCGTCCTTGCATTGAATTCTGTTGCATATATATGGTCTGGTGCCCCCGCTGTACATCTCGATGTTATCGACAAAATCCAATGACGTATATGCAATGTGATAGATCCTGACCTGGCATCTCGACTACAGTCACTTTCTCGCAGATGTGATGTGACATCCCTCGGTCATTTCATGGCAACGGCACTGACGTGCTACTTTTACTGGTATTCCAACTGCATGAGTTTAAGCGTTCTACTAGGTTGGCATCTCGGTTCTACCTTTTCAATGTCGAAACAGTTAAATGTAATCGCCTCTTCTACCCCTATAACTTCTTCTGTCGCACTTCTCAAACGTGGAATTCCCTTTCATTTACTTGCTTCCCCGATAGCTATAATCTTCAAATATTCAAATGTAATGTCAATCGACATCTTCTGATGCATTGATCTTGATACCTGTCTTCCTTTTTATCCTTTCCTTAAACAGCTCTCCTAACACTTACTCTCACTCTCTGTAACCCCTTGCATGCTAGTGGCATTCCCGCCTTGCTTGGGAGGAAATGCTTAAGATGGTTATCAGTATTAGCAATAGTAGTAGTGGAAGCGCGATGAAGTAATGGAGAACGGTTCGGATTAAGGAATCGGAGACAAATTTGAATTCCAGTCAAATCCATTACATTCACATACATGCTAATACTCTTGGAAAATGTATGAATCTTCTTCTTCTCTTCCCAGTTGTGGGTAAATAGCAGGCCAAACCTTGGATGGCAACTGATATACCGCAGAATGAAATAGCAAGATACAGCGGGGAAAAAAAAAAAATCTGCCTCGCCAGTCATGTATCGAAATATACATGATCCTCTAAGCATGGATCAGGCATGGCAGATATCTGACTGAGGGAATAGTAGTAGTAGTTTTGACATAATCAAATATATTTAATTTTTATGAGGAAACGAAGCGTATGACGTTTTAATTCACCTGCAAGTTCTTCTATACGCCGTGTGTCTTCAGCATGTGGGCGATCATGGCCTTCTACCTTCGCCTACAAATTGTAAATCTGAGCAAATTTTGCATTCTTTCGCTAAGCCACCTAGACACCGTTACATCAATCATTCACACAAGTTCGTCTGCTAGATTGGCCCAATGCCGCCTACTCTTGTGAGTGTCATAATATTTACGCCGTCCTACTGTGCCTTTGAAATTTAAGTTGTCCTTTAAGGGATTCTGAATATGCGTACCTTTTCTGTTTATTTACCTTAAGATTTCTTTGTTGATTAGGAATTCCATTCAGCATATTCCCATCATCCTTCTGTAGAAGCACGTTTCTTTCGCCTTTGGTTTCCTCTTCATCAGCGAAATTTTACAGCATATAAAATGGTGATATGTCTTTATTTCTTATTCATCCATGTAACCTAGTACAGTATTGTATAATATTAGATACTATCTATTATATTATATTATATTAAATATTATCCTGTTAGTGACAGAATTAATTCATTTTTACCATTTGTACTGAATTAGTAATGACAATTTGCAGCTTAAGTAATTAATCTTTCTTTTATTATATAGCAGTATTCTGTAAACGATTACCCGATCATTCAAATAATATAACTGTTCATACACTTTATCTTTTCTATGCTTTCTTTTCAATTAGACACAATGGCGGCGCATTTTTCTGTCCAGTTTAGCGTATCTTTAAGATGCAAGCATGTTTACCCTATTTTGCGAGGTTTTTCTACCACACGCATGCGCATAATTCCAGCAATGATATACAATCTTCAGTTTCGCTTGTCGTATATCATTGAAGGCAGCGTCCTGTTTAAGTGTTTAAGGACTATATTGAATTCAATAAAACGCGCTATAATTGCCCGGGTAAAAAGTGCTATTTCTTTGTGGGCCAGCTGTAGATAGGTGTTCATCACGACTTACGTATCAACTTTCAACGATCACACACAGCATACCCCTCGAAATCGACTCGCCGGATATCGGGGGGAAAAAATAATCACATTCTATTGCACGTCGGATATTTTGATCTCCATACGTTTGATTTATTTAATGCAACCTTTCAACGTAATTGACCTCAAACGTAAATTCATATCTCGTACTTTGTCAACTTCTAGTAAAAATCAATTTTGGTCTGATTTTGTGAATACTTTGATGAGAGGAAAATTCTCTCTGATCTCCAACACATTGTTACGAGCCCTGAATCGAAAAGGGTCACCTCATAATTTCTATGCCTGGAACTTTTGAAAGATTCTCTAATAGTCATGAACGTCAAAAGCAAGCTAGCATATAAATGATTATGAGTTTGAATAGGGATAATTTTATACATATATGTATGATTATATGTGATGTTATGGGTGCAAAGCCAAGTGGCTAGGAATTTCGTTTTTCTGCTACAAGATTTGCGTTCGGATTTCCTATGATCGATTTGTCATGTCGGCGAATACTTAATGTTATCGGGCTGACGAATCGATACAAACAATTCCACTTACTTTGTATGGTGCATTTTATTGTGCAGGTCGACCAAAATTTTGTATGTGAAACTTAGAAGACGCAACTATTTCGGAATTATTCGAAGCTTTTAATAACACGAAGTCACAAGGTTATTTATCTCATCTCCCCGCGAGGCAGGATGTGGCACAAGGCCGTTTTTAATGCAGGGTTAAAACCGAGTCCGTGGGCTCGGGCAAAAATTCTCCGTAGACCCCGTAAAAACGGGGTCAGGTAGCTGTCTATCTCCCCAGACGTGATTCTGCCCCTCGGCAAAGAGTTCGACTAGCTTAGCCGGAGACGAATATCCAACTAATTGCCGAAGCAATACTTATTTGCATAGATGTATATTCAGGCTATCGCAAGCATATAAAGTTGCTAATATCTCGTTACTTAGTTTATATCCACATCTCTCTCTCTCTCTCTCTCTCTCTCTCTCTATATATATATATATATATATATATATATATATATTTAGGTTGGTGCAAAAATAATGACGTAATAATGTCGTTTTTGACGTATTTTTAACGTCAAAAAACGACATTCTTACGTCATTATTTTTGAACCAACCTAATATATATATATATATATATATATATATATATATATATATATATATATATATATAATAATAATATACAAACATTACAAAGGCATTAATTATCAAAGAGTGAGCCTGCCAAACAAACCACGTGAAGTAACAAAAGAAAAATAAACAGGAACAAATAAAGATAGCGACAAACGAATGGAAAGGAAAATTAAACAGAAAAGAAGAAAAGATAGATGAGTAAAGGCAGACACACTTACCTAGCAAACAGACCTCGTGGGTAACACACCAGAAAGAAGAAACAACACAACACATAAGTACTACGATTATTTGAAACTTATCTCGTTGCTTAGACGACCTGAAAATTATCTCGGTATATATATATATATATATATATATATATAGTGATGGATATCTACTCGATTTAGATATGGTCGACTTATGTGATTGTATTGATAGAACTGTGATCAATGTGAATACAATTCAGTGAACTTCAAATACAGTCACAAGAATGATCAAGATAACTGATTATATCTTCAAACTCAACAGATTTGTTCTCATGCTATACTAGGTGCCAATCACGGTTGAATTTTGTCCTACAATTTAATCCATAGCTGGTGCAGACATGCGTTTCCCAAGCGTATTTGCGCGAGATTGAATGTAATGAATTTATCATGAAACCGAACTCAGCTCACCGATTTCTCTTTCCATTACACCTCACGCACACCCATTTATATGGATGACCACTGTCTGGATTTATGGCGATATGCCCAAGAAGGCAGTTGATGTTAATATTTTATGTATATGAATCGGCTGATTCAAGCCGATGTACTCCGATAACCTTCAAGAGTTCACAATATTTTCGTGCTCATAAATCTTTCTTTTTAAGCGCATTTTATTCCCCTTCGCGTATACATTTGCCTCTTGTGAAAAGAACAAATATAGCTTTTGATTTTTCTCGATTCGTTTTTGGTTTCTTGTTTCCACCACTTCAGGTGAATATTGATGCATATTTCTCTATTGATCCAGAAAATAACACAAGGATTTTTATCATTTGGCAAAAATAAAATAAAATATCATTCCGTTCGGTATAAAATGCTTGTAGGATTTTATTATTTCAAAACTCTGCGGAGTTTCAGAGCAGGAAAGCGCTTTAAAAAAAAAAATTCTTCGCCGAGAGGCTCTTTAAGCTTAATTTTCTTTCTGTCCAGATTGTTCCGTTTTCTTTACCAAGGATTTGTCTTTTGATCAAGAATCTCTCTATTCTCTTTGTTTCCCGATATGATAAGCCTTCGATATTCCGAAGCCATAAAAGCGCATGTAATCTTGTGCGCTGATATGAAAGAATACTGCCATCTTCCGCAACAAATGGCTATGGATGGCTTTCATTATGACGCCTCGTATAACGTTGAAAGTTATATTTCCTGCCTAAAACTGTATATAACAAATTACCTTGACGAATATTTCCACCTATTTTTATAACTGTTTTTAATTAATATATTTTCAATTATTTCATAACATTTTGTTGTATTCTGTAATAGCCAAGTTTGCCATTAGTAGTAACAGTGTGATTTTCAAAGAATATTAGGGGAAAGTTATTATTTATGATCTACGTTCCTCATCAGTTACTTTTTTATGGATTTAATAATGGAGGCATTTATTTCCGTATATTATTACACTATGTGTTCACTTCTTCTAGCATTGTACTTATTATTATTATTATTATTATTATTATTATTATTATTATTATTGTTGTTGATTTTGTTGTTATAAACTAGGGAAGGTTACTGAATAGAATAATCTTGCGAAGGTTGGTAATGAACGATAATACATAGGGCAGGAACAACACATATAAGATTCGCCAGCGGCGCGTAAAAGAAGTAGTCAACAGCTGGAAGTTAAGTGAATTTCACAATGAATCTCCAACAGCAGGATATCTGCAAACCACTATACGTGGTCAGATGTGACACAAGGCCGAATCTAATGTCGGATAACCGAGACCTAGTCTCGGCCAAAAATTTCCCGTAGAGCCCGTATAAAACGGGGTCGGGTAGTTGTTTCCCGAGACGAGACTTTGCCCTTCGGCATGGCCTCGTGTGTGGATCCTCTCTGCCCGGAGTCAGAGAATTTGTCCAGCACAGCTGGAGATAAATCTCCACCTGCAGACAGTATGTCAATAGGACATGCCCATTATCATCTGAAGGTATGCTGCAACAATAACAACTATTATTATTATTATTATTTCCTTTGATTTCTCTTGTATACACGTTTTTTTCTGTAGTATATTACTGCTGAGTTCAAATAAGGCGAGGAATGATAATATATATATATATATATATATATATATATATATATATATATATATATATATATGTGTGTGTGTGTGTGTGTGTGTGTGTGTGTGTGTGTGTGTGTAAAGCAAATATATAGATATAGATCCAACAGTATGAAGAAAAATATACTGAAAAAGCAATCAAAAATCCCAATATGCGATTATGCTGTTTTAATATTTAATGTCAATGTCGGACGTTTCGGTCTAATAGACCATCTTCAGGACATATTCATAAAACATAATTAACATAGACCATATACAATTCAACATGAAAAAGACGATGGACATAAAAAGCAATACCAATCCAAACAGATAACTTAAATCTTTTATAAGCACAGCGTTTCGTTTAAATATGATCACGTCGTCGTCATGTGGGCGATGTTGTGAAAACGTATTCCTAAAATTTGAGCATAATCGCATATTAGGATTTTTGTTTGTTTTTTCAGTATATTTTTCTTCATATATATATATATATATATATATATATTAACTTTATTTTTCAAATCACTGCGAATGGATAGAGACAGGGATATTCAAAGAGGAGAGTATTCCGCACACAGAAATAGACGGAGGCAATTCTTCGGTGATACTCTACCCAGCCTCTGCCAAGACCACGGAACGAACCGTTTAAATTATATATTGACACCTACGAAACCTTCATGTGACTACGCCTTCTTCCGTTACATAGCCTACACAGTTTCATATGGCTATGCCTCTTTCGTCATGCGCCAACTCAAAAACGTATTTTCTTCCGTTCCGGACACCTGTGCACCCGGTTTATTTTAGCCATCGGATGCAATTGCTCTTTACGCTAACACCATCACAGACTTCATCTTATACAGTGATGCAGCGGAAGTAAGGCCAAAAGATCTTCCCTCAAACGATATACAACAATTCCAGGTTCCACTCGCAGTTATAAGGGTAGAAATGGGTTCATGACATTTTCCACTGATTATTTTTATGAAAAAAATAAATAAATGAAAAACCGCTAAGATTACACATTTTTTTACATAAATAAAGCTCTTTGTAATGTGTAAGCTGTATTTATTGGTACAATATTTTGTATTTCTTTAAGGCATGGGCCACCAGGAATTCCTTCAATAAATCTATCGAAACCTTTTTTGATCAATCCGAGAGGTCCATGTACAAAAGAAATTATTGATCTCCTTATGTGCCACATTTTTTTTTTTTTAGATTTTACCTTAAAGATTCTTGTAAGTCGCTAGTTATTTGAAGAGCTTAAAAATAGAGTACAATCTGTGGGGACTGTCATGTCAATAAGAAAGCATATTATGTTTTTGCTGTTTTTGATCACGATTTCTGGGCGATTAGTTTTGATTCGTCTGTCTGTGTATTATAAAGTCCTATGCAATTGTTACAGGTCCTATCTCTGATACTGGGTGATATTCCTACCAATTTCTTGCAGTTGCCTTTCTGTAAATGTTGCCTATTTTCCAGTGCAGATATTTGCCAGCTCTATCATGCTGAGATTTGTATTCAGGCAGGGCTATCACCGTGCGACCTGCTCCAAGTTGGTCAATAGTTTCTGGATATTTATCACAGAATTTGCATTTCAGGCTAACACAATTTTTCAGCATGTCTGTTTGGTAATTTCTAGTTCGCAAGCATTGGTCCTGTGTAGCAAGAATAAAACCTTCAGTTTCAGCTTTGAATCCTGCACTACATAGCCACTGATGGGTACGGTGTTTATCTACATCAGCTTGTTTTGTAAGGGCAGAGTATTAGCCATGAAGTGGCTTATGACTGCGTTGTTTTTGGTACATTGCTTTTGTTTTTATAGGTACTTTCTCGTTGCATTAGGTCTATTATGGTTTATTTGGACGTCTTCACCTAATTGAAGTTCCCTTTTGATTTTTTTTTTTTATTTTCCTTTATTACTGAATACAGTTTCTTATTTTTTGCATGTTCTTTGACAAAGATAATCATCCAGTCTTCTACACTTTCCAGGTATATTTGAATAGCGATTGTTGTGATTTACTTACTTATTTTCTTACTTAAATGACCCTCTGCCTCCTTCGCATCAGGACATAGAGACGATCGGCCTCATTCTTATGATGATGTATGCACTGGTAAGTGAAAACCTTTCTCATTTTGACGTACCTTCGCTTAATGACAGATATAGATCAATTTATTATTATTATTATTATTATTATTATTCGGACTATTGTCCTCATTTTGTCGTCATATTTATTACAACATTTCGGCCGTTTTACGCTACATCCTTCTTCAGGAGGTTGAAATGTCGAACCACTGCGTGGTCAGGTTGAGATCATAGACAAAGAATACCATTGGGAAATTTTAAACTTAAGGAATCAGCACATATGTTAGGCCACAAATATCTCCTGAGCCGTCCAAGGATAGAAATGAATACAATATGAGAAGCTGTAATAAGGAGAGCCAGAGAAAAGCGATAATAACAAAAACTATTGCAATATGAGGTTTGTCAAAAATGAAATGATTACAGCAAAAACTACAATATAAGCACTGGTAAAAAATGGTTGCTGAAGACATTAAGTCTATAATACCCATAAATTCGTACAGAGATGTCTTCAAGGACACATGGCACAGTGAATAAAGTTGTTAGTTAAATTGTGAGTGTGAGTTCAATACCTTGTTGAGGCGGTGGAGAACTTGGAGATGGAATTAAGCAGGGGATAATTGATAACTGACATCCATTAGACATGGCATGTGGAACTAGAACAGTCTACCCAGTGAGGAAAATAAAGTGTTCAGTCCGACATTCCAACCACCTGAAAAAGGTCGGAGCGTACAACGGCCGAAACGTTGTAATAAATATGGCGACAAAGATGAGGAGAATGGTCCGAATAATGTAAATAGTGTACATAATACCTCATCTCAGAAATATAGACATATATTATTATTATTATTATTATTATTATAATTATTATTATTATTATTATTCGATTCATGAATAATCAGGAAATAATGTTACAGATTTGACGTGACAACAAATATCCTATGGACTCTTGAAAATTTCAATATGGATTCAGATTTCTAGTTGTTATGCCTGTTTTGATTGGCTCTATCAGTCAAGAATACACTGAATGCATCATTGCTCTTAGCTCGCTTTTTTGCATTAAAAGATCGATATGCCGTACGACAAATCGAATCTGCTCTATTTGCTCGGGCAACAACAGACATAGATATCCATTCGATACCCGATCACTTCTTTGGCAGAGTATCGATATTTTTTTCCAAGCTTTCACTTCCTTTCAATTTTATTTTGTTGTTTGAAGGATCAGTGCCATCATCAACTAGATTATTTTCTTCACGTTTATGAAATTTAATTAATCATTTTCAGAATTTGTGGCGGACATCGTTAAAAATTGTTTACGCCCTTAATCTTTTCTCCTTCAATGTTCTATGTAAGGCCTGTAAAAAGCTTTGGATTTTCAATTCATCAGATTGCAAGGCAGTTTCTTTTTTGGGGGCGGGTGCAAAGTACAGTTCTGACTGCAGAAATCTGAAGAGAGACCCGATGTGGAACTTGATATTCATATATTTTTCAGCGCCATCTTTACGATTCACACTGTTGTCTGCCGGCAAGGCCATTTCCACTATCATTTAATTACAGTTGTCAGATTAGATATTGCTTGCATGATACAATCTCTTTGTGCGTGAAAATCCCAATTATTTTGAGCTATTATTATTTTCCCAGGATAGTTGATTGCTTGTGTTATCAACAAGAACTAATATAAGATGTTTGCTCTTAATTCAGTGCATAATTTGCACCACGCTATTGCGACTTCTTTTGTATTTTGGGTCTATTTCTCTACGTTCACAGATTACGTGGTTCACAGTTTAAACCCTTGGATTGTATCGGCAACATCTGATATGTATTTATTATTATTTCGACATAGAATTTGAGGATAATGGAACTGATATCAAACCGCAAGATAGGATCAACGAAACGTGTTGAGATTCAGGGCAATTCTGTTGCATTCATCTTCGTTCAAAGGTCCTGGAGGAAAGGTACGATTTCGTCTACTCTTCTCGCAGACAGTGTTATAGCAGACAGTGTTCTAGTGGCCAATGATTCTAGATGGATATAATTCTAAAGCAAGTTGAAGAGAGATGTGTTTCGTAGGGTCTATATTACACTAGACATAACTATTGCTACTTCGTCTGCAATAACTTTCATTTAGCATTGGTACGAGACTATGGGTCGTGTTTTGGCTTGGTTTATCCTGGTGTACTTGTTCTGGTTTGCGATAATGAGGGATTACATTTCATTCTTCAGGTTCACCCTGCCGAACCATTCACGCGTAAATTCATAGTGATTCTTAAAATCTTCATTATTTTTTTTTTCCTTTTTAATATTTGGCTTACGTTCATGGTGAATCTTTACTTTTATTTTTTTTTTTTATTCTTGCACTTTTTTGAAAAATTTAAACAATTTCGTTGCATTTATTTTGTGTCTTTAACCAATTCCTCATTTCGCCATCCTAAGTATCATCACAGAATTCCTTATTATTATTATTATTATTATTATTATTATTGAGTGAGTGAGTTAGCAGCACGCCTAAAATATGACACTGGTGTAGAAATATACGAAACCAAATATACCCTACAAAACACCCAATATGATAATGTTATACAAGGAAAATGAGTCATAACATGGTGTTCACGATATGAAAGCTAGTTTTGCTAAAAGAAGTGCATAAAATTGCAGGGGAAACCCACTAAAAAATAACTTAATGTCGGATTAATTAGTTTGCTGAGACGGTATCTGATTAGAAGTTTTCACTACTATCCTGATTTGACAATCAATCCAATTTAGCTATCTTATCCTTTGAGTAAAAAAAAACCCAAAAAACTATAGGTACTCAGAAAATACGCTCCATTTTAACGCTCGTTCTCTAACAGAGATGTACAGTGTGTCAGCCTGTAGGGAATATTTACACATTGACAAGACTAAAATTGGGTAAATTGCCGCCATTTTATATATTAATTTCGCGCATGCGCTTTATTTGTTTTTAAATTCGCCGACTGCAAAATGTAGTAGAATCAGTTGGTCAGAAACTATGAGAAATAGATCGCCATGAAGCAATTCACTCCGCTAGAAATTTGGAAACGTCATGCTGTACTCAGAAAAAGAACAATTGGACAGATTTTGTATAATTTATCTACCGAAAAGAAAAAAATATATATATATAATATCACATGAGAAATTGTATAAAAATCTAAATCAAAGCACATTGTCTGGCATATTCAATGAAACGTGCGAATATATATATATATATATATATATATATATATATATATATATATATATATAATATCCCATAATGATTGTTCAGGATTAATTGAAATTTAATAATATACAAAAATCTTAAGATAGATATCTGACTCTATTTTCATAATATATGTTTCTGTTTGAAGACTATTATATTAAAGCAGCTGATGTAATTTCCTGGATTGATGAAATATTTTCTAATAATATTTATATGTTGTTATCTTATGTCACTGTACGAAATGAAACTATTACATTTAAAAAATATATATTTACCTTAAACAAGATGACTCATTATGTTTCCATTTTAAAATAGCGTTTCAGCAACCTCCAGGTATCAATTAAATAAATCATGGACATTTCTATTCGCATCTCCTGCGGTTTCCTTTGAGTGCTAATGAGATCCCAAATAATAGGCAAACTACAGAAGGCCAGATACGTTTTAAATGATCCTTTTTAGGTGAATGAGATACGCACATAAATTTTGTTACTTTCTTGCAATTTAACGCATGATATTTGATTAACAGAAGAGTGAGCGAAAAGGTCCAATGTAAAAACATTTGTTTTAATAAAGAAAACTTCAAATAGATTGTTTTTCTTTTATTCAAAATAATATATAATATAAAAAATAGAAGAATCTTAGTTTCAAGGTTTCGAAACTAATAATAGATACAGAAATTCATCATGTAGATAACAAATATGTTATCTCGCTGCCAATTAATAATTCCTTTCAGAACCTAAAATGCGGCAAATATTTTGATTGCTACATCTTTTTATTGCACCTTCATATATCTATATCTATCTATCTATCTATCTATCTATCTATCTATCTCTCTCTCTCTCTCTCTCTCTCTATATATATATATATATATATATATATATATATATATATATATATATATATATATATATAAAAAGAAACAATGAATATTAATCAGAAGAGTGAGCATATATTTTCTTCGAATGAGAACATTTATCAACCATCACCTGAGATCTGCTAAAACGAAGACTTTTTAAAAATATGTTAGATGTAATATATTCAATCTATGATGAAAATCTTCGATTGCATTATAATTTCCTATGCGGATATGATATTGTTTGTTCTGGCGCAGTATGTAGTTTTATAAGAATTGTTTTTACCCGTATGTACAGCATTCATAGCTGTAGAGTTTTGTACAGAATAAGTCAGGCTGTCATGCATGTCTCTTCAAGATTAATTCATACTTTTTCTTTACGTTCATTGCCAGCTAAATGACGTTCAGTGAGTCTTAGCTTTTAACTAACTGTTGGTTGAAGAGAATGTTTCATAACTTTTCCAAGGGTATTTTTATGTAAATGACAGTAACTCATAACGTGCCCAGGATTTGAACCATCAAATTTCATTGCTAATCATGCATTAATTTTTAAGTAATTCACATATTTATGTCTTTGTTGTTTCCGTTCCTTCTATTATGGTCGCTACAGTCAATATATATATATATATATATATATATATATATATATATATATATATATATATAATCGATTCGACGTATGAGGGTCAAGCAGATCAGTTTCCAGGAAACCGACAGCCCGACGCCGGCACATGAGAGTTAATTATAGTGCAGGACCATCCACACTTTTTGAAGGGACGAATACAGAGACCTGGTGCACCTAATGCCACAAGGTTCCCAAACGAACCTCCGCAGGATTTGAATTCAGAGTTGTCCTTCTCCTAGACCAGTTGCCTATTTTACCCATAGCTGGAGGGAGAGGAAGACGATTCATATTTTTCCCAAGGGTATTAGCACGTAAGAGAATGTAATGGATTCGACTGGAATTCGAACTCTGCTCTGCGATTCCTCAATCCAAGCCGCTATCCATTATTCCACCGTGACTTTTTATTTATTTATATATATATATATATATATATATATATATATATATATATATATATATATATATATATATATATATATATATATATATATATATATATATATATATATATATATATATATGTATATGTGTGTGTGTGTGTGTGTGTGTGTGTGTGTATAGAAACATGTTCTTTATACTGCCACACCAAATCGAAATTGATTTAAATATAAGGATCATATTCCCTATTTTATTCTTAAAACAGATACAAAAGTATCTCCTTTAAGAAAAAAAAAGATTGGTTTTAAGGCGCCTTTCGGTCAATCGTCGGCAGATTAAAACAAAGAAGTTGATCAGAAAAATTATTATCAACGTCTGATGTCAAAAACAATTGATTACCAAGATGAAATAAAAGGGAGAAAATTAAAGGAAAAGGGAGAAGAAAAAAAAAAACAACCTTTTATACACTAAATATTTTATAGGTTAAGCAGTAATCTATCCGAATAGGACCAACCTAAATTTCATCTTCCCTCTGTCTACACAGGGCTGGACGTTGCATATTAATAATAATGGACTCCAAGATGTTTAAATGAATATATATGGTGTGTGTTTAATTGCGTATATGTACGTATGAGGAAAGCGCAGTTATTTTAGAAGAGTTTATATCATGTAACCGAGTGTTATCAAAAGTATTTTTCATATTAAATAATTTACCACTGTTACTGTTGAAACTTGACTAATGCATGGAATAATAATGCAACACAAAATGTACTTAGAACAAAATGTATTGAAACAAGAAAGTGTACACAATATTTACATATAGTCTTTTGTATATTCCTGGTAAGACCGTTCCTGGAGAATGTGTTGACTGAGTCGCAGTCGGGCAGAGTCTCTGGTTGAATCTTTTGATTCCTTCCTCTCTTCCCGGTACCAACCATATTTATATGGTCGGTACTCCACTATGCAAATTAGGTGGATCCTACCACAACACTATCATTGTGTTTTGGGATATTGTCAGGAACCATTAAAAAAGATGAAACGCAATAATCAATAATAAAGTTTACACAATTGATTATTGAATCATGATAGCCAATAATTTTGACCTATGGTAAATGTTTTTGGTGATTTTACATTATTGTTTGACATTAAAATAAAAATTTTATTATGGTCGCCACAGCAAATTCTTTCAAATCAATTAAGTCATCATTTGTGATAAAATATACATGATGTTTCCATAAAAATTGAGGTATTACAGCTTTATATTAATTACATATAGACTTTTGTATATTCTTGGTAAGACCGTTCCTGGAGAATGTGTTGACTGAGTCGCAGTCGGGCAGAGTCTCTGGTTGAATCTTTTGATTCCTTCCTCTCTTCCCGGTACCAACCATATTTATATGGTCGGTACTCCACTATGCAAATTAGTTACGTAAATTAACAGACAAATGTTTGGATTGGAAAATATTTCTTGAGGAATACTACATTTTATTGAATAATGCGGAATAATTTTTGTCCAATATGACAAACTCTAAAGATTTACAATGGCGTAACTGTTGTCTCTATTTGTACAATATTCGACTCTGTCCTTCCGATATAAAAAGAACGTCGTTACCAAGGAGGGAGTGTTCTTTGTATTTCAACGCCGCTCGCAAAGCCGCATACAATTATGTCAGCAAATATGACGAGGAAAGAAGTATTTTACACAAAAGCAGGTCAGGGACTTGTTGACTTTTAGCATTATTGCTAGACTTTGAATATTTGGTCTGAGAATACACTGCGGTCTCGTATGTGATGTTCTTTGATCAGATGTCAGGATGATGCGAGAAGAATTTTGACCTCGTCAGTATTGATTGGAGAATTGTCAGGTATGATATCGAGGAAGAGAATCAAAGGATTTTTGAAAGACAGAAAGAATGAAAGAGAGAGAGTTTAGAAAGAGAGAGGGGAGAGAAAGAGTGGGAAAACCACGCAATCATAAAAGAGGGAATTAGCTACTGAAAAATAAACTACAATAGGGAATAGAAAAACCGCACAAAGTGTCTTCATAATACATGTTTTAACATCATGTATGTGTGCACCTATCCAGGTGTACGTGTGGGTGTGTGTGTGTGCGTGCATGCATGTCTGTGCCTGTTTGTTTTTTCTGTGATAAGGTCACACTCCAAAGAAGTGGGAAAAGGCAAACTTTTTTGCACTAGAAACATAAGCATTAAAGCAACCAACAAATTATACTTGAGCGTATTTGCGTGGACATCCCCACACACATACAGAAACAGAAACACACACACACACACATACACACACACACACATATATATATATATATATATATATATATATATATATATATATATATATAAATTTTAAACGTACAAGGTTTGTACAGATGGAATTAAATTCCGATATATATATATATGTATGTATATATGTATTTGTGAGTGTGTGTGTATATATATGAAAATAGAGTGAGAGAAAACGTGTGCATGTGTATATGTATGTACTTAGGTAAGAGTATTCATATACAGAGCTTATATTAATATATTTATTCAAACACGCATTGCTATGCTCATATTTGTAGTGTCATAAACAAATGGGTTTGTTAAGACAAAGTATTGAGCCTAATACAAGAAAATATATATATATATATATATATATATATATATATATATATATATACATACCTGCAGAGAAGTACTCATGCACATATTTATTGGCTTATATATATATATATATATATATATATATATAATGATCATTTATACAAGTCTTGACCGTTGACCCATATATTCAAATTGGACTTTGAAATATACACTGCATATATGAAATCCGATAGATGAGTATCGCATACAAACCCATATATCCACACACACACACACATATATATATATAAATATATATATATATATATATATATATATATATATATGTTTCTTACGTTTATGTGTAGGTGAAGATATATACTAATGGACTTCCTTTTATTACGAGATGCGCTTTAACAAGAACTCCACGCCACTAAAGAAATCTTCATATAGAAAGACATTTCGGAAGACCTATGCCATTGAGCAGAATAATAAACCGGGACAATAGTCTGAGACCACGCATTATTCCTGGAACCGGTAAGGTCGAGTGGCATCGAACATACTTCTTACTTGCCATAAGATTCTATGTTGTAGGCACGCATTGTAAGCGCACTGTTAACCCCCACAAACAATTATTGACAGTAAAACTTCTGTTCAAATACACAACATATAATTTCTTCTCCAAAATCGTACGTATCAGGAACGAAATCTTCAAACAAATTCGATTTGTCAGGCGCCCTATCAAATCATTAGACATAATAAAAGTGTCAAATATTTTATCATCGTAAATAAAATAAGCTAAGTGAGTTCAAACTCCGGCTTTTCCATTTTGTATCCAGTCTTTTTAAGACTATATGGCAAGTAAATTAAAGCGAGAGGAATAGTCTATATGTGAATTACAAGAAGACATAATTTATGGATGGCAGTACAATGAATAGTTCACAGAAATTGTGACACCAAATTCCGAAGACGCATTGCGACATAGAAAGATGTCTCCAAATAGGTAAACAGACTATTAAGGGACAGGAAAATTCCATTCGAATCAAAGAAAATTGTACTTGACTGATATGCAATATTGTGGTGAAAGCTGGACTCCTCACAGATGAAAAATATGCTTCAAGTTACAGATATATGGTTCTACAGAAGCATGCTTAAAATATCATTGATTGAATATTTGGGCAATGCAGAATATGAATTCCCGAACGCTAATTACACTTAAAATTAATAAAGGATATTTGAAATTTCTAGTGTACATAAGGAGTGAAGTAGAATTAGAAATTTTGAAACATAAAACGGAGACTTACTTTATTATATATATATATATATATATATATATATATATATATATATATATATATATATATATATAGTGAGCCAGACAAACCTACCTCTTTTTGCCTCTTTAGCCTTACTTTCCCTGACGATCCGTTTAGGTGAAACCTAGGTAGGTTTGTCTGGATCACTAGGTGTATCTAGGTCTGCTCTACGGTTGTATTGAGCTCTTTTGTTAGTTAGTTGTTTACTCGTATCGGGGTTTTTTCTTTGGGCTTCAGACCTGCATCTGTGCGATTTTTTTGTCGGCAGAAGTTCCTGTTTGTAGTTCTTTCTTTTTTTAAAACCTTTTTTCCCCTCGAAATTGATTTGATTATTAGCAAATCAAAAATTCGAGGGTTTTTCAAAACGTGTCTATATATATATATATATATATATATATATATATATATATATATATATATATATATATATATGTGTGTGTGTGTGTGTAGGTGGAGATATATACTAATGAACTTCTTTTTATTATGAGTTACTCTTTAACAAGTACTCGACGCCACTAAAGAATTCTTCATATAGAAAACATTTCGGGAGACCGATGCCAGTGAACAAAGCATAAACAGGGAAAATAATCTGAGACCATGGAGTACTGGTGGAACCGGTAAGGTCGAGTGGCATCGAATATACTTACTTGCCATAATTAAGATCTGGTTATTGTTTCTTTGTCAGGTGTATATATATATATATATAATAGCATTTGATGTTCTACCAATGCCGTAATACATTCATCATAACGAAGGATTTTTTTCTCCTGGAAAATAATAATGTATATACTGCTTGGAAATCGTTCACTGTTAATGTGTGTAATCGGTGATATTTGTTTTGCAAGAAGGTTGAGATATACTCAAATTATCGTCCTTTAGTCAATGCAAGCGACAAAGAAAGCAACAACTTCAATAACTTGATTCCTTGGTGCTTTAAGGATTTAATGCTGAGGATACCATGTACCAATTATTTGAGCAAAGATAAAATTTTTAGAGAAAACTGAATTAAAAGCGAAACAAATACTTAACAGCAGGAAGAGACAGATGATGTTTTTAGGGCGCGTAATATTGAAAGAAGGCTTTCGAATCTGATACTTGCAGGATATGTCTTCCAAAAGCAAGGAAAATAATAAAGAAACAGAAAAAAAATAAATATTACTGAATTGTTATGTAATATCAGTTCACCTGTATGACAGTGGATAATGTGAAATCTCTTCACAGATGAAGAAGAGTCTTGAAACAACAGCAACGTGATCCTACAGAAGGTTCCTGAGAATGCATATCTGAGTAAAAATGAAGGTTTTAGAAAGTTTGAAACGAAAAAGGAAGTGGCACGGTGGAGTATTGGATAGCTGCCTTGTTTGAGAAATCAGAGAGCCGAGTTCGAACTCCAGTGTAATCCATTAAATTCACTTATGTGCTAATACCCATGGGAAGGGTGTTAACCCACTTCTTCTCCCTCCAGCTATGGGTGAATGGCGGGACAGACCTTACATGGCAACTGGCCTACCGCAGAAACAAATGGCAACCAACTACGTGAAAAAATCTGCTTTGTAAGTCATCTATCGAAAGATACATGATCGCCTAAGCGTGTATCACGCATGGCATGTAACTGAACAGAGAAACGAAAAGTCACTTTTACTTAACTCTAGGAATGGGACAATTGTATTTTCTAGGTCGCATAATAATGAAAGAGTGATTCGAAAATCTGATACTCACAGAACACAGGAGAACAAGGTATATCCTACTTAGGGAGCTTAAGTGAATGGATGGTAGAACAGGATTTATGAATAATAACAAAAAGAGGACATTTATTAAGAGCTACAAAGAAGAGGAAATAGTGAGGACCATGATCGCCTACGTCCTGCAAGGATACGGCGCAAAAAGAAGATCATATATTATGTTTGGTCACCATCAAAGTAACGGTTATACCTGAGACGGCTTACGACGGTATTTCAATTAACGATATTAGATTCGTTTCAGAAACTATTTCTTGCGCAAATGCTTGATATTTTTCAGTGTATTTCCACTTTTTTCCGGCCTTTAATGATTGTACAGATGTGCGGTGAGGGGAAAATGGAGAGCGGAGTTCGAATTCTGGCAAAGTTATTTACCTTTACATGAAACAAAAAAAACAAAAAAAACGGAATAATCATTTCAACTCTTCATTTCCTATTATTGGTTTAATAATAGGGATGTTTTCTCTTTCTCGTCACGGATGGTGACATACAGCGCAGAAAAATATCTCTGAATTCAAAACTAGCCTGAAGACCAATGGACTGCACAGAATACCTTGCTTTAAACACAGCCGCTGATCCAAATATATAAAGAGATTACGGGATTTGTGCATAACTTGATGGTACGGACATACACTTTACGGAATAATTTCGGTAAACAGATATAGTTTTTTTTTTGTAGCTTTATATTCTGGTACATGATCAAAAAATGCAATCCACAAAAGACACAAAAGGTGCTGAGAGCCAATAAGTATACTATTTCAATATAGAAAGAAAGTTATTAAACGTACGAGTAAAGAAATAGTTTCCATCTCTAATCTCTTGATTTCGGTATCAGTGCACGATGCTTCCCTGTGTAAATGATCTGTTCGAGAAATTTCAGGCTGAATCCAGACGCTTGGTTCAGTAAAATAGATAGGAAACTATCTCCATTGGTACTAGTGGACACAATAAAAGATGGTTCTTTAAGCCCAGACAAACATTGAAACAAGGAGCACCTGACAGATTAAATAACCTAAAAAAATAACATTAACATTTCATTACATAAATAGGCACTAGTAACTGAATTTTATTTGTAACTATATAATTGGAATATAGATAATATTCTAATTTTATGAAATAGTCCCGGCAGTCAGCTAAGGATGTAGAGGATATACGTAGTAACAACAGCTGAGTAGCGTTATTAAAAATCCTACGTTTTCAAAAGGAAATATAATGTCTTATTTTTCTTCATCATTCCGTAACGTCATAGACCCTAAACTTTTCTTACTTCAAAATGTATACAATAGAACTCAGGTTCTCTTATTAACATCTATACTTAGCTTGACATCATATTTATAATATTGGATGGAATTTCATAAAATTACAATCAGTCGAGTAGGTGATTTCGTTCCCTTTTTTTCTCTTAATATTAAAACTTACTGATGATATAATTAAGTATTCCATGCTTATTCATATCACATCATGTTTGTGCCGTATATTACACGCAAATGTGAAATTGTTCTTTCAGTTTTTATCTTGTTACATAAAAATGATTCAATTAACATTACGATTAATACGTATTTAGGGAACAAAACTGTCTGGGATTCTTGATGAATTTGAAAAAGGAAGAATATAAAAATGATATACAAGGTTGATTTTTTTTTCAAAAGTCACGTGAAAATTGGTAGAAAAGTCGCACTTCTGAAATAGGAAACATGGAAAATTTGCATGACATCAGCTTCCATAATTAGACTAATACAATGTCTTAATAATATATTGCCGCATACACAGACATGATTCCATTTGATCAATGGATATAAAATTTCCAAGGCTATGAATAGTAATGTTACTTTTGGAACAGCCTGTATTTATGTTTTGAAGTCACACAGAATTTAGAAAATGTTCAAATACAGCAAATTATGTTAGTAATTGTTATATTACTAACATTAGCCATTTTTCTAAGAATAATATTTGGTATACATTGACTGAGTAGCCATATTGCTTTCGGTTGAAATTTGTAAAATCTTTCTATTGAAGCAAGACCAATAGTCCAGTATCAATGATGGAGTGTCATTCCTAACATAATATTTGAAGTAGTGTGGAATATTATACCAGTATTTTCTCTTTATGTTAATTCCATTTAGAACACATTAATTTTAATACTTTAAAATTGGTATTGTTACTGTTTTTACAGTCCTACACATCTGCTTTTCAGATGCTTGACCGACACAAATTTGTGACAGTAAGTTTGCGTTCGCTCCCTGGGCCGGGCATTGGTTACTGGAAACTAGGCGAGCCATAACTGAACACTACTAAGCACTGACTCTTTTTATGTTACACCGAGACACGGAGAGTGTATCAATAACGAATACCGCATAGCTTAAATAAAATATTCATTTCAAAATTCACTGAAGGTTATCAGAATTGATAAATATCTGATGAAAGCAAGACGTCACATTGAGCCGAAATTGCTACAATGGTGAGGACAAAAATAAGCGTGTAAATAATGTAAATAAATATTCTGTTGCATTTTAAATTTGGAAGAAAATTTATATTCAGGAATCAGAATATTGTTGCTTGTTTTGATACAACTCTAAACTGCATAGTTGTTTAAACTTGGATTCCAATGTAAAAGTCAATTATATGTACGTGTTGTCTCTTGTATAAACGGTAACGGTATTTAACTTTTTTAACCGTTATTAAATCAGTAAATCAAGCATAAGCCCAATATATAGTGATTTGAGTAAAAAATAATGTGGACGTATGTTAAATTATTATATGTTATTTATATATAAGATTTATATTTAATATTATAAAAACACATAAGTGTTGAGATGTTACCTTAAATAAATAAAATACACAGCAATATGTGGACCACCATATTTAAATATTTTGAAGTAAAACACGACACAATAGCTGTGAAGATTGCGTTTAAGCATGAAACAGACACCTCTGTCTTCACTTTTATGTTACATACACTCTACCTCTGCTATTGAACATTTTAACCCATAAATATGACATAGATTAAAAAGTACATACACACAGACACACATACATACATGCATATATATATATATGAAATAGACACAGGCCGACAATTATTTTAAGATATTTTTATGTTTTTACATTCTTTTTTATAAATACAAATATTTAAGTAAATGCTCTGTTTATAATAGACAGTATTAACAACATTTACCAGCCTGAATGTCCGAGAAATTATCATAGAAAATATGCATCCTCCGACAGGAATCGAATCTGTATCGATTCCTGTCGGAGAACGCATATTTTCTTTTACGGGAAAGTTTTCCAAGAAATGGGACTCAAGTAAAGCGTTTCCAAAACAGAAACTATAATCTGGAACTGGAAAGAAAGTGTATAGTTTATTAGTTTTAACAAATTATGTATAGAATATGCATCGTCATAAGTAGTTTCTCTCAACACCACAAATTGCTACAGTGCCAAAACAACAGACTGAAAAGTAGAGTTATGTAATTAAATAGCCTCGTCAGATGAAATGAAGACTTTAATTTTAAGACACAGTGCGAAACCAGTTCAGAAATATCTAAACCGTTATCCATATACAACAGCTTCTAAAGATAAATGATTAAAGATGGCTTTGAGTAAATTAAAATATCTTCCTCTTGTGAACATTGTGGATTGGAGCTACATAATCACAAACAATGAGCTGCATCAAATAACAGAAATTGCATCACTTGATGACTACCAAATTTAAAAACAACTAAAATGGATAGAACATATATATATATATATATATATATATATATATATATATATATATATATATATATATATATAAAAAAGACAAATTGTGAGACAACTTGAAACGTCTCAATTTTGTTTTGGGAAGCCAAGGCATGAAACCGAAAGGAGTGGCGCAAGACATATTTCATTAAGTTAAAGGGTTTTGAAGACAGTAGACTGAATCACCGTGAGCAGCTTCATCAAGCTCAGAAGCAGAGATGCCATCAAAACCCTGCTTTAACAAATTTCATCTGCCAACAAATCTGGGCGAGTATTACATTTAAGAAGGCACAAATGAGTTGTCTTTCCCTTAACTGATTTTCTCTACAGTGACCCCTGATAGCATGCATAAGTCTAAAAAGAAAGTCATCATCCAATGCTTAACCTCCTTAATCGTTCACGATCGGAGCGTCCACCATATAGATATCTCTTATGACAAAAATATTTCTCTTCGTGATTCACTTTAATCAAAAAGCTTACGAATAAAAAATAAATATCAATAATATTATTGACAATATTTTTATCATTTATCATATTACTCCGCGCATTTCATTAACCTGCCTATTAAATAGAACCGAATTTGGTAAATTTATAAACGTTTCCTATTTTTTCAAATTCTAATCCATATTTAATCCTAATTCCTATAAGTACACACATACACCCACAGATAAAGGCACACACATATATATATATATATATATATCCGTGTTAGTGTTATTGTGCGTGCATGAATGTGTGTGTGCGCGCTCACTCGCACAAGATGGAAGCCTTCTTGTTGAACGAAGACAACCAAAAGTGAGATTTGACAGAAAGCATATATATAATTTAAAAGATGTGTAAGTTTTTGAAGGGTTGATGTCAAGCTGAAAAATAATTACATTTATTTGTTTTTCTAATGAATTCAATTTTCTCTCATACGCATCCATTACATTAACATTCGTGCTACAACCTTGAGAAAGGTATGAACGCCCCCCCCACTACCAGTAAATGGCAGGACACACCGGGTTCTATAGCCTTGGATGGCAACTGGTCTACCGCAAAAGAAATGGCAACCTACGCATCGTACATAACTGTCTGACTCATATTCATGCTAGGCGATATATAACTAACCCATACACTCAGAAAAAATAAAATTTATTTCCGGTAAAATGTTGTAAATAGAACAATCAATGATACGCATTTTAACAAAACTCTGCCTGGGCATAAAGTTCCTAGCGGAATGATACTTCAAAATTCTAGTCCAGATCCCAGGGGTTATTTACTCGAAGCACGTCGCGACAAGCAGAATATCTGTACAGCTGCTTTCTACAAAAATGTGTACAAGTATTTTAGAGCATTTGTTACCTTATGATTTTCTGCATAAAATATATTATCTTCAGTTTATATATTTTATGACAATAAAACAGATATCTTGAATAAGACTAATTATTTTGTGAATAAAGTTACCTAATGATATGAATAATATATTTCGAATAGAACGACTTAGGTTTTGAAATAAAACCTAAAAAAAAAAAAAAAAAAAAAAAAAAACTCGATGATTAATGAACATAAACTGTTATATTTTTGGAACTTTTAATTTTATATAGAGATCCTGTAAAACGAATAGCGTTATGATCAGAAAGAGTGTGAACGAAGTTATTTAAGAATTTTTATGGCAAATTACTATATTAAGGATAGCCATCTGTACAAGGGGACTCAAATGTATTGGATCCAACTGTAAATTATCTACTTAGGTATTAGTTCAAATATTAGCTAGTTGGACTTGTCGATAACATATGAGCAAATGCTCACACACAAATACAAACACACACACACACACACACACACACACACACACACATATATATATATATATATATATATATATATATATAAACAGATGGCCTGAATACTGCGTTGTAGCATGAAACATATTGTCGATATTCAGTGTTCAGATCCGTGATCACACTGCTTATATTTACTATACATGCATTTTACTCTATACATAGAGCACATAATTAGAGCCTATGAAATCATACATATATATATATATATATATATATATATATATATATATATATATATATATATATATACATATATATGTGTTTGTGTGTATCTATATATATATATATATATATATATATATATATATATATATATATATATATATATATATATATATATATATATATATATATATACACAAACACACACGCATATTTATATATATATGATCTGATATAGTCTAAATATATGCTATATGTATAGATTAAAATGCATGTATAGTAAATATAAGAAGTGTGATCATGGATTCGAACACTGCATATCGACAATTTGTTTGATGCTCCAACGCAGTATTCAGGCCATCTTTTTCATGCTCCCTCTCTCTCTTTAGATATGAAGAGCATGAAGCTGAATGTGTCGGGAAATGATAAAAAACTCTGCAGAAGCTGATAAATAAACAATCCGACGTGGTGGAAATAGAAAAACACAAATAATTGTTCAGTACAGGTTTCCTACCACAATCTGGTGGCAGATTGCCAGCAAGTAATTTCAAGCATGGCGACTGTTCGTTACATCTCTTATCCGGTGTTCTAATGATTGTTAATTTCAACAATAAATAGACAGCCATACTTCTACCCTTTTATAACCATTAGTTTTTATGACCGTGACCTATATATATATATATATATATATATATATATATATATATATATATATATATATATATATATATATATATATATATATATATATGTGTGTGTAACAACGATATTCTACACATGAGAATACATAGATACACCTAAGAATCCCAACACAAAGATAGAAAAAAAATGAAATATCAAACTAACATCAATAAAATGTGCATGAAGGATTTCGTAACTTAATATAAAAAACGAAAAAGAGAAAATCTGTAGTCCATTGCGGATACCTCCTGACGAGTGAATCGAAGAGTGACACAGATGTCGCCTATGAATCTCTTTTGTCTGGGTGTTGAATCTAACATCAGTTGTGTGCCAAAATTTCTATTATATTAATTATATACAAACACACACACACACACACACACACACACACACACATATATATATATATATATATATATATATATATATATATATATATATTTTTGTTCAAATTTACATACATATATATGATTTATTCGAAATTTGGAATTTATTCCGTATACACCAATCCTATATATATATATATATATATACAACAGATCCAATTTTCCATCATTTATTAATCAATACGCTACGTGTAACATTCCAAAATTGCTAACCTTTTGCCCACCCAACCAAAAACATGTATATATATTAAGGTGCCTAATTGTTCTAAACATTACGGTGGTCGTTGAATACCAATTTTTCAGCATTAAATGATTTACTCGCTTTTAAAATACATATCTTTACAGGCTATCCTTCGTATAGCCTGTAAAGATATGTATTTTACTCCATGTCATTATTTCACTCCATGTCATTCAAGTTTCTAACTAATTCTAATTTCAGTTGACAACATTGTCATTTTAGTCGCAGGGCAAGAATCGCATATTTACATATAGGATCGATTTGATACTAAATCCCCTACACCCCCCCTTCGACATTAAATATCTGTCTTTAAACTATGAGTTTCTCTTTTTCTCGTAATTTTACAATTTATTTTTTACCCATCCGGCTGACATTATTACTCAAATTTTTAATTTTCTTTCTTCTGTTAAAAGCTTATCTACCACAATATCATTCATACAACGGGAAACGTCATTCTAATTTTACATTTTCCACCATTTTTGCTACTGAATTTGCATCTGGTTATGAAGGAAATTTGGTCGTTTTTAATACTTGGATCTCAGTAAAAAAAAGAAATATCTGTTATTGATGTCTCATATCGACCGTATATTTCTCAATAAGCGATGCTGGTGGTATTTTCCTCAGTCGCAACTATTTTAAATAATATCTAAATTCAATATCTGGGATAATTTTGAATTAATCAAAATGCATATAACATAAATTATTTTGAGCAACGAGATCTCATTTATTTAACGGATAATAATATATTGCTATTTCTTCACCTTCTTCCATCAAGTAAGATACAAAATTGTAACGACCAAGGTTCATAATGATTCTTATAAAATTGTACGGATTTCTTTCCCGTCGATAGAAGACTTAACATTCCAGGCGTTTCTCGTTATTAAAGATACACTGTGGTATTTTACGGACTTCATTCCAATTCCTGCCTAAAGATGTCTTGGAGATGATTAATCTATGATTTCGAATCAAAATTAGACAGAACTAGATTTAAAGAAAAACTACACAGCTCATCATAATGCAGATGCGTAGATTATTTTGTATTTGAAATTACTATGTGCATATTAGATGGTCATTGATATTCTCAAATACAAAATAAATCATACAAACACACATACACACACACACATATATATATATATATATATATATATATATATATATATATATATATATATATATATATATATATATGTATGTATAAAAAAAAAAGAAAGAACAGTAAGATATAAAATCCGGTGTTCTTATAGATATTTTTATTTTTATAAAATAGTGCTCAATGTAAATTTACAGAGCATTAATATTATAAATTAATTGATTTAAAAAATTCGCTTGAAGATGAAATGGAACTAATGCATTTAATTTAATTGCAAAATTAAATTCGGGGTTTTTAGCTTCTATTTTTGAAACATGGTTGGAACTGTGTAGCGAAAAACACCATATTTTAAATCAATTAATTTATAATATATATATATATATATATATATATATATATATATATATATATATATATATATATATATATAATATTAAAGCAATTCACTCCAAAAAGGCGGGTGTGCCACTTGTACGTAAGTGGTACAGAGAGCTTAAGGGGAAAAAACTGGGTATAGGGGGGTTGAGGAAAGGATAAATGAAGAAGGGTGGAGGATAAAAAAGAAGATCGAGGATCAAAGCAACAGAAGATGTGGAATGACATTACATTTAAATTTTATATTTTATTAGATTTATCCCGGAAGCAAGTAAGAAAAATGGATTTCCACCGGAGCGAAGTGTGAAAGAAGAAGCATTTGGAGGAGATGAGGTTTCGACAGTAAAAGATGACAAACTATTAGCTTGCTTAAATTCATGCAGTCGGGGTACAATTCAAAATAGCTCTTCAATGAAGATGCCATGAATACATATATATATATATATATATATATATATATATATATATATATATATATATATATGGTGAGGGAAAATTATTAAAATTATAATTCCACATGAAGATTTTATTTACTAGTCGTTTAGTTTCATATGTGGTGTTCAAAATATCATCCTTCTTTTTCAAAACACATTTAAATATATGTCTGTATTATTCATTACCACGTCGGAGAGTCTCGTCTGTCATTTTATTGCCTTCATATTTAATTCTCTCTTTAATTTGCTCAATATTTATTGAGAGCGTTTGGACAACAACTGGTTCCAAATGGCCTCAGAGGAAAAAAAAAAAAGAAAATCCTGTGTGGTCTGGTGACCTATTGCTTCTGCAAGATCAGTCAATATCAAAATAAATTAGACAAAACCTAATCAAGTAATTAAGCCCTAGGGCGTGCCACATTTGCCTCACCCTGTGCATAACTAAAAAATGACGAAGTAGTATATAAAAATCACAAGCCAAATCTATATTACAGACCATTAAAATTTATATATTAAAATCCGTTATCCATCCGTCTGATTATCTTTCTTACGTGGGAGTGAACACAGCCAGCCGACCGTCCACGACTGCCAGTTTCTTACACATTTTTTTTAAGCATTTCACCCCAAGCAAGGCGGGAAGCCACTAGGACGCAAGGGGTTACAGAAAATAGCAAGATCAAATAGGAGTGATAGAAGATAGGATGAGGGTAGTGGATAGATCAAGGCAACTGGAGATGTCGATTGACATTACATTTGAATAGCTGGAGATTATAGCTCACAGAGAAACAGGAGTTTCGACATTGAAGGGGTGAGAGCGGGATGTCAGCCACGTAGGGCGCTAGAACTTATGACGTCTGGGAACCAGCGAATGCAGCTCCTCGGAGCAATTTCCATGAAAGTATTTGTAGAACAGGCAGACAGGCGACGGCGCGTCTGTGAGAAAGTGACTGTAGACAAGACACCAGGGCAGGGATAACCATATTGCATATCCGCTTCTGGAGCCTATCAAGAACCCCGAGGCAAACAGACATCAGGCGGTTATTCAGCGTGCCTTAGCACACTTGATGATTTTGTGAAATTGCACAGCCGTTACCGGGCCGATGAACATCAGGATTATATATATATATATATATATATATATATATATATATATATATATATATATATATATTATTCCAGTATAATTTTCCAACTGATTCAAGATGATGTTCGCCCTGCCTAACCTTCTAACTTTCTGTCCTGGCGTAACAAGGTGCCTCACACATTTCACGTACTATTTCATTCTCAAGTTTTTTTCACTTCTCTTTGTACTGTCATAGCTTAAACTCCTCTCACAGTGGCCAAGTGTCTGATGAGTTGAGTTGGATCTTTTCTAATTGATCTCTCTAGTTCCAAGTTGAAATGATGATCCTCTTCCTCGCAGCCTCTGGATCCAGTTCTCTTTTCTAAGTTTCCTCCTTTTTTAAACTTATTCACCGTTCTCTTGATGATTCTTGGATGGACTTTGATAGGAGCCAAATTATGAATGTTGTTACCATTACTGAAAGCCTTAATGAACATTTTCCTCTCACTGTTGCTTAGTTCGGAACCTTACTGCTTAATTTTAACCTGGTTTAACTGAATAACTGAACAGGTTTCTTAGTGATTCTAATGACAAATGTTGTTAAGATGGCAATACCTCTTATCTGGAAACTTGGAAAAAAACACAATTAGCTGTTTGGACATTAACTTTTGTTGTTACACGATTTGAATATTTTTACTGTTAGATCGGTATACATACATATATACATACATGCATATATATATATATATATATATATATGTGTGTGTGTGTGTGTGTGTGTGTGTGTGTGTAAAAACGTAGTTTTGTGTAAAAGAAAAATAGATGATGTGGACACAGTATATAGCTTTTGTTTGCCCATTATATTTTCTCCCATTGGAAGCAAATAATGTAAAGATTTTGGGGGATACATAGCAAAAAATGCCAGGAGAAATGGCTGCATGAAAACCACAACGGAGTCTGGCTGAAGCTAGCGCTCTTGAGAGAATGTCATTGTATAATCTTGATTATCTTTCCTAACCTGGGCCTCCCTTGGGACGCCAGACATTTGAATATGTTGAGTGAATCTGCTGAAATGGGGCGGTTTAGACTGACCACATTATTTATTTGAAGTTAGGATACTTGCCTAGATGACACGATGAAGAAGCGGCATGATAAATCGTTTTAACAACTTTGCAGTATCTAGAAAGAAAACGGATAACTCAACTGTTAACTGAAGCTTGAATATTTGAATATCGGTCACCTGAAAAAGTTCAGAAACATACTTTCTGATTAGATCCCAAACTGTATATAATATTGCAAACTTTAGTCAATATACAGCCGAAAATTTGTATTTGCCTCAAGAATTCTAATGTAATTTTCAGTTGCATCATTTTTTGGGAGAAAGAATGTTTGTCGCAAAATGTTGCTCGTAGATTTATTAGTTTCGCAGAATTTATGAGATTTTGAATAAATTATTTGTAAATTAAGTACTGAAAAATATTTTACCATATCGAAGGTTTTAAAACAAAACAGAAGAAAATAAATGTTACTAGCTTGATTGAAAATGTCTCTTTTCGATTCCAGATCCCCCAAAATATTTTGCGTACAAATGAATGTAACTAATTAGATTTGAATTTGAACTCGGCCCTCCGTTTTCTCATTTGGAAACATTATCTACTACAGGGGTGAGTTTAAAGCCATTATTTTATTTATTTAAAATTAATTTCGTTTCCACTTCAAAATGCTTTTAATTTTTATATTCCTGAATAATTCGACTTGTCGGCAGTTTAAAAAAACTTAAGAAATAGTAGCTCTGTTCGTTATCATATATAACCATCCAATGTTTTCTTAGGTGGTATTTAATGTCACACCTACAATTTTAACTGACTAGGCGGTATTTTGGCGGTCATATGACATCTGCTGCTATTTTCAGACGTGCTTCGACCTGCTTCAAAATCAAGGTACAACAATATAATTCCCTAATACTTTACACTAGAAAGGGAGAAGTTTCCTAGTAATGGTGGTGAGGACTATACAAGTGTTTACATGAAATGGATTCAGCAGAGGCCTCATTGTTGGAGTTTCAAGAATGCAGTCATCGTTTGTGGAGTTTAATTGTGTCTGTTGCAGGCCCGGTAGGGTGCAGTGCTGGTTTATTACTAAGTGGCCGGCCTTGTGCCAGACACCGCACTAAACTACCGAGTGCACAAGCAATGTATAAAAAGAAATGCGTGAATGAACAGTGAAGGAATGTGGTTAGTCCACACGTGCATAAATTAAAAACATTAATAAGATAGCCTGCACAGAATGACAGAAAACGACTGGATTCAAAACGAGTGTAATTTTTTTATTAAATGGAAAAAATAAGTAGCTTATCTTAAGGAAAATGTCCCGCGCCAAAACCGGAAAGCAAGATGGCTAAGGCGGGAAAAGTTCTTGAGGAAGAAGGTTCCAGAAAAGTCAATTTACACGGAATATTATACATACAACAAAGAAAAATACGCACTGCGAGTTTTTGTTAGTGTGAGTGTAATGTTATGTATATTTTTAAGGTGCTGGTTCAAAGCAGATTAGAGTTCAACGAATATGAAAAGTTCTGTTCCCTTGTTAATGATAAAGGCAGGTTCGGACAAGACGTTAGTCACTCGACGAGAAAATTCTAGTCATCCAAAGTGTGTTGTGATGACAAAGACGTATGTACTAAGTTTTCCTGATAGAAAACAGGAGGAAATTCTTCTAAAGAGTTAGTATTAGGTCGAGGAAAAAAAATGCCGGTTGCATCATCTTGAAGAAAAATATTTGCGACGAGCCAAAAGGATTATTTGTTGTTGGTTGCATCGTCTTGAAGAAAAATATTTGCGACGAGCCAAAGGAACGAAGAATTATTTGTTGTTCAGTAAGATATCCCTCGTCTGTCAACCTTAAATACAGACAGGGATAAATTAGTCACTACTTGGTTCCGTGTCTGGATCACGACTAACTTCGAAAAACCAGTTTGTCCGTGACTTAAAAGAAATTTCGCGAGAAGATTTCAAATTCTAGTTTGCATAATATCAGGAGTAGCAGGTAGCTTGAAGTTAACAACAAAAAAATGGTTTACTGCTATGTCTGACTGAAAGAGGAAGGAAGGGGGTGTGAAAGCGCGCGCACACGCGAGTGTGGAAGAAAGGGAGGAAACTCGCGCGCGCGTAGAATGTTGTAGATGGGATAACGCAGTTATCCCATATGTCCACAATCACCACGATCTAAATTTGTAACACTCGATACCCGAATATATAAAAAAAATTAAAACAAAATCTCCTAAGGACCAATCAGCAAAACTTAAATGCTTTTTTCCCTTTTTTTTTAATAAGCATTTCACCCCAAGCCTTGCGGGATTGCCATTTGTACGAAAGGGGCTACACATAGTTAAGGTAAGAAAAAAGACTGGGTATAGTGGGAAATGAGGAAACGATGAAAAGAAGAACGGAAAATATTAAAAGAAGAACGGGGATCAAGGCGTCAGAAGATGTCAAGTGACATTACATTTAATTTTTTTTTGTTTATAGTTGTCAGGGAAGCAATTAAGAGGAGCGGAGTTCTACAGTCAGGAGTTGCCAGAGAAGAACATTTTGGAATAGAAGATGCGGTTACATTTAACTGTTTCAACAGTAAAAGGGTGGGACTGAGAAGCGGACCTAGTAGCACGCTTAAATTCATTCAGTCGGTCTACCATTGAAAATAACTCATCACTGCAGATGCCAGGAAAATTATTTATAGAAAAGTGAAGCCACATTACATCTGTGTGAAAGTGACTGGAGTTGAGATCCCAAGTCAGGGACGATCACATTGTATATCCGTTACTAGATATTGTCGAGAACCTCGAGATGAACATCAGTGGCACCAGACCATTTATGTCAACAATATTCCATGCATGGACGAATGGCAGATTTGTAGATGTGAAGAATAGGATCAGATGATAAAAAAAAAAAAAAAAAAAAAACTCTGGCGCTACACAGAGAACCAACTAAAATACGTTCAGTCATTTAGATAGTTTTATAGAATCTGATGTGCTACATTTTTCAACATAACGAACAATTGATATTGACGCGGGGTACGCTGTTCTTTCAGTGTTTATTGCTTGTATTCCAAACCTCTGTTAACAGGAATTTCTCCCTGAATAAATATTCATATAGTACTAGTAATATTAACCGTCTCTCTACAAGTTAGCATTTGCCATTCATTGACCGAGCAACCAGTAATGTTTTATGTTTGAATTAAAAAAAAAATCCTCTTAAAACATTTTGATTAGCAAAAAAAAAAGTTTTCTAATGTCCAGTAGGTTCGTCGCTCTTCCCAGTCTTGATGGGTTTTAATTCTGAACGTTTTATTTGAAGTGGTGTGAAATGGTAACATCGTGATTATATAGCTGTTTTTTCTTCGAGTTATATGCTCTATCAATTTTAGTTGTTTCGGCTGTTGGCAGTCCTCAATTTACGTGATCTCTATTATTTGGTACAGTTCTTTCTTTGCGAATATGCAGCAACAGTCCGAAATTTTCAAATAAAATTTATCTTTGTCAAGACATTCAGGCCTTAGCCGCTCAAGGCCATTTTTGGTTATTGAGCTTAGGAAGCGTTTGTATTTATCTGAAATATGGCATCCATATAAAAGGTATCGATTTAACGAGGCTATTGAAGAAAATGTCTCATGTTTTCAAGTAGGTGCTTTGATTTCGTAGCTATTTGCGGTGTTCCGTGAAGCTAACTTCGACACAGCCTATTCTATGTTCAATTATTTTTCCGATACTTAATTCTTTATCGCTCTTCCATGCGACGAGGTATGTGGAGTTTTTAGTATTAATTTATTCCACAATCTGTATTTTTATGATGGATCCAGGATAAGTTCTTTCATTCCACTTCTAGAACATAGTACCTATGTTTGAAGGATTTACCTTTGTGTACTATTTCTAGGAACACGATATATATATATATATATATATATATATATATATATATATATATATATATATATATATATATATATTCAAGACTTCATCAATATAAGATAAAACTCGATGGATATATTTGTGTTGTATGGACCTTTTGGTGGAGGTTGGTCTTGGGGCGACGGCGTCGATTCTCTCATATTGATGTTGCCTTATCTCTCACAAAGTTGCTAGTAGCTTTTAGTTCGGAGAACTTCAACAAAGGCATTTTAAACTTATCTAGTTTTGTTCAACACGTCAACATGTACATTTCTAACTAGCCAGTGGTGTAGTTTTCTCACCCCACTGGGTAACCGCTTCCCAGACACGAAGAAACACGTCTTCTATGTGTAAATCCTTTTCTATATCTCTCATTCCCACGCTAGCTTTAGCGAATCAATATCGACATTTATTTTCATGTATCTGACCTCCAAGGTCAAAATGAGGAAATCAGAGCAGAAATATAATTCTCTTAAAATAATGGTCTGCTAAACTATTTAACAACTGTTTGGAAAATAATGTCCAATTTTAGAATCAACTTTTATTCCTGAATTTATGTATTTAATCAGTGTTCAAACATTTGAAATACGAACACTAAACATCTATACATTTCTGCTATCGAGTTTAAAACTTACTTAGGCCTTTATGATAATGCTGCGAATTTTTGGTCGCTAATACTTTTTTAATGTAGATACTGCAGATTCTTTGTCATGAAATTCCTTTTGGTTTACGAAACTTACATGAGTCATTGGGTGAAAGATCGGAAGCATATGGTGGATGTAACAAAGACTGCTTCCCAAGCTGGTGATTTTCTATAGTAGCATGCTGGCGACATGTTGCCGAGCATTTTCATGAAGCAGAATTAAATTTCGTCCATTAACAAGTGCCGGCCGGATTTTGCTTAACTCAAATTTCATCCAATTGCTGACAGCAAACTTAGATAGTGATTTTCTGGTTAGATTACCAAAAGAGTCTAATGGATAACGTAGCTAGGATAATCATCTGTTATCACAATTTCGGTTTTGGAAAAAGTTCGTCATAAGTACGACATTGAACCAATTATTTATTCGTCATAAGTAAGACATTGAACCAATTATTTACGATTGTCATAAAGGATACTATTGGATAAAGAAATGGATCAATCAAATTTCAGATTCGACATCTAACACACTTCAAAACGTAAATGTGGGACCCATTTATCGATATTCTTTAACTTGGATATTTTCTTGAGATAGCCTGGAATTTTTGACATGTTGACACCCATTGCTTGAGACGTATAAAAAAATGACATGGGTTTTGATCGACTTGTACTTTCGGATGTTTATTGACAATTTTTGATTGGGGCTTTTTATACCATTATCTACACGTATCCACACTGCGGAACTTCAGCAACGAGCGCCGTACTGCCCGATCACTAGTACATCCTTCACTACATGCTCTTTTTTTTTTAAAAATGTAATACTTTTAACCGATATTTCAGTTTGCTCATGTTTCAGCGTACAGATATAAAGATTGTTCCAATAACTAGAACCGATTTTAATGTGAATTAAGTTTAAGCATCTAATTGCCATGACCTTATGCTCCAATAGAGAAATAAATAAATTTTCACCAATAACACTGATTTATTTAATGCTGACTTTGATCCGTCTTAATGAAACACCCTTATATATAATCCGTCTTAATGAAACACCCTTATATATAATCCGTCTTAATGAAACACCATTTATAATTTGCAGTATACGGGCATATACAAACATGAATAAATGCTTTTTCTAACATAAGGTAGGTATCCTTATATTTAATATACTCCCCTTAGGCGTTACAAGAACCCTACAGTCATACAATCTTGCAGATGGTTTATACCACGTATTCATGAAATACAAAAAAGGTAGATGCGCTAAAAGAATGGGTCACTTTTATTAGTCCAACGACTTACATATCACGTGTAGGCATGGGTAGCTTTCGTGTAGAACAGGTCTCATACGAAAGAAACAACTTGAGGAGCTTATCGCCTTCCACTAGGCGAGCGTTGGAACATGTAGCCCACGTGCTTATGCAAAACGTTGGGCTTGTGTTGTATGAGAGAATGATATCATTCGGAATGTTTATGTCGTAGACATAATTACTATTTACATGAAAAAATCTTGCTTTCATCAACGGAAGAATATCGCGCCATTTGATTCTCAAGGCGAAAAAAATCACAATGCTTGAAAAACCATAAGTTTCGATGTTGGGGCTGTTTTGATACACGCGTACTCATATTCTTCGATCAAATGAATAATTCCCAAGAGTCTGTATTGGTATTACTGGTATCATATTATCTTTCAAATTGTACTGTGGATGCCATGGTGTCTGCCACGACTAATTGTTTATATAATATCGGCGAGGAAAACCCGTCTGACTGACTCATTTACCTAACGTTGTAAATATCGAAGCAAGATCAGCGCGTTATATCATACACGGTAGCAATTTACCAGAACGCCCACCCACATTCTCGGCTCTTAAACATCTCCAATTGAACAGAAACGTCCCATTTATTTTTTCGTGTTATTATACAGGCAGGCACACGTGGTATTTCAAAGTTTTCATTCGTCTGACCCTTGTTGTGATAACCTATGTAGTGATTTATAGTCACGGAAGTCAGATTAGCCAAAAATTGAAATATTTCTGCAATATTTGGTTTGGAACTGTTCAATCTTTAGATTCTAGCATTGATGGTGTTCGAACGGCTTTACGTGACGTTGCAGGTCTATTAAAACTCTATCACTATTTCCATGGCAAGTGTTCAGATGTTTACCAATTATAATTCAACCCTTTCTTGCATTTATAGCTAAGGATCACCATGTTACGATTTGAATCATCAATATTTCCTCCATATTCCTATTGTAAGGAGGAAGTTACTCTCAGTCAGCTTTTTTTTTGTGAACTGCTATTTTTGGAACAAACATCCACGTGAATGTTCCTCTGAATGTTGCAAACATAACCCCACCAAGTCAAGGCTCCATTTCTATCTATCCTCCTTATCCTCATAACTTTCACTAATCTATACCACTCCTTACACTGACTGTCGTTTGGATCTGTAGAATAGAACAACTGCACTTCTGCAGAACAGTAAGCTGACACTCCCGATTGGAATACCTTTTTGCTGTTAGTAGCAATCCGTAATATCTGAAGACGGAATCCCGGTAGTTGACAGGTCCGGGAATAAATGAACTTGGGAAACGCAACACTTCTGTTTAGTCCTTAATTCGGCTTGATGGGCGGTAGGAGAGGTCATATGAGATCATTTATTATTATTCACCCTCTTCTATAATTAAAATAAAGCTGTAATGCCTCAATTTTTATGGAAACATCATGTATATTTTATCACAAATGATGACTTAATTGATTTGAAAGAATTTGCTGTAACGACCATAATAACATTTTTATTTTAATGTCAAACAATAATGTAAAATCACCAAAACATTTACCATAGGTCAAAATTATTGGCCATCATGATTCAATAATCAATTGTGTAAACTTTATTATTGATTATTGCGTTTCATCTTTTTTAATGGTTCCTGACAATATCCCAAAACACAATGATAGTGTTGTGGTAGGATCCACATAATTTGCATAGTGGAGTACCGACCATATAAATATGTTTGGTACCGGGAAGAGAGGGAGGAATCAAGAGATTCAACCAGAGACTCTGTCCGACTGCGACTCAGTCAACACATTCTCCAGGAACGGTCTTACCAGGAATATACAAAAGACTATATGTAAATATTGTGTACACTTTCTTGTTTCAATACCTTTTGTTCTAAGTACATTTTGTTTTGCATTATTATTCCATGCATTAGTCAAGTTTCAACAGATAAGCATTTTGTTCCATTGTTCCTTGGCAATATCATCTCGTTCCTCTAAATTCAAAAGACTTCTTCCTCTTAATTTTTCTTCAAATATACCCATATATTTTCAATGGAGTTTAGGTCAGATCTTTGTGTGGGGGTATGCTAATACCCTAACATTGCTGTCATCTAATTACTTTGTAACTATTCTTGCCGTGTGTATCGAATATTAGGGCGTCCAGCGACACCCCCAAAGAGAAATTAAGTGCCATTTGTTTTATATTATTTTTAACAATAGTTAAATGCTGGTTTTATTCGTGATAACCCGTATTCTCACTAAATCTCCTGGTCCAGTTGCAGCAAAACATCCCGACATCTGAATGCTCCCACCACCGTGCTTAATTGTAGGGAGGATACTTTTGGTTTGTGAGATTCATTCACTTTCCGACTTACCTATCGGGAATTCATATGACTAGACATTTCTAGTTTGCTTTCATCTGACCACAAAACAAATTCCAATAATTACTACCATGTTCTAGATGGTTTTTCGCATGAGCCAAAATCCATTCTATGTGTTTAGCCTTAAACAGTGGAGTTTTCCTTTGGGCGACAACTCGTCCTGGTTGATGAAAGCATCTAGTCACTGTCTTTCTCGATACATTCAACGCTGATGTATTTGGATCATTGACATTGTCCTTTGTCGTTAAGTGAAGACATCCCTAAAAATTATCCTTTCTATTCGCTCAGAAATTAATCTTTATCTGTCAGTCTTTAATTTATTCTCATCACAATGAGTCTCGTTGAAAATTTTGATAAAGCTACTAATTGCCAATCCTTGAATATATAAACGCTTGGAAAGTGTTGTATATCCATCACCTTGTTTGAACGCATCAACTATCTCCATTCTGGGCTTCTTGTCCATCAGTCTTCGCCATGCTTGCAGAGCGACAATTGTTATAGCTCTATATTATTTCATAATTTTCATAAGTGTGTGGGGTGCGAATAATTTTGGACCTCACCAACTTTTACAAAAATATATAAATATGAATATAGTAGTTCAGAACTTCTAAAAAATTCCCGAATTATTAAAATTAAATACGGAATCAACTATTTATGATGACTTCAGTAAGTACTTACAAATATTCGCATTTTATTTAGAAAATATACAAATATCCAGTGGGGGTGAATAATTCTGTTCAAAAATGTATTAATTTTGCCGACACTTCATTGTATTTAAATTGATACATGACACAAATATCAGTATCCAAACCATTTTAAAAATTAAATGCTAAAAAGTGGTTGAAAATTCCAATCGTTTAAAAAGTTCATGCTCGAAAAGTGAGTCGTTGGTGTTTAACTACACTTGGATAAAGTAATCGAAGGAAAAAAGGGTGCTTGCTGTCACTTTCAGCCTGAGTATGTCACTTCCTTAGCCATCTCCTGTCTGTTTGATAAGATTTCCCCTTGGCAGTTCTTATACACAATAAGTCGAAGTCGGAACCAAGGTGGATAGGGTGGAAGAATGACGAAAAAATATATATCCTTTAGGACTTTAAGGTTACATACAGAATCATGTTCGTAATATGAAGAACAGAAAATAATTGATTCGCAAGAGTTATTGTTCTTGGGGTCACAAGATGACCTTCCATTGAATACTTGATCCCTTTTTATAATAGAAAAAGCTTATTTCGGCAAATATAGCACAAACGAAATGAAAATACCTTGCTTGAAGTAGACAAGAAAAAAAGAAAACTTATCTTTATTCAAAATGAAAACATTTCATACCAAAAGATTATCGCATGCCTACATCAAACCTCAAACATATCTAAAACTGTAGTAAAAAGCCAGCCGATCTCACTGTGTACTCTAGAAGAATTACAAAATAAATTAAACCACAAGGAATGACGAATGCACAAAGGACCAAAATTAAGATAAGGAAAAGCAAAATACACACAGATACTTTTATAATGATGTTCGACAAAGCTTTAATCCGACCAAATTTTTTAAAAGATATATATTTATAACACAGAAAGGGTGAGGCAGTTTATTCCCAAATCCATCACGAGCCAAACACATAGTCACAGTGACAATAAATTTAATGGATGAAATCTAGAGGTGCATAATGCTGTGACAACTACAAACACACACACACACACACACACACACACACACACACACACACACACACACACAAAGGTCATGTGCTCAAACGATATTCTCTAAAACATATTTAGTACAAAGATTGCTACAAATAGGACTGAAGGGTACCTCAGTCCTTTGTAAAAGTAGTAAGATCAGAACTAGAACATTTAAGACCTACCTTAACGATTCCCAATAGAAAATCATGAGAGAGAAACTGAATGCATATCGTAATATATCCGAACATAAACCAGAAATCAAATGAGCCAAATCAAACAATGAAACACAGTTAAAAGAATAAAATAAGGAACCTTTCTCATGACAGCTATGAGATTAAAATGTAAACGAAAAGTAGACCACCAGCGCAAACGGAGATGACGTACCCGATATCATCCTCACGGTTGCAAAAGCAATGAAGTCCGATATTCGAGAACAACGGTGATTTTTGCGTGGTTGGATTTTGTCTTTTCACAAAACACTATAGGGAGTGCGATGATTAAATTGTCAACATTTTATATTTTTTAAATCGTGCATGCGCTTTTGTTGGTTTTTTTTTTATTTTATCGACTGCACAATTTCGTAGAATCAGTTAGGCGCCGTCTGTGAGATCAAGATCAACATGACGCAATTCACTACGCCATAAATTAGAAAACGTCATCTGTACTGCTTTGCATTCGCGCTGGTATCTCCAATACGAACAATTCAGGGTGGTTAGATGTCAATCTGAAGACAGTACAGAGGATTTGGAAAGAGTTAGATGAGACTAATTGTGATTACGAAGGTGGGTCAGCTAGGTAAACTTACTTTAATAGTTCTGATAAGAAAAGAACTCCCGATTTTTTTGGTGAGGTACTCAGACTTAACACAGAGGCATATATCCAATGCCTTGAAGAGGCAGTGCTGCCCTGAGTCAAGAGGTTGCTTCTGGAAGACCCGATGTCTGGTATCAGGATTCACCACAATGTCACACACAAGGAGGAAAACAGTCATAGCTGTCAGACCATATCGCCCCTTAAGTCTGGTCAACTGACTTCCCAGACCTTAATTGATTATTTTGTTTGGGGCGCAGTTGAGCAAGAGACCAACAAAACTCCTTTTGACACGTAGATGAACTGAAGGCAAGGATTATGAGCGCATTCACCAACTTAAAGGAGGAAATCGTTCAGAAGAAATGCAGGAGATTTGAAGATGTCTGAAGATCCTGGTTGAAGTCAATGGCAACTTTATTGAATGAATTTACTCTTTAGTATTTCTATATAATTTTGTGTAATTTTGGTAAATATATTTGTTAAAATGAGATGCCAATGTTATATCGATTTTGCATAATGTAGACGATAATTTATCCATCGCACCCTCTAGTGTTATCCTCTACCTTTACAAGAAGCAGATCGGGTCTAAATTGGAGTAATTCCGCCATATTTGAACAGGCACTGCTCAGTCCAACTTTCCAGTTTCGATGAAGTCCAAAAGCATCTCCTCGTCCTTGTGAGTAACAAAATATCTTCGGCCCTGAAACACCCTGCAACCCTTTCTTACTTAAATGGCATCTGGCAGAACTTGCATTGCTGTATCACTAATTCCATGGAAAGTGTACATACGAACTACATTCTTTGATTCCACCAGATCAAACCTTGAATGCAAGAAGTCGCCATGCCACTTACATTGTAGCATATCACCCATATTCCCTCTGTATTACATTGGTGAGTTCCACACGAGCAGCTTTTTCCTTCGAAAAACTGCACGATGTAACCGTCTCCCAATAGGAAGATTCGACCAGCACTACAATCTCAACAATCTTAAGTCTAGGGTTAACCGTTTTCCTCTCCTCTTATCGGCTAATATTGTGCCTCTTACTCTGTAAATCTCTACGTCCAGTGGTCCCCGGGCGTTGTAAAGAGTGAAACTCACTGTAAAGTAAATGGCGACATTGACCACCGTATTTGTATAAGCATAACTCGATGAGAAATTATATTTGTAAATACAGAATTGGAGAAACTGACGTATTGTCAGAAATTTAGTGTTCCGAATAAATATAGGTGTTGAAAGTTTAACCAATATTAGCGGAACCACGTTTTTAACCCTTTGTCAAACATTGCTGTATTTTGCAAACATCTATATAAAGCGATACTTGTGGTGGTAGGATAAGTAAACTTATCCTGTAGAAAAAAAATCAGCATTTATATTTGAGCCATTGTGTGGCGTTTCAGATTCATCCATGATTTCTAGATGTCCACATCGATAACCTGCCATATAATGATGCTTCGCATGCCAGTGATTTATATCATTGATACAGCAGATCCTCTTTATTGTGGCCATGTACCATTCTAAGCTACATACCAACTACATCATAAACATTTTTTCCGTTTCAAAGCTACATCTTTCGTGATATATTGGCCATGACATCTAATCTAAATGCACGCGATATATCTTTTATTTTACTTCTATCGTGTGTTGATTCTTGAAAACAAGATGGATTATATGTGTCAAAAGCAAAAAGCGTAAATATCATTCAAAATAAAGATTAAAAAGCAGTTATTTGAACGAGTAATACCGTTTGCTAAATGAAGTAGGCGACAGCGTGAGTAAGCTTTGTTGAGATTAAATCTGATATCTCACTGATATCTTTGTTTCCTGAATTTCTCTTGTCAGTGTAGCAACGCAATGAAAAGCGAAAAAAATAAAATAAAATAAGCGTAAAATCCCTTGAGAATGACAGTCACTGAGCGGCGGGCTCTTGTTCACGAAGATGTATCAGCGATGATGACCTGTTTGTCAACACAGATTATTCACGACACACGATAGAGAGCAGACAATGTTGGCTGCTGGAGGCAGCCTTGATGACCTTTTGTCAAGTGATTTGTTACATCTCACTGGGACCTGCTCAAAATAGACGCCAGTTGTTCAGCCAGTTCTTTCCTTGGCCGAAGAATTATGAATTTTTATTGGAACGGCAGAGGTCATAACTCACAATTTAGCCTCAAAGAAAAAAAAATGTAATTAAAAAAAACAAAAAAAACAAAACAAAAAAGAAAATATATGTATATAAGACCTGTACAGAAATATACAATAAAAAAATGAAGTTACATTTAGAGAAGGAAATAAGTTATGGAAGACGAAAAGGAAAACGGCTTAATAGGCAAACACACCAATACGCACATGTTTATTTATTTATACTATCCCTGTTTTGCAGTATCCTCATCCCAGGCATTCCATCAAACATGGAGAGAAATGGACTTACACTGCCACGCTGAAAACTTACATATTTGCAGTGGGTTAAATTTAAAGTTATTCACTTATTTTAAGTAAACTTCTACGAGAAGGGATGAATTTAGGAATTTTTAAAGCCCCACATATATGCCATTTTTCGTGGAAACACATATTTAAGTAGACGCACCGTTTTTTAAACTGTACTGTTTTTTCTGCCCAACGTTCTTTAAGCGCTCGGTTACGAAAACTCATCTAATAAAGTAAGGCCTATAAAAAGACCCCAGTCACATATATATATATATATATATATATATATATATATATATATATATATATATATATATATATTGAAATGTAAAGTTAATTACCATGTACTCTCTAATTGACTTTTTTTCACCCTTTTCCTTTTCCTCTCTCTCCTCATTTTCTCTCTTTTCGTTCCCCTCTATGTTTAAGTAGTAACATTTGTATCACTAATACCATTTCTATATTGTCCATTGTCCCAAGGGCTTTTGGTCAATTCTTTAGACATTTTCATGGGATTTGTTTTAATTGCTGTTAATTTCTCTTCATGTTTTGACTTTTTAAGTTGTATTTTTAGTGTTATTTTGAATATTAGTTGAAGCGTTTTTTTTTTGTTTTTCTTTTCTTTTTTTTTTTGTTTTTCTTTTCTTTCTTTTTTTTGTCACAACCTTACTCCTGCGAAATGGAAAAATATAATACCACTGGAAAAATAAATAAAAAAATTAATAAAATTTTCCTTGTCTGTCATATTTCATGTTATATATATATATATATATGTGTGTGTGTGTGTGTGTGTGTGTGTGTGTGTGTGTGTGTGTGTGTGTGTGAAAAGTGTATATAAATATAAATATATATATATATGTATAATTATTTATATATTATATGCGCGATACTTATTAGAAAGCGCTCAATATCAGAGATAGAGCTAACATATTTGGTTGGATAGAGTTTGTGACCCTGGGTTTCACGCTTTAGCGATCGTCAGACAAATTATTTTTTTTTTTAATTTAGGTTTATGTAGATTGCGTGTATTGGTGTTATTGTGGAAGTGGTGGGGGAAATTTCGTCGCTTATGTCATCGTACTAACGCAAACATCGATGTATGCAGACACATATACATACTTAGTCGTCCAACGGGACTCATACATATATAAATATATGTGGGCAGTTTCGGATATGACATATGTATGTATATGGGTGGTGTTGTGTCTATACATACGCATTTGTATGTTGAAATGTTTAATTTTAAAGATTGGAAGTGTGGCGGAAATGTCTCGCGAATGTCTCGTAAATGTATACATGTCATATTATTTATTTTTCCGCCGAATAATATTTCCTCGCATGTATGTATATACGTGTGGTGGGGTTTGTGTAAAATTATGATAGGTAAAAATATTATTATTTATATTTATTTTTAATTTAAAAAAAAATGGGGGTTTATTTGTTATATTTAAAGCTGGTTATTTGTTGTTTTTTTTGGTGACTGTTTATGTAACAGGTAGAAATTTGTAATCCTTATTGGTTAATTTATATGGTGATGTTTAATATTTAATGTGCTGGGTGAGAGGGAAGTTTAATTTAGTAACGGGTCTATATGATATGATGTGATAGTAATGTTGCAAGGGATTGGAGACAGTGATAATGCAGTTATCTAATAGTTATTGTAAATTGGTAGAAATGGTTATCAGTTTGTCTGACGATCGCTAAAAGCGTGAAACCCAGGTCACAAACTCACATCTATCCAACCATATATATATATATATATATATATATATATATATATATATATATATATATATATTATAATTATTTTTAAAAAATATGATACCTTCCATCGCGACACAAAATTATTGTTTCGAAACTTGTCAGCAGTATTGAAGTTTAATTTCAATATTAAACATTAACTGCTGGGTCGCTGTCTCATGTTCAAGAATCATTGCAAAAATGAGACTGTCACACAGTAGTTAAGTTTTAATATTGAAATTAAACTTGAATGCTGCTGACCAGTTTCGAAACATAGTAATTTCTGTGTCGCGACAGAATCATATCTTTAAAAGAATAATTATAATCTAGGCTCTACTTCTGTATCGAGCACTGTTTTTTTTTTAAATAAAAACCAAAAAATACTAAAGGACTTCGGATCATCAATCTAACAGTTCTTTCCTAACATATCAATACACACACACACACACACACACACACACACACACACATATATATATATATATATATATATATATATATATATATTTATAGTATTTCAACAGAAGGAAGGAGCGAGTACCACTAGCAGGCAGGGGTTACAGACTGTGAATGTGAAAGAAAGAAAAACTGGATATAGGTTAGGTTGAGGAAAATGTAAAAGATTAACGGGAATCAAAGCAACAGAAGATGGCGATTGATGTTGCATTTACAGTTTTGAAGATTATAGTCAGAGAAGAAAGTAATAGGAAACGAGTTCCAATGTAGGGATGTGCGTGAAAAGAAACACTTGGCGTAGAACTGGCTGGTACATTTAACTATTTCAAAAGGAAAGGGTGGGATCTAGATACAAATCTAGTAGCATGCTTAAATTTATGTAGTCGGGGCAGCAGGGGGGGGGGAAGAAAACTCGTCAGAGAAGTTACCATGAAAATATTTGTAGAAAAAGACAGAGGGAAGCGGCATCAAATCTGTGAGAAAGTGACTGAAAACGAGATGCCAAGCCAGTAGCGATTACATTGCGGACCTTCTTTGCGTTTTGTCCAGAACCTCGAGTTGAAGAGTTGGGGCAACAGACCAGATATGGCAACAATATTCAATGCATGGACGAATGATAGAAAGAGAAAAAAAACTTCTGGCACGTCAATTCCCAAAGCTAATAATATATATATATATATATATATATATATATATATATATATATATATATATATATATATATATATATATATATAATTCTGTAATCTCCTTCGTTGTCTATAAATGTACATCTTCGCCACACTATGCGTTGCTGCAATAATTCCCTTATCAGTTAGGTCCAAATAACCAAGTCATTGATATCAGACTCGTTACCAAATGAGGCTTGTGCGCTAACTAATGCAGACATGCAGTTCTCAATGCATTCTTCATATTACTCATTGCACAAAATCTTATTAAGTGACCAAATATCTACACATGTGTAGAAGGTTGTTCTTATTCGTCCCAAACAGACTCAGTACTTCCCTTGACGTCTTCTTTGTCCGAATCTAATTTCAAGTAATAGTATTAACAATCAAGTTCGTATTAACCTACCTATGTTTTATAACTTTCCCAGTATATATTTATCATTTATGTGTCAGTTTATAATATACTCATGCAGATAATACATTGGGTGGGATGTGAAAAGGCATTATTCCAATAGACTAACTATATTATAATCTTCTATTTGTGAATATTATAATCTTCTATTTGTGAATAATTCCAAATATATTAGCACAAAATATTATGTCTGTACGGATACATCTTATAAACCGGAATAAATGTTAATAATTATTATTTCATTTTATTTCTGTTGTAGAACCATTTCATTTGCGTAACAAAGAGAGAACTAATTTAAGAAATCTGTTGATGATATTTTTCACTATAGTATCAAAAACCTAAGATCACACACGTTTTGCATAGATAGTGCTCTTCTTAATGTGTTGGCTGTATTTCTGAATTTTTATTATTAATTATTATTCTTCCTATTTAACAAGTTAGTATGACTTTCCTAGCGATGTATGGATTGTATCACTCCTTCAAGAAATTTATATTACTTTGCTTTTCAACTGTTTCTGTATTTTGTTCAGTGTGTTTTTTTTTTCTTTTTCTTTCCTAGTCATCGAGGTGTTTTATTTGATTTACTTTATCATAACTATTTCTTTTAAACACGTTCCACTTGCATTCTTTGCTGTTAATGCCATGGACAATCGTCTGACAAGATTATAAGCTTTAGATTAAACACCAGCAAAATTAAAAGTTTGCCTAATCTTCAACATCATGGAAACAAATAAGTTTCGCAGAGAAAATTGTCCTCTAGACAGATATGCGATGTATTGTGTTATTATTTTTTTTATATTACCACACTGCAATCACAAGCCATGCTCAAAATGCGAACTAATGCTTGGTTAATATTGTCCAGAGTGTTCAGTGGTATATATATATATATATATATATATATATATATATATATATATATATATATATATATATATATATAAATATATATATATATAAGCTTTGAAATGCCTATGGCTTAATGCCAGAGTGAACAGAGATTAAGTATTATATATTAATATTATCAATACACTCATATTTAAATCCAATACTTAAAATTTCATGCATATACATACATATACACACTTATGTATATATATGTGTGTGTATTTATTCAGCAAATTAACTTTTAGGCATGTCTGATTAAAATAAACTACAAAATTATACCTCCATATTTTTATCATAATCCATTTATGTTCACAATTTTTTAAATATAGATTGCTTCAAGCATCTGTAGTTTTACTTTGTTATTATCTTGATGTAGGATAATTGTGTTATTAATCAGTATCTTTCTATACTGTAAATGTGGACATGAATATTTGTGTAAATGTCTCGCAATGGACGAATTCACAGACATGCGTAGATTAAGACGTCTTAATAATGTAGTAGTCGATTATCTAATATATATTTGTTTTTCTGCCGGAGATGCATTCTCCAATTGGACATTTTAATTGATATATAATATTGGTTTTACGTAATATATCATTTGTGACTGAGAAACTATAAATAATAAATAAGAGAGCTGATAAAACATATCTTTTTTGTTTAAATAAAGTCTAACTACAACTCAAAAATGGAAAAGTTACTTGACGACCACACCAAATTTAGAAAACATACTAATAATTTTACTACTCAGCTAAAAAGTGAAAATTATTCACAGCTTATAATGCGAAACAAATCAAAATAAAACTTAGCAAAATAATCGGAGACTATAAATGAGGATACATTTACGATTCTATCAAAACTCACGAAGCTTACTTTCCACTCCGCCATATTTTATCCCAAAGTCCCATTCCTGTCTATCAACTAAAACGGTTAACGAATCAATTCCACCATGCATACCTAATAAATATTACATTAAATCAACCTTTGACCTATAAAAATATTAAAAAACGAAAAACCTAATAGTGAAACAACAGCATTACTTGACATTGAAAATCAGTTCACTAAGGTTCCAGTTAGAGAAAACATTGACATTATTATTAAAATATATAAATAATAATTCATCACTTCCCCATTAAAAATTAAACTTAAGATACTATGAAAATTATTTTTAACCTGTACTACTGATGTCCCATTCTATGATCACAGGAATAATATATATGTGCTAGGAGGCGGCGTTTCTATGGGTTCAGTTCTGGGTTCACCTTTCGGCAACTTCTACATGGCCAACCGTGAAAATATTATATTTAGCACCACAAAGAAACTCTCCATCAACCTAAGGCATGCAGATTATATTCTTATTTATTTAAAAACATAGAAGAAGTACTTGAACTTCAAAAAACATTAAAAAAAACTCTGTCCTCAAGCTCACATACGAACTAACAATGATAACATAATCCCTTTAATTGAAGTTTTAATAGACACAAATAATAACACATTTACTAGCTCCTCATTTAAAAAAAAAACAACAGGCAAGAGCTCTTGCAGTCTCAAATATAAGAGTTAATATCCTAATTACTACAAAAGAGCACTTAAACAGAATTTAGTTAACTAAGCACCAATTAATTCATCCACTAAAAAGTTTTTTCTACTATGAACTAAAAATATTAGGCATTCTCATTAATAATGACTTCCTTAACCACATTATAGAAGAACGTATCAAAAACCTCAACACACGTCAAATAGAAAATGGTACTTACTTAAAGGACCCTAAATATATCACACTCTTCTTTTCTAACCAGATGCATGCTAACTACAACCAGGATAAAAGTATCATAATAAACCTCATTCGTACCAATATATTTCCCATGGATCCTGATAAAAAATAAATTATATATTATACCAGGGGTGGGCTAACTTTTCAGTGCAAGGCCCACATTCACAAATTCACAATTTTATTCGGCCGCATAGTATATTAACACAAAGTAGTAATATTAAACGTGATGAAATTAATATAATGAATATTATCAATGATAACATTTTAATCTGCATAATAGCCTTTTAAACAATGTCAATAGGTATATAAAAATTACTCTAAAGTCTAAGCTAATAAGAGTTGTCAGGTAGCTAATTTCGGCTGACTGTCGCGAATTTTAAAGCTACATAAGGCATATAAGACGCAGAGGAATTTTAAAAGATATTTTTATTTAAAAAAAAAGGGCCCCTTATATACCGTCAAATACGGTAATTCAGTTTAAAGGAAAAAAAAAAGTTAATGATATTTTGAAGTAGTAACTTCACATAAAACAGATTTATTTGAAAAACAAAGTAACTCAGCAACAGAAGGATCTCAACGAGAATAATGTATCTGACTGCAGTCATTTATCAGTTTGTTAAAATTAGGTGTCAAGTTGCTTGTAACAATTATTTGACGTTGCTTGGTAACTTTCTCTTTTCAAATTTACTAACATTTGGCGGGCCGCAGGAATTCTTTTGGCGGGACGCATGTGGCCCGCGGGCCTTAATTTGCCCACCCCTGTATTATACAAATTAAAATACAACCAATTTAATTAATCGCAATAGCCTCTCTCCACGAACTGTCAGTTGGGCAAAATCCGTGAGAAAAATATGACCATTACGCAATTCCCTCCGCTGGATAATTTAGAAAAAGGCATGCCATACTGGCTTTCTTGCCGGAAGTGTTTGGATGTCAGTCTGACGACAGTGCAGTGGATACGGAAAGAGTTGGATGAGTCTAATGGTATCCTGCTCTTTACCCATAGCTGAGGAGTGAAGATGATGTGGATTCATACCTTTTCCAAGAGTATTAACACGTATGATAGGGTAGCTCGGTAAACTCAATCTGATAAGAAGAGGTCTCCCGAATTTATTGATGAGATCCAGGCTATTATTGACAACGATCCCTCCAAGTCTGTCAGGTCCATACCCTTGGACTAAGTAGTATCTGAGTTACTTATGATGCAGGTAGTGCATGAAACATTGTGTATTTCTAATATAAAATGAGAAAAGGACATTTTTAAAATCTCAAACCATAAAAGACAAGAGGAATAGAGCAAGACCTCCGAGTCTAGCTGAGTCGTGATACAGTCTGTCGAACTCTCTGCGTTAGCAGAGAGGAACCCGGACGAAGGTTTCGTCCGGGGTGGTAGACAGGGCCTGAACCCGTCTAGGCGGGTTCAAAGGCTATATTTTTAACCGAGCCCACGGGCTCGGAGATACCCACATTAAACCGGCCTTGTGCCACATTCAATCCTCGTGGGTGGATCGATAAATAAAATAAAAAAAAAGACAAGAGGAATAACGCCGCTATGATACTTAGGAACAACCCAAACATCCGCTCCAAATGAACATGCTTTGATTTTTTTTCCTCTGACGAGAAAAATTCTACCAGGATAAGATGGTGAGCCAACTGAACAAACGTTGGCTTTCTGTATTGCTAAATGGGATAAAAACCAAATATCCAGTCAACATCCTTGAATGGCGTCTTTATGCCTCCATTCATTTTCCCACAGGGCCTCAGATTCAACACAGAGGCGTACATCAGGTGCGTTGAGGACGTAGTGCTGCCATGGGTCAAGAAGGTGACTGCTGCAAGAGCGGATATGTGGCAACAGGACTCTGGCACATGTCATAAAAGCAGGAGTGCTCAGTATTGGCTGATAGACAATTTCTGCGATCACATCACCATTTAAATCTTTCCAGGTAAATCCCCAGACTGCAACCTCTTAATTATTATGTGTGGGACACAGGTGAACGAGAGACCAACAAATTTCCTTGTAACACCAAAGATGAACTGAAGGCAAGGATTATAGCAGCATTCAACAAATTAAATTATATCCCAGAAGAGTTGCAGGAGACTATGGTTGAAGCCAATGGTGATTTTTAAAAAAATAAATTTTCTCTTAAGTATTTCAAGATATTTTTCGGTATTTTTGGTAAATATATCTTTTGAAATGACATGTCAATGCTATTTTCATTTTTACGTAATTTAGACGACAATTTAACAAATACATCTAGCATATCTCCCCGTTCGCCATTATTTATGTGATGTTATCGTTTGTTTATTTGTGCTATTGTTGTACTCATTCCTAATACTTAAATGCTTTTATTTTTACATACAAGTAAATAATACACGTTTTCTCTATCGACGATCACTCGTGTATTTGTTTCCAGTTATCATATACATTTCATCAGATTTATTCGCTCGTAAATGCTTGCATTCTGTTTACAGGTGGCTAGAATCGACATGGTCCCTGAATCTCACTTCTGGCTGATGGCCGTAAAATGATTCCTTCCGGCAAAATGAATAATTCTCAGAGAGCATTTTTTGCATACGCCCTAATAAAAATACATGCGCGTTGAAGCATACCGTAGTTAAGGCGGGAAATCGGAGCCTCGTGGTGCGTTTTATAACAAGTAAATGAATTATTTTAGACTGAAAAAAAATCACTGTTTCAAAAGAGGATTTGGTGAACCGTTCCATGTAAACACTATCAAGCTTCAAGTCAAATTTATCCATGATATGTATGACCCTACGTTGTAGTTAATTGTTGCCTGTTTTTGGAATAATTTATGGATTCTTGAAGTTGAATAGAAGAACAATTTTAGATTTTTATTGTGTTAGCTAAAAATTCAGAACATAGCATGAACAATTTTCTTTTTTTTAAAATCAAAATATTTCTTTTATTCACAATATACATTTAACCTGATATTAAAATACTTTTCTTTTACATCAGACGTGAAGAGTCTGGTCAGCTGTAGAATTTCATTGTTCCAAATAATTAGCATTTACTGCTAATTATTTGGAACAATGAAATTCCGCTTCCTAGATGAAACGAGCAAAGTTTTTGATTTTTATGTCTATTCATGTGGTATCTCATTATATGATGACAATATTGAAAACCATTAGACAGATTCAGGAACGCTTGCAGACATTATTTGAAAATTTGAATTTGTAGTAATATTATTTTATACTTTTCTTCTTTGTCTTCATCATTTCGACCGTATCAAGGCTATAAAGGCGTTACTGTAAGTGAAAGAGACAGAGGACATTACCCGAAAAGTTTCAAAGAGACATATTTTAAATGAAATTTCCGTAGTTTATGAAAAGCTGAAAGAGTAGATGACAAGCTAGAAGGAAGAATGAAGAAATTATTAGCATAGAACTTACGGTGCGAAGTATCAATTTCAGTATTGAAATTATGAGATATAGCGGCCAATGCATTACTATGCTAAATTAGTGAGGTCGTGCGAATTTACGCACGAGACAAGATCATCAGAACTATTTTGGGGAGAATATTTAAAGAAAAGGCACAGGGAATCTAAGTTACGGAACGGAAATGTGACTGACGCCTTGATTCCAATTCAAAATGCGCCCTGTGTATGACGATAATCTACATCCTACAGCAAGGACACTGACCAGGGGTTTTTGAGAAGCGTGAAATCACCTCTTAATTGCTGGTATTCCCAGGTCCACCATGACCTGGCTTGTTAGCATTTTTTAGGGTCCCATCCATTGGTAAATATGTAATCCCTAGACTGGGGGTCAAAACGAGTAAAAATAAATTTTAATACCAGCAATACATTTTTGTATAAACTAAAAAATTATTACCACCAATAAATTTTTTCGAAAAATATTACCAGCAATACATTTTTGGGAAGAAATATTACCAGCAATACATTTTTGGGAAAAAATATTACCAGCAATAAATTTTTGGGAAAAAATATTACCAGCAATACATTTTTGGGGAAAAAAATATTACAAGCAATGAATTTTTGTGAAAAATATTACAAGGAATAAATTTTTGGTAGAAATATTACCAGCAACAATTTTCTGGGGAAAAAATATTAACAGCATTAAAAATGTTGTCGACATGATATCGTTTCTTTTCTTGGTTTTGGTTTTACGGCATGTGAGTCTCAATGAGTTTTTTAACTCATTGAGACTCACATGCCGTAAACCAAAACCAATTCAGAAACGATACACTTGCCAGCTTCATTTGTATTTGTCAAGAATCTCTAGATTTATAGCAGAAGCATCAGATGCGATGTGGCAGCAATATTCATTGCAGAAACGAATAGTTCTTTCATAAATTTGCAATTCCGGTGAGAATAAAATGTTTAGCAAGACACTGTGAGCAGAGTTTCCTTGTAGCAGACTTTGTAACCGATGTAATATAATCGTTCCACTTAATGTCAGTTAAGAAAGTGAGATCTAGGAGGCTCAATGTGTTCCTCTCTTCGAGGTTAGAAACAGCCAAGGTGATGGAAGGCAAACATCTTCAACTGAGATGATTAATAGAGAGAACATTTTCTGTTTGATAGCACTCGTGATTCATTCCAGAGACACATTTTGTGTATTCACATGGCCGGAAATAAATTTCTAAAATCACCGTTGTATTGTTACTTCCTTAAGTGCTCCTTCTTCATGTTGCAAAATATTTTTTCTTCCTCCGACATTTTCTCCCCTGTTCTTCTCCTTGATAAAAGATCATGGTTCATGTTTGAGATAAAATATAGAGGCAAGATACGATAAACGAACAAAAGTTATGGAAAGCAATATAGAATAATAAACTTACAAACAACAAATATATCTTTCCCGTGATAGTGTACCAACGTGTATGATAAACTCTTGTTCAAATGTGTCGTCGAGGGCAAAATTCTTCACGCTAATAGAAAAAGGAATGAAAGGTAACACTCAATAATATAAGCGAAGAGAAAAATCCAACGATGTACAAATATGTTTAGAATGTTAGTCTCATAATTCTACAGCATTTGGGAACTTTTTATTGGTTTAATAGTTTGTCTCGCTAGATCAGTTACAAGTGAGTAGTGAATTCGATCATCTCTGAGGGCACAATACTTTAGCCTTGTGCCACAACTAAGTTACGCTTAGTAAATCACCATGATTCTACCGTATTCGTAGGAGTTGTTATTGCATCCTAGTTTTATCGAAAGATCACCTGAGGGAAATACACATGTGTATGAACTTCATTGCATAGTTGGAGTAAATGATTTCCTCGGGCAATGGTCACGGTTATTGGTGTCATCATCACATCTATCGTTCGGTTTCTATGGATAGCTGCCTTCAGGGACTGGCCGGTTAAAATGGGCAAATCGACCCGATAGCACTGATGAACATGCTGTCACGTAACCGAATTGATGTTGGTTTATGTAATGTTTAAATGGCTGGAAAGGGCGCTGTACGTTGAAACTGTTGTGTATCTTGTGTGATTATCCAGAAAATTATTTTCTGCAATTTAAAAGAAAAAAACAAAATCTGTCTCGTGTATATGTGGGAAAATCCGGTCTAAAATTAAGCTGCCTCTGTCAGTTGAACATAACCGGTTGATGTGAACACTTCCGTTTTCGTTGAAGAGTGGGATCCCGACAGACTACGACAATTCTAATTTCATTTTAATAAATGTAATGTGTGCAGCACATAAACCCATAACCCCTCTGTATCTATTATGGTCCAGGTCCTTGTACCACGGTGATGGTCCAAGGTAGAACCAATAAAGAAGAACTCGAACACGGATATGGAATAATACAGATATATTACAAACAGGAATATATACAGAGAGGTAGAAAGTGTCAGTACGAACAATCAGGTTTAGTAGGGAGAACAATGTAGTCTCGACCAGTATCACTATTCCAATGTCTTGTAGTAATTGTCTGAAAGCGACTCTGTTTCAGACTGCCTCTGACTCAACTGACTGACTCGCTCGCACTGACTGACTGAGAGACTCCTGATTGACTTCTGACAAACCTCACTCCAGACTTCAGACTGACCAGTATTTAGTCACCCCCCCACGAGGACATCATGTGGCACAAGGCCGGTTTAACTTAGGATCTCCGAGCCCGTGGGCTCGGCCAAAAATATACCCTTTGAACCCGTATAAAATGGTTCAGGGTCGGTTTACCTCCCCGAAAGAGACTCCGCCCTTTGGCGTAGCCTCGTTCGGGTTCCTCCCCGCCCGAAGGCAGAGAGTTCAACCGATCAGCCAGTCAGCAGGTCGTCAGACTGAACTCCCTGCTTCCTCTTGAGGCGCAGTATTTATTACGTATGGAATAGTCCATTATGTTATTATGGATAAGGTCCCATAACAATATCCAAAATATAAGGAAAATAATAGACTCAAAGTTCATATGTTTTATATTTCACATTGAAACACACAAATATAACATATTTCGGAGATTTTTTTCACTTTGCATAATTGTTTATAATTATAGTTTAATTATAGGGAACAAAAGAAGACGTCCGTATTGGCAGTCACCAAGAGCATCTCTGTTATTATAAAGGCATCTTAATAAAGGTTTCTTTTAAGCGAGACACAATAAGCTTTCGAGGAATATTTGAATTAGTTTTAAAAATAAAATACTTCAAAATAACAGTATGTGCTTGAAAAGAACAAAAACTATTTTGAGGTATTTATTGTTCACACTTGAATCATTGGCATTCAATCACATGAAAGATGTCGAAAATACGAACACTATTTTAGTAAACATTGAAGAATATTTCAAAGATATATTTGACATGAGATTAAAGGTACGCTGTTGGATTGTGGTCAAATACTTTTCCAGACCAGCTGTCAAAGACAAAATATTCGCACAATGAATCATTTTTAGACATCCTTGTGTTAGATATTAAATTCCATAAAAAAGACATATATTATCTTAGAGTACAGATCGTCTGTAGTCTGAAATTCAAACAGGCAATGGTATTAATACCTGCGTGAAGTACATACATAAATATCTTTCATATCTTTATCAAGATGAGATCATCAATTAGTCTAAATTGTTTTTTTTTTTCGTGTCCAAATAACAGTAATTGAAAAAACATCAATCTATCTCTCTCTTGCGGCCTCAGCCGAGATTGAACTCACCAATACTTTGACTGGTGTAGTTCATAATCTTGTCAGATAGCTGAATTCTTGATGCTTCGCTAGGGCTATCAAGGTTGTTTTTATCGGGACACCATCACTAAATGGATTGCCAACCAAGGCTTAGAGAGACTCCATTCACCCTCCGTAGGTTTTGAATTCAGAGTGTTCCTTCTCCTAGACCAGTTGCCATCCAAGGCTATAGAACCCAGTCTGTCCTGCTATCTACCCATAGCTGGAGGGAGAAGAAAAAGGATTCACATCTTTCCCAAGGGTGTTAGCACGTAAGTGAATGTAATGGATTCGACTGGAATTCGAACTCGGCTCTCCGATTCCTCAATCCAACCGCTATCCACCGTGCCTCCTTAATCTATAACGATGTATTATATTTTTTTATATGAAAAATATCATTTTACTGATAACCTCAAAATAATTTTAATGAAGTTTTATGATTTACGTTAACGTTACGCTACTATTTCATCGAATGAAAGCCGATTCACAAATATAAGCCATATTTAAATGCATCAGAATTAAAAGAAACACTCTGTAATATATAACCCTTTCATAGTAGTACCGCGTTTCTTCCTTAAATGAGGTTAATAAAGTTATTCACTTCTTTCATATACTTATCTGATATTTATGGTTAAATTAATACAGGAAAAATCCAGTAAAACATCCCATTTTGTGTGTTTGTGTATTTTTGTGTGTGTGTTTTGTGTGTGTGTGTGTGTGTGTGTGTGTGTGTGTGTGTGTGTGTGTGTCTGTACGTTTATATATTGAATCGGATTTCCTACATTTTTCAACCGATTTCAACAAAACTTCACAGGACTACGTAAAATTATCTTGCGGTGGTTCTGACATTGCCAAAAATTGGAAAAACAAATTGTTTTTGCACGAAATCAATTTGAAAACGCGATTAAGAGGCATTAATAAAGGGGGGCAACTCATATCTAGTTATACTTATTAATATCGAGTTATCGAGTTATACTTATTATAAAACCCAGGCTGTTTTTTTTTTTTTTTTTTTTTTTTTGTTTGTGTGTGTGTGTGTGTGTGTGTGTGTGTGTGTGTTGTGTGTGTGTTCGTTTATATATGGGATCGGATTTCCTACATTTTTCAACCGATTTCAACAAAACTTCACTTTTTTTTGGCAGGTCTTATTGTCTTGCACACTTTTTTCTTTATTTTTACATTCAGAATGCTTTAAAAATTCCATTTACAAGAGAATTGTTTATAATAAAATTCTATTCAATCGATAGACTCTTAACGATTGAAAACAATGTTTTTGTTTGAGTTTGGGTTTGACCAATTCGTAAAAAAAAAAAAAACTTATTAAGACATGCGTGTCCGTCAACCTTAAACAATAATCTTTGTCAATTTTATTTTTCAGTCTTTATGATGATCGATACTTGATCTATCTCTTACTGTTACATCCCCGGGCAACGCCGGGCTCTACTGCTAGTTTTACATATAAATACGTTAAAATAAAATGTTATTTATAAGAATGCCTTCCTTAGTTTCTATAGTATTTTCGAATTCCTTTCCTAGATTTAAATCACCTGATAAGTGTTTATCTCTATGAAACATATATTTTTTCACCAACCGTTTGTTCCATCTAATATTCATTACAAAGTTCAATAAAACCAATCAAACGTAATTAAACAGTGCTACTACCCCTGTAGATAGATATTTCGCAAATTAGCTTGAAATATGGCAGCCATATTTAAATATAATAATTAAAATGAATTTCGAGTGTAGATTTTAAGTCACTAGCTAAACGCGCATAATAGCTAAATAGTTGATCTCTAATTTTCACTGTATGATGTTCAAACAATGTGATGTTAGGAAAACGGCATGGTCAGGTAAATTGACTAGTTAGATAATTATTTTTTTTTACTGTAAATGTTTGATTAACATATTATGAAATAATGAAGAATATTGACAAACTTTTACTATTTGTTTAATAACAGAAACTTGAACTTTTGCGACAATTCATAATTTGAAAGCCTTTGGCAATAAAAGTATGTAAATAATATTTTCGTTGATGGGATTTTCAATCCTCAATCAGTGTATCAAAGAATCCTTGGATCTGTAAGGATTTCCGAGAAAATATACATTCTTCGTAGCTTTTCAAATCGAAGAGAATAAAGTTGTCAATTTTCAGTGCCTAATTTAGAACAGCTGGTAATCATGATTCAGTTGATGCCTTAAATCGATTTTTTTTCAATTTTATTCAAGTTAAACAAAAAGAAAACACAGTATAAAGCAAAATTAAAATAGTTGTGTTCTTTGATAGCGTACATTTGACACTGTATGTATATGGAAGTGATAATATTCGATACACTGGGATTGTATTAAAACTTTCGAATTCTGAAAAAAATCACGAATTTACAATGTTCTTAATATATAATATACAACATAAACTGTTCTGATGCCTAATCGATCTGAATACACACATATATACATATGCTATAAATAGATGTGTATATGAACATAGATATCTTTCTCTCTCCCTCTCCCTCTGTCTCTCTCTATATATATATGTATATGTACATATTTATATCTCTCTCTCTATATATATATGTATATATATATAGAGAGAGAGAGGAAGAGAGAGAAAAAACATCTATGTTCATATACACATATATTTATAGCATATGTACATATGTGTGTATTCAGATCGATTAGGCATCAGAACAGTTTATATATATATATATATATATATATATATATATATAGAGAGAGAGAGAGAGAGAGAGAGAGAGAGATGCATATATATATATATATATATATATATATATATATATATATATATATATATATATATATATATATATATATATATATATATATATATCAATGTACAGTGTAATAAATAAAATATAGACTGGTTTATGGAGAACAGCAACAATAATTCTATGCTGAAGAAGCCTATATAATCAACAGTTTTCACTCTGAAAGGACATCTTTGGGATATGGATGAAAAAGAGATTCGAATCATGGATGTTATATAAAAATGTAATTGACACTGTTTTAAAAATTGTGTGTCAAGTAAAATATATATATCCACTAAAAGATAGCGTTTGTTGTAATAATTTACATTGTTCGGATGTTGTACGCTACTGCCTTCTTCAAGTGTCTGGGATTTCTAATTGAACCCTTTATTTCGTCCATCGGGAAGGATTGTTCTAGTTCCACGTCTCTTCCGGATGTGTCAGTTATCTCCCTTTAACTTAAATCTCCAAGTTTTTGCTCACACTTACAGTAAGCACAGAACTCACAACTCTTTGGGTCAAGTCACTGGATCCAACCAACACTTTTAAGCACTGGTCATTTATCCGTAAGGACTTCAGCATATGATTTTTGGAGAGCCATTTTTTTTAATACATCTCATATTACACTTTTTTCTTATTGCTTTTCTCTAGCACCCCGTATTACCGAGTCCGATATTGTATTCATTTCTATGCTCATCTGTGATATATAGAGAGAAACATTGAACTAAAATATATATATATATATATATATATATATATATATATATATATATATATATATATATATATACATGTATTCAAAATAAATGATAAAATATGTGTTCAAATCTATCCCATGGTCAACAAATATGTTCCAAATTTTAGAATAATTAAACGAAATATCATAAAAAACTTTAAGTGTGTTAAAGAACCCCCCCCTCTCTCTCTCTCTCTCGGTTTATAAATATAATGTATAAGTAATCTATTGTATATATTATTCTAATTTAATGTATATCTAATCTATCTAATAATTATCTAATGTATATGTAATCTAATTATCTGATATAATGTATATCTAATATATCTAATTATTTAATTAAATTTATATCTAAAATTTATATCTAATCTAATTTATATATCTAATCTAATTATCTAATCTAACGTATATCTAATCTAATTATCTAATCTAATTTATATGTAATCAATTTAATAATTATCTAATCTATTGTATATCTAATCTAATCATCTAATCTAATGTATATTTAATCTAATTATCATATCTAATCTATATCTAATCTATTTAACTAATCTAATTTATATCGAATCAATTTAATAATTATCTAATCTAATGTATATCTAATCTAATGTATATCTAAATAGCTAATCTTATTTATATCTAATCAATTTAATAATTTTCAAACCGAATGTATATAGACTCTAATTATCTCATCTAATATAAAAAAAATTCTCTGATATATCTAATAATTATTTTATCTAATATATATTTAATCTAATTATCTAATCTAATTTATATCTAATCAATTTAATAATTATCTAACCTAATATATATTTAATCTAATTGTCTTATCTTACTCATATCAAATCTAATGTTTATCCAATCTAATGCATGCCAAATCTTATATATGTCTAATCTGATGTATATCTAATCTAATGTATATCTAATGTATGTCTTATCCGGTGTTTATAATCTAATGTATATCTAATCTAATGTATATCTAATCTAATGTGTATCTAATCTAATATGTAATTCAGATCAATTTTCTTTTTCTTTATGCATTTTTTATGTTTTTATGACTTTTATCATTAAGTATCCGACATTTTGATAATAGAAGATTTGTCAAGATATGTGAAATCTTTTAAGAACCGAAACACAGTTTTACTTTGGATGATCAGGAGTTTAAAGCACTTTCTATCGTCTTAGCTATATTTTATAAATCCAAATTTTGGTCAGCAAAAATTACGCTGAGTGACTAATGAACTGAGCGTTTTGTTTTGCATTCATTTAATTATTTATTGAAATTCATCTCGTTTTCTCCAGCGTATTTCTTGTGTCTATTATGACAGGTAATAAAGTAAATTCCTCCTCCAATTTTATCTTATTATTATTTTGTTTTCCATTAAGTTGCTTTAATCTTTTAAAAGTAGTTACCCGTCCTGGGTATGACGATAAGACAGTAAGATCTTAAACTACGTCCAACACCAAGGCCTCTGAGCAGGAGGTTTTGTGGAGCGTGGAACCACCTCTTAATTGCTGGTGTTCACAAGTCAACGGGGTGGTAGCACCTATTAGGGTCCCAGCTATGGGCAAATACTTAACCCCGAAACTGTTATAAAAACACAATGAATGTGTAAAAATAGGTTTTAATACCAGAAATACTTTGTAAACAACTTATTACCACCAATAATTTTTTTAGAAAAAAAAAAAAAACATTACCAGCAATACGTTTTTGAAGAAAATATATCACATGAAATAGATTTTTGAGAAAATAAAATATTAATAGCAAAGAAAAAATTGTCGGCATTAAATAACCCATGGAGTTTGATATGCCGTAAACCAAACCAAACCAAATTAAATTAAAAGTAGTTACCAACATGCTATGTTAAGCTTAGATAAATTCATCTCAATTATATTTGATAACGAGAATAGCATTAGATAAACTCGTTGTGTTAGCCAGAATAGCTCACTCTTCTTTTTCTGGAGTTTTTTTTTATTTTATTTTGTTGCTTTTCATTGAATAGGAAATAATTAGGCTATTAGAGGAGCTTAAAAGGATTTTCAATTTATTTCTCCTCTTCATATAAATATTTAGTACAAGAAATTCTAACTGCTCTTAAATAGAATCCGATAAGTATCCTGGATTGGATGTTTTTTTTGGTGGGGGGGGTATGAGAACAAAATAAAATTCTGCCTAATTATCGGTGGTAATAGAAAATTATGAGATCATTTTTGATGCGGTGATTTGCGATATATGGAACGTGAAACTACCTTCATAGTTTGAATGAGCGTTTCTTTAAGAAATTCAGATAAAAAGTATAGTGACAGATGAAGAAGCTGGATCGCCCCTACAGATGCGAAGATCTCATAGTATACATAAGCATGATAACGATGCTGGTCTGAATAGTAAGGCATAACAATAGTGTCCTACTTGATATATTCCAGAATATGGATATATTTCTGAGATGAGGTATTATGTACACTATTAACATTGTTCGGACTATCATCCTCTTCTCTGTTGCCATATTTATCACAACGTTTCGGCCGTTGTACGCTCCGAGCTTCTTCAGGTGGTTGGGATGTCGAACTGAATCCTTTATTTCGCTCGCTGGAGTAGACTGTTCTAGTTCCACGTGCCTTGTCTAATGAATGTCAGTTATCAGTTATTTTCTGTTAATTCCCCTCTCCAAGTTCTTCACCGTCTAGACCACGTATTGAACTTACAATCTTTTGGTCCTGTCACCGGATCTAACTAACGCCTTTATCCAGTGTGCTATGTGTCCTTGAAGACAGCTATGTACGAATTTCTGGGTATTATAGAACTATTGTCTTCAGCAAACATTTTTACTAGTGCACATATTGCGATTTTTGCTGTTATAATTGTATGTTTTTTACTCATATTGCAATTTTCCTTGTATCATTGCTTTTTCTCTGGCATTTCTTTTTACTGATTTCCATATTGCATTTATTTCTATGATTGGTCGAGAATTTTCCAATGATGTTCTTTGTCTCTGATTTCAACCTGATCCCACAGAGGGCGGTGATTTTCCATTTTTCTCCATATGTGATCATCCACGCCTGGTGTTTTTCAATCCCCATCGTGTTACAGATTTTTGGTGTTCTTGAAGCCTTACCTTAAGGAGGCGGCCCGTTTTTCCTTTATATTTCTTGAAATATTCCAAAATACGAAAAAAATTATCGAGACTGGTGATACAAAAAGAAAACTACAAAATATATCATTCTGGGATTTAATATCCTTCGACCCAGACATATTATCCAGCATCGTCTTCATTTATTGAAAGTATTTCTGCATCCCTTTTCTGGGATAGTGAACAGCTGCCTCGTCACACTCTCTTCGATTTCCTTGACGTTTTTTTTTTTCCTTTCAAGAGGGATTTGATTTTTGGAAAGAGTAAAAAATCAAAAGGAGCAAGACCTGCTGAATAGGAGGCTTGTCTAATTGGAGAATGTTGTCCGTGGATAAAAACGCTCGCAAAAGCCAATTTTACTGATATCCCCAATGTGGTGATGTGAGACGACCACACTCTACACACTATCCTTCCAAGCACGGCTATAAACAACGAAAATGATCGATAACGTTATAACTTCGTGTGCATGCGCGACAAAGATCAAGGTCAATGTGTGTTAAGCATATTCATGCTGCTGATTTTAGCTCCATTACCACAGCAATAGAGCTGATACTTTTCAGACCTTCTGCATATATACAAGCGATGCAAACGCGAGTACTGTCCCCATCTTGATATGAACATACCTAACAAAATTTGCAATATATCAACTACTAGAAAACATCCATTATTAACATCATTTCCTAAATAATCTGCCCTCAAGATAGGAAAAGTTGGGAAAATTATAATTGGATTTGTTTAAAATTGATTTGATTTGGCTGAAACAGGAAATCGCCATAACCAGATAAATGATTTGAAATTGTTTCCCGAAATTTTAGCTGGCAACTATTATTTCCCTGTCGAAATTTACAACCTCTGGTCTAGCTGGCGTTGTCTTGAATCATTGTACATCACAAGTTCCCGATATACGAACTATGTCTTTTACATTTCCTACATATGTACGTAGATAATAACCACGAAACTTCTATTTCACCAGATATTAGAATGTTGAGTTTCAGAATAGTTGGATAATGTCAATTCCATTAATTGTCTCCAATCCTTGAATTTAGAACTGTCGCACTTCCATTTCTATTTGTATCTTAAAGAAGACCATTACTAACTCTACGTTGAATTCATTGAATGTTTCCATCGAGACAATGTAAACTGGTAAGCCGTTGGCCCAATTATATCGATGATGATGAGCTACTGCAACAATACTAATCGTTTATGAGAAATATAAGATCTATCGTGTAGTTTTCCCGACGTGCAGCAATCCCCAGAAAAATACCAAATTAAAACGGAGGCTAATTTAAATAACTTATAATCGATTTATTTTAGTTAAATGACTTTCGGGAAAATTCTGATCATTTATGGTTTTAAATCTTCTGAATGAAGGAGAAGGACACATTACGTCTCCTTGAGATAACATTTTCCATTGACATGTTTATAATGAATGAAATACTTGGTCCGATGCTAGGAAATTTTTCGCTTTGTCGTGCTAGACACTTTTTCTCGCTAGAATATATCATATATATTTATAAATTTACTATTTGTCAACGCATTGAATATTGCTATTACATCGGATCTGTTGCTTCTGCTGTATATTCAAAAATATTTTTTTAAAATACAAGGAAGAACCTGCAATGTTATTAATCCAAACTTGTTACCTTGATTTTAATCATTTTCACACCGCCATAACATAGCTTCCCTATGAATCTTATTGTTGTAACCTAGGGAAGGTTACTGAATAGAATAATCAAACGAAGGTTGGTAATGAACGATAATACTTAGGACAAGAACAACGCATATAAGATTCGCCAGCGGCGCGTAAAAGAAGTAATCAACTGCTCGAAATGAGCCAATGAATTCCACAATGAATCTCCAACTGCAGGATATCTACCAACCGCCCAACGCGGTCACATGTAGCACAAGGCTGAATTTAATTCGAGATGTCCGTGCCCGTAGGCTAGACGAAAAATTCCGCGTAGACCGCGTATAAAACGGTGTCGGTAACTGTTTCCCGACATAGCCTCGTCTGGGGGACGTCTCTGTTCCGCGGCAGAGAGTTTGACCAGCGAACCTGGAGACGAATCTCCAATTGCAGATCAACATACAGTATTTACTACTGTATTCATTTGAATGGAGACATACACATTATCGTTCGTAGGTATGCTAGAACACTTATGTAAATATTTTTGTAGTAACTGTTCTAGACTTGAACAGGTTAAGAATGAAGTGATCGAGAAAGTAACCTCTTGGGAGTTGGTTCCATAATGTAGCTGTTTGCAAGATAAGCTGTTCGAGAGGAACATGGAGATAGATTAAAAAAGAGGATTGCAACGCTTCCGCTATAGAAAAGTGGTTGTAGGGACGTATGAATCGCCGATAAGGCCGCGTAGACGCTTTTTTTTTTCGAATCTTGATAGTCAACGTGGTTTTGAAAGTTTCAACACAAATATGTAAGCAGTACTGCATTTTCGGTCAGGTCTGACAATTTTTTTTTTTAAATAGGGCATATAAGGAGGAGTCGGGTACTGGATCGCTACAGGGAAAAGGCAATTTTCAACATCTTTAACGTAACGATGATTCGCTTATGCATGTTCCATTAGAAATATGGTGTGAGCTTAAGTCCCGAAAGGCGCTCAAGGCAAATGTCTAACTTTAGTGAATACCCGTTAATTGTGATAAACTAAAATTCATGGGCTTCTGAATGATTATGGGACGTCACTACCTTAGTTTTGCAGGCACTGAATGTGACCAGCTATTTTCCCCGTAGATATGTTGGAATTCTGTGAAAGGATAGATCAGCTGCCATCTACATTCACAAAAATTCGCCCAGGCAGATCATGGATATAAAGCAGAAAGGGGATAGTAACGGGAACCGAGTCTTGTGGGACGCCTAAATTGTTCATTCCGACATCGGGCGACTGGACATTAACAATTACATTCATGGATCTTCCTCTTAGGAAACACTGGATAATTCAGAAAAAATTACTCCATGGCTGTCACTTCTCACTGTCACACTTTTTCAAAGATCTTCGCTATATTTAATGCGATCGTCATTGTGATATATTTCTTGTGTGATTTCTCACAAACTGTGTTAGGAATGACAGGATATCAGCAGTGAAGTGAACAGATTGAAATGCGTAATGTTTGTCACTCAAAAGGTTTTATCTATTGCGGTTATCAACAACCTTTTTGATTATAGTCTCAAAGTGCTTGTAGATTGTTGAAACTTGACTAATGCATGGAATAACAATGCAACACAAAATGTACTTAGAACAAAATGTAGTGAAACAAGAAAGTGTACACAATATTTACATATAGTCTTTTGTATATTCCTGGTAAGACCGTTCCTGGAGAATATGTCGACTGAGTCGCAGTCGGGCAGAGTCTGTGGTTGAATCTCTTGATTCCTTCCTCTCTTCCCGGTACCAACCATATTTATATGGTCGGTACTCCACTATGCAAATTAGGTGGATCCTACCACAACATAGATAAAACAAAGAAACCCAATAGGTCGATATTAAGATGATATTAAACGATCACTCGAATTTTTGAAAACAGTGTATATACTTGGCAGCTTCCATAGATTTGGAAAATATTTTGACTGTGAGGTAAAAAATTTTGATATGATTGGAGATAACTGAATGATAATATTGTTAAAACAACCACTGGAATTTTATCTCTACCGGTAGACGACGTTAGGTCAAGCCTTTTGAGGAATCTTGAGAATTACCGGGATTTGATAGGTTTATTACGAACTTGAGAGGTGGGGTAGTAAAGGTGATTGTGTTTGGCATCTAATGTGAAGTTAGAGGCAAAGATCATGGCAAGACATTTGCATTGTCCGACGAGGGTGAAATAACCTCATGGCCATTTATGATAGTAGGAACTGATGCTTTGTCCCTATACAGAATTTGTTAGAGATTCTCAAGAACACATGGGATTCAACTTTCGATCTTTGCTTGGACAGCTTGTAAACAGTTGCTTTTCGGGTAATATTTGCTGAATGATATGATAGCAAAAGTTAATATCCTTTAGGGAGAGCAAAAATATTAAATTCCCTCAAATCAAAATTAGTTTTAACATGTGGTATGTTTTGATAGCTTTTCTATCCTTTCATCTATTCATTTTGTTATTGCAAATATAATGTACATTTTATATAAATTATTTAATTCTACGATCGGCAAATAATGAGCAATAGGTAATTTTGAACAAATTACTTAGATTTATAAGACGATGTTTTTCTTTTCATTATTTTAAATTGTTTTATATAAATAATAAAATTGCTAAATGCTTTAAACGTAGTTGAACTTATTCTCCATAAATTAATTTTATATTATCTGTGGATTGACGCAGTGTTTTGGGAAATATGTATAACAGAGTTATTTCCTGTTCCCTCCTCCAAGGTTTCGAATTCAAAATTGCCTTTCTTAGAGGTGTAACTAAGGGTTAAAGTTTTCCGTTTATTCTTGTAGCTGGTTAAGTACTCTAGTAGCACTACTGCGAAAATGAACGCAGCTCGCTCGGAGAGAACACAATCTCGGCTCACTCATTCCATTTACTGCGTATATAACTATTAAAATATCTACAAATCAAACTTTCATTTAATTATATAGATAACTACTTGATTATACACAATTACATTTTTTTTAAATGTGAAAATTATGTCATACATATAAATCGTATTTAATAAATTATATAAACAATGTATCAGGAAACTGAATTCTGAATCATTGTTTTACAATTGAAAGTCTAATCTTTATATAATATTGGAAATACATTCTTCTAATTTATTCAGGCACGGAAGAAAATTAACGACTGATAAGCTATGCTTTAATTACAAATTTATCCGCTATTTATTAATTATAAATATAAATTCAGGTGATTATGTATATTAATGTCACCATTTTCAATTCTTCAAACATGAAATAACTGACTCGCTACATTTGGTGTTCAACACACCTGCATTAGTTACACTTTGGCGAACAAGCCTTTATTTCATTTACTATGCAGATCTAATCTTCAAGCATGCCCGTTATATATTAACATGATTCAAACAAAGACATGGTCAATGTAGTAAAAACAGAACCAGTGAATAAACTTATATCAAAGCTTTATTACATTTTACTCTTACTACTACGGATTATACAGGGTGCATTTTATATCTCCTAGATCTTAAGGGGATGTAACTTATGATTTGTCAGTACAGTCAGTATACATTTTGAGCACCTCACTATAGTGAGATTTTGAGCTAGGGGTTCTATTTGTCAAGTAAGATTTAGTTTCATGGTGGAGGTTTACTTTTCACCTGGTAAGAAATGTCAAAAAGTTTCGTAAAGACAACTGACCAGCATTTGACCAGAGGTGATGTTCTATGCTTAGATTAGATGTAGCACAAGGCCGAAATTATGGGGCACCCACTGAGGATCGAACTCACTATTCAGTCGTAACTGTTTTATCGACACAAGCTTGCTAAACATGGACAAACCAGTATTAAGAGTGATTTCAATTTCCGTTAAATATTGAATTAAGTTTAAATTATGGCTTTTCGTCATGTGGAAAAAACTAGTAAAAACACATAGGAATATTTAGAGTGAACATAGGTTCTGATACATTTTGAACTTAGTTTATTTTCTCCATATATATATATATATATATATATATATATATATATATATATATATATATATATATATATGCGTGTGTGTTTGTGTGTGTGTGAGTGTATGTGACTTAACCATATCAAACACTTGTCCGATTGAACCTATGTGCGTCACTCGACAAAGAACCTAAGCCCTCTTTGGACTTTATTCATCTACCTCCAGCCAAATTGAATGGTCGCAAATTGCGTAAAAGTTTCATCCCTTGAGAGACAGATCAACTTGAAGGTAATTGGTAGCAGGACAAGCGTACTCTTTCTTCTTTCATTGACCGCTTCTTTGAAGTCTCCAACTGTCCACTGAATACTGATGATGATGAAATTACAGATCAGGTGTGTGAAATTGGTTCCTCGCTTACGACCCTCCACATGAAATTATCTGATCTCTTGCCATTGATATCATTCAAGCATTGCCACAAAAACAATCGTGACTAGCAACGAGGGGAAGTTGATGAAGTATTGCCAACACTGTAGGCAATGCATACATGAACATCTTTCTGTTTCTCAATTAATTCAGGTTGAACTTTTTCCAGTAATCTTCTGATAGATAGAAAAATTCTCTTAAAAGGAAACACTTGTATAAAGAAATAAACAGGATATATTAGAAAGCATTTTTTAGAATAACAAAAAAATAATTAAATTAAGCTCTTCACGAGTAATGTAAGCCAAAATAAACAACAGGCGAGTTGATACAGATGGACAGAGGTGAACACACAAATAGTCCTGCATGCACAATATAAAGTACGTTTTGTCCTTTCAGAGCAAACGCATCTGCTAGGGCGGCTAGCTAATCCTTTTTGCAGACACGTGCTCAGCCACATTTGCGATTCTTCAGTTCTCAGAGAACCCGCCTGTGGCTTATACTGCAACTATGCTGAGCGGGATATAATTATATTTTCTGGGAGACAGCGCATAATGTGGCTTGATCGTCAATTTTACGTTTACGTTGTCTTGTGGCTTATTTTTAATCCCTGGCGGTTTTTTGAATATTTAGGTATACCAGATTTAACTCTTGGGACAACTCGGGGTATGCTTTCCAGGAACTTTCCAATAGAACCGCAAGGTCGGACTGTAGACCATAGATCGATCGATCGAAAGCAATCGTTCCTAACAACTATCTATGCACCGTGTATGCAGGCACGCCCACACATGCATATATACTTACCTACAAAGCAACTCATATTTAAAATCACCAGGTAGCAAAATAACGTTCATTTTCCTTTAGTATTGAGGAGTCCACCCCTTTTTATACAAATGAACTCACCCAGTATATACATATACTACTGCAAGAGCGAGACGACACTAATCGAGAGCAAGACGAGGAATCGAAAGGAATCCGAGAGTGACAGATTAGGTAACCGTGAGGGTGAGGTAACCGCGTTGTAGGAATCACAGTGAGCGAGCACGTAGACTCAGTAAGAAGTCATACAGCGATACTTCAATACCAAAGACTGTATATATATTTTGGCTACTAACCCGTATTTCTGGAACTACTAACCTGCATTACCAGTTTGTATTATTACGTTAATACATTAGTTTCATATATTAATTCATGGCGTTTGTTGTTTATTGGTACCGGATTTCAACCCGGAATCTACAGCATTTAGTCACTCAGAATTTTTACTAAATAGTCACTCCGAATTTGTACTAAATGAATGGCACGGCTGAAATACGTCTCACATCTACCTCCCAGAAATCCCCCCCGCATAATGAGAAGACATTGGCTAGATGAATACACCAGTGGCATTAATGTCTTGCCATTATCTGTCATTTATCTTTCAGGTATATTTGGGAGATATTTCTGCACCTGTATAATTTTGAATATATATATATATATATATATATATATATATATATATATATATATATATATATATATATATATATATATATATATATATATATATATATATATATATATATATATAAAAGACATTTTTTATGTTTTCTTTTTTTATAGACACAAGTGTTTAAGTAAATGCTCTGTTTATAATAAACAGTATTAAATAACATTTACCGGCCTGAATGTCTTAATATTCGTCCTTTAACAGTATTAAATAACATTACCATACTGTTCGAATTTGATTAAATATTCGTTCGGTATTTGAAGGTTATTTAATACTGTTTTTTTATAAACAGATTTTACTTAAATACTTGTATCTATAAAAAGAACGTTAAGCATAAAAAAAATGTCTTTAATAAATAAATTGTCAGACTTTGTCCATTTATTATATATATATATATATATATATATATATATATATATATATATATATATATATATATATATATATATATATATATTGTGTTTTAATTCTATGGGAAATATGACGATACATTTATTGTCACAGCAAATAGAATCTTTATCGCCACCTCCAGAGAAAAGCGGGACCGAAGCTATATTACTTCTGATTGCACGGAACTATGAACATAGACAAAACTGAATTAACATCCAGGAGAAATTGTTTAAGACTATCAAATTTTGGAAATTTAAACTAAAGTGATTTATGCTTCGAAGGCTACACCGTCAAAAGAAACAGTCAAATTAGGGCCGATTTATTGTGTATTATAGTGTTTTCTACACAAACCCTTTCTGCAAGTCTTTAAAATAAAAGATAATTTTTTGAAAATTGTTTATTTTTTAAAACAATGAAAACTTTAACAATATTAAGTTTGGTTAGGTTTATTTTGTCTTACGGCATATCAACCTCAATGGGTTAGTTAATGCATGATTTTTAGGATAGGTTTGTATGAATATAATATGTATTATTTGTAATGTTTAACTATTTGGCTATAGCCGGGACGCTACCACAAAGGGTCGTGGTGGAGTCGGGAACAATAGAAAATTAAGAGGTGGATCCGGTCTTCTCAAAATCTCGCAGAGGCCTTTCTATCAGATGTAGTTCATCGTCATACTCAGGAAGCCACATGATCAGTTAAATTTTGCAAGAACGAAGGGTCGAATATAATTCATGAATGTTGGAATAGAGAGAATTAGAAAGAAATCAATCTCTTCCAGGATTTTCAGGTAGAAATTAGAATATATAAGCAGAAAAGAAAGCGAAAATATTAATTAAAAACATTTTTGTTTAATTTTTGAATATATTTACACATATATTTATAACTCTACACAATATTTCATAAATTAATATGTGACTGGTATCAGAAAACAAATTATTATAAAAAATTCTGAAAGCAAGATATAATGAATTGAATTTCACCTGAAATGTTCCCAATAACTCTCCTTTAAAGTTAATCATACGAAATATCAACTATTGAATTTGACAATGATATCTGAGTATATACATACAAGTATATAATTGGTGTATACGCAATAAATTCTAATAACCAACAATTGCTACACTTAAAAAGAGTGCTCAGTACAGAGTAGAGCGAATATAATTATTTATTTAAAAATTATAACAAATATGTTATAAAATCACTACAAAAATAGCCATTTTGTATCACCATCTCTGGTGTCTTATTAAGTGATGGTGTAGAATGTAGATTGTAGATTAAAGATTTTAAAAGGTTCAAATTAATTAACCACCCCTCGTAAGGGGAAACGCTGTCACATGAGCTGAAATGACCAATCAAAATACAAGTATTTTTGTAGTGGTTTTATAGCATAATTATATTATAAATTTAAATAAATAATTATAATATATATATATATATATATATATATATATATATATATATATATATATATATATATATATAAAGTTTCGTTGAAAACTACTGATAAGTTACTGCGGTTAAGTTGTTTATTTACAATTTTTAAAAAAATTTTCTGGTCAGTATTTGTGTATATTTCAATAGTCCAAATAATGCAAATAGTGTTCTTTTCTGGTCAAAGTATTTTTGTGATGTCATCGAATACTCGTTGCCACTTTTGTAATGTCAACGAATACTTGTTGTCACTTTCGTAATGCTCGTTGTAGTAGAGAATTTGTAATCACAGATACAACTATCATGCGCCGTTGAACGATACTGGTGTCAGTCGCCTTCGAATATCACTAGCACCAATAGTACTTGCTCGATAATACTCGCTTGAAAAGTAACCAGCAAGTAGTGATTCGTCTACTACTCCGTATAGTAATCACTACAGAGAAATAGTATAGTGATTAGTATAGACAATAGCGATACGTATAGTAATAGAGGATAGATTAGAAATAGTGATCAATTAGACGCCACATTAATTCCCATATATACGTTCCCTTTGCCATGACGTGATCTTCCTATATGACAATTATGTAGAAATTGTACGAATATCAGGACTATTAGTGGAGAAGTAATGGGATAGCTATTTCTTAGAACCGCAAACCATAGGAAGCTGTGGAGAGCCATGACCAGATATACCTTGAAGGGACACGATGAATAATAGATAAATTGAAACTAACGAGCAGCAAACATTTCTCAACCTGTCTTTAAATTATCGTCATGTAGAAAGCAAAAAAGTCTTCTATTGTTGACTTTGTATGTTGGAGAAAAGAGGAAGTTTTAATTTACTGCAGACCCTTCTAAATTTAGGTTTGGAGAAAAGTCCCAGTAGGTAACATTAATCAATTTCTTTTCGTGTTTTATTACTCATGAGTTCAATCGACGACAACATCTCTTCTGCATGAGAAATAACAAATTAAATAAATGCCTTCAGTGCACTAACTGCAGCAACATTAGAAATATTTTTGGGCAGTGGAACTGTGCCAGCCTAATCTATCTCAACCTCAAAGACTTTTCTCACTCAAATTCCTATTCTCCTGGTAAAAGATGATTCTTTAGGATTAAGCTAATATTATAATTTGCGTTGCAGGTACTAAGTGTATTGTTTGAGTTAAAGTGATGGTTTTTAATTTAGATCGTACACTGATATCTAAAATCGGATATATACTAGGTAATAACAGTGGATTTATATTATATTCATGAATATTGAATATTCTCCCTCGGTATATCGTGTTCATTTAGGACGTTGACTAACTTGGATCTCTACAATATTCTCTCCTTTGTATCGCAAAGAAAATTATGTCTTTGCTATCTCACCCGAACCCTGTTCTGCCATCCAGGATCGCTTGGTAGGTTTATGCGTAGTTTTCCCCTGCAACCTCTTGCCTTCAATCTGACCTGTGACTATCACAATTTTAAGCCGTTTTTCTTGATTATATTAGCAAGAAATTTCAACTGGCTCTTTCTGACGTTAAGTGTCCTTGTTGTTTCCATTTTACCCAAAACATCGTCGTTGCTCTCAAGTTTGGTTCATGACCTTCTAAGAATCCTTCTATAGAACCTCATTTCTGTTGTTTGAATATAGTAAGATGGATATTATTTCATAGTTCGGTACTCATTATTTGCGCAAAACTAGAAACCACTGAGAGATACTATGAACACCAACCAGACACAAATACCCAAAATAATGATATACCAATCCTCTGGGACAAGTTAATTTACACTGACAGGGAAATAAAGACCTGATATTATCATGAAAGACAAAATATTCAGTAAGTGTATGCTTATTGACTTAGTAGTACTGAGAGAAAAAAACTTCCATAACAATAATCGAAAAATTGTACAAATAAAAGTAACTGTAGATCGATATTACCAGTAGATAATGAAGACTGAGACTGTACCAATAGTAATCATAGCTGTGGGCCTCGTAAGAAAAGGAATGGACAATTTTACTAACAGGTAAAATCAACATACAAGTTGCCGTGATGATCACCCTACTAGAAACATTCCATATAGTGCTATCAATTAAATGGCAATTCTCCTATAGAACGATGGTTTGGAACCAGCTATACAGGATACAAAGCAGGAAACATAACATACACAAATAATAATAATAATAATAATAATAATAATAATTTTAGAAATACAAGAAATAATAACAGCAACAACAACAATAATAATAATAATAATAATAATAATAATAATAATAATAAAAGGGATTCCTTGAAGTCCATGCCTCAAGAAGATACAAAAAAATTGTTCTGACAAGTACAGCCCACACTTTACGAAAAGCTTTATCTATGTAATATTTTTTTTTTTTGTCAGTGGAAAGTGTCATGATGCCATTTCTAACATTAGGTCCCTGGACGGGACCCGGAAAGAAATGTGTAAACGTTAGAAATCAAAGAAAATAATAATAATAATGATAATAATAATAATAACTTTCTTCGCGTGCATTAAAGATCCTAGAGATTCACTGAACTGACTTTGACGTACTAAATGTATGGAGTGATATATGGTAACCCAAGAAACACAATATGAAAAGAAGAAAATGCCCTGATATATACTAAAGATGCAAAGAGACATAACAAGATCCAGAAGAGTTGTCTTTCGAAATTTACCGTGTGACACAAATTATTACGCCTGGTGCCTCAATCCGCCAAGAGAAAGTAACCCTTTCCAGGATGCATTACCAAAAGAAGAAAAGCCCTCGTCCAAAAAGACACTGTAAAAATCAGCTTAGCCTAAAATTAGAAACGAACCTCGTGTCCAATGTTCATGTGGGGGATACTAAACAGATAGCATAAAGGTGTAGGTATCTATGGTTAGCGGAATGTATTTATGTATGTATGTATGTATGTATGTATGTATGTATGATACCACTAAGTCCCATTTGATAAGAATTATTTAATGTAAAGCGAAATGTCAATCGCTTCGTTTAAGTGTAAGACAAAATAATTGGTCTACAACATGAAGGCACTAAAATCACTTGTTGAGGACGCAGGTGATCATGTCTCCCTACAGATTCCTCTCCTCTGAATTTCTAAACAATTCTTGGCAATTTAAATACCAATTAGTCCCATAGCTGCCATCTTTTCACACAATCTGGTTAGTTTGTTTCCTTCTGTCTCTGTTTCTTTCTCTATATCAAGTGAGTATTAAACATTCCAATGCTCTTTTCCTGATTATTTATCACATATATATTTTGTCTGTATTCATGGTTTCAAGTTTAATTCTGTTTTTAGTGCCAACGCTTTTTAAGACTTCCTGTAACTGCACAGGACCAACGTAAATATTTCAATGTTACTTAATAAACTAGGAAGATATGGAAGTAAATTAGAAAGGTCATTCTTTGAAGATATTGCAAGTTCTTGAAACAAAGCTAAATAGCGGAAACGATATGAAATGATCTAATTTATAGAAAGTATCGAAATTAGGGTACGCTGGATCATTCATCGGCTGGATTAAAGCCATCTAATAAATGGATTAATTTACGAGAAAGCTCATCGTTATGCAGAAAGTTTTTCATTGAAACGACGTTTAAAGGATATAGTTCTGTAAATATCACAAAACAAAAAAACAAAAGGAAAATTGTTGAATAACCATAAAGTTCAAATAAAAGACATCTTAAAGAAGCACATATTGACGTCGCTATGTACACGTTACAAGATGAGATATATTCTTATCCGTTGACGAAACAACATCAAAGTGAAGACTGAAAATCATAGTAAACAGTACAAGCCATCTTAGTACAGTTAACAATTTTATCAGTGAATCTAATCTACTAGTACAGGCAGAATATAAAAATAGTCAATACAGAAGAAAAACAGACTTAAACTAGGAACCGTGCAAATGGTTTTGTTTTGCCATATTCATAAATTGCATCAGTGCAAATTTGAAAGTTCCTCAAAATAAGAATAGATATATTTTCCGGAATTTTTAAATCCAGTCTGGACACCTGGTTTAAACAAATAGCTTGAATCAGATAATCATGAATAAGAGGGATGATAACGGATTTCTTTGTATCAGCGAAGCACAAAATGATCGTGATGACAGGTGAAAAATTAGAAAGAAATCAAGGCTTCACAGTTGAACTGAAAAAAGATACGGAATATGAAGATTTGATTCGTGTTCTTGAAAGTAGAAGCAATTAGAGTCGTGCTGAAACCAGTTTAATATGATGAGCCGATTAGACAAAAGTTTAAAACTAGCCAACGCATAGCATTCTTTAGATCGATAGGTTTAATTAAAAAGATGGCGAATACTTCGGAAGACTTATGCTCACGCTTCAGCGAAGACTATAAGGCATTTCGTGTGAATAAGAAAAAGTATGATAGTACATTATTAATAGTTGTAATAATTGGAGTTAATCATAATTATTAACAGTAATACATCACACAATCTACTAGAGTACATATCTATATCTGCATTCAAAACTGATTTCAATAAAAGTATTGGGGTCATTTTGAATAGTTGTTGAGACGTCTCACGTGAGTTTTTTTTTTTTTTAAATAATTAATAATGGCCAATACATAGATCCAATTCATTTTCTGTTCACTCGTACTGGTAGCCATGGTGAACAAGTATATTTACTGGCAGCTACAATAAAAGAGATAAAATCAGTGAAGGAGTCATTAACGCCTCATTCCACCAGAACAATCATACTTTCTCGTCTACAGTTATGTGCTGTGTCCATTATGGCTATTACCTACTTATACACGATATAGAAAATATCAGTAGAGGGTGCGATGCTTAAATTGTCATCTAAATTACGCAAAAATGAAAATATGATGACATCTCATTTAGATTTATCAAAATTACCAAAAAAAATATATTGAAATATTAACGAGTAAATTTATTAATAAAATCGCCACGCGCTTCGGAATCACTCTAAACGGGCTACTTGTATAAGTTGGTGAATGCTGCCATAATCCTTGCATTTAGTTCATTTTTATTATTACAAGATGTTTTTTTGGTCTCTCGCTCAACTGCACCCCACACATAATAATCAAAGAGGTTGTCGTCTGAGAAGTTAGGTGGTCAGATGTAAGGGGTGATGTAGTTACAGAAATAGCCTGACATCCATATTTAGGTTCTCCTGTTTGTGTGACATGGTGCAGAGTCAGGTTGCCAGACATAGAGTCTTACCGCAGCCAACCACTTGATCCCAAGCAGCACTACGTCCTCGAGGCAACTGATGTAGGTCTCCGTGTTGAGCCAATATATATATATATATATATATATATATATATATATATATATATATATATATGACGTCACACATTATGAAGTGCCTGAAAACTATACCAAGTGTTGACAACTCTTGTGCGTGAAATTGGGTAGAAGGAACCCTTGGGAGACATCGATAGTTGTACTAGCACGAAGTCATAAGTCATCGTGGCCGAGGGCCTGAGTGTGCTGGCCTTGTTCAAATTGTTGATCACACTAGATAACACGCTCTTTCCCAGAAAATGTAACTAAGGTCTGCTCAGTTGCAGTATAAACTACAGGTGGGCTTTGTGGGCGTTGAATAAACACAGATTCACCTGAGCAAGCGTCTGCCATAGGGATTAACTATCCACTCTAGCTAAAGAAGAATACTTCAATGAACTTCCATTAAATGAATTGAATCGAGGGACAGCTATATATATATATATATATATATATATATATATATATATATATATATATATATATATATATATATATATGGAGTTAGATAGATGTACTGTATTTGGGCAGTAATCCTTCTTTTATACAAATTTCGTCAATCACTACTGATATGCTATTGCGACTAAGTTTTATATTTAATGTGTCTTGTATTTGCAGAAGTGATTTGTTTTCTGGACATAAATTGTGAAAAAAAAATGTACAAAGGTTTTGTATATCTGTTCATTCTAGGCTATTCTTTTAGCCACTATGAATTACGGTTTGTTTTTTTTTTTCACTGAATGTGTCCGTTTTTTATGTATGTGTCTAAACTTATCGGAATATTTTCTTTTCCAAACACGATCAACGCATTATGGTCATGTTCATAGTTAATGTTATTGAGTGGTGGCTATTCATTTTTATTATTAGTGCTTCCATTATATTTAATCTTCTTTTTACGTGTGTATGAGACTATTATACTTGTATTTTCTACTAGTATTTTGCGGATAGAATTGGATAGGTTTTTGGGTATATTTATGAGAACCATTTGAGCTATGATCTGGTAGACAGTAAAAAGTTAATACTTGTTGTACGAACACAAGAAACTTAAATAAAAAGCTTAATCACAAGACCTGCCTTTATATATATATATATATATATATATATATATATAATTTTATATTCACATTTTTGCGTATTTTAAACTGCTCAGTTTTAAAAGATCTTCAATATCTTACTAGCAAACCATATAATAAAAACTGTTTCAGCCATCTCATTAGAACCAACATCATTAAAACGATTCCGTCGTGAAAAATGTAGAAAGTCATGTCAGGTCTCTCGCTACTTACACACACAAACACCATCACGGTTGGTATACAGAACCTGTGGGATACTGGAATTGTCTGCGCATAGCCAACTCTTATTTCATGTTTTCACCTTTTCGCCCTGAACAGAGTTCGGTCCATTCGAGTAAAACGAAACTCTCCACAGGATGATTCACTAATTACTACGATCGTGTCCACTTCGAGTCTCTATTATCTTCGTTATGCGTCCTATATAATCTACAATTCTTGCGTCCGCATAAAAAATCTCATTTCTTAAATGCCCCCCTCCCCCAGACGGCTGAACAATGTCGTCAAAATGTTCTGTTTTATGCTTTGTAAAAATTACATATATTACTGATATAGTCAGTCCACTATAGTTAATAGGGAGAGTGGAACATTCCATTATAACAAATGTAAATAATACCCGGTATCTAAATCCCAGCTATTCAATATTTTACACCGAAACTTGCTGCAATGATTTTTGGAAAGTCAATTCGCCAGAATATAAAAGATAGCAGTCGCATAATAAGAATGAATTACTGAAATTCTTTAATATAATGAATTAATATTGATGTTCGTGACTGGTAATGAAAAATGGATATATTATAAGAATATGAAGCGGTACAGACATTTGTTTAATCTAATAAACAAATAGTAATTTAATGTGTTGGATGGCAAATACATAAAAAGAACGAAAGACGAAGAGGACCGACAGAAAACACATGAGTGGCTGAGGAGCACCAGTTTGAAAACTGAGACAAAAGACCTAATTATTACAGCTCAGGACGAAATCCTCGTAACCAGATCCTATCACTGTTACATAACAAAGAATGGAACTAACCCGATATACATGATCAGCGTAATATATAATGAAACTGTCGAATATATTATCACGGGATAACCAAAAATGGCAAAAATGAATATACAACAGGACAAAACAAGATAGCTTTATATGTGCACGGGAAAATATGCAAAAATCACAAAATGGAAACCGCTGAGATTCTACGAGCACCAACCAGACAGTTACCCAAAATAACGATATAACTATCATCTGGGACATGCTGATTCAAACTGACAGGGAATTAAAAGCCAACTGAGCTGATATTATCATAAAAGATAATAAATGCAGGAAGTATTGATATAGAAGTAGAAACTGAAACACCTCTATAAAAACTATCGAATTTGTAATAATTTATTAGGTCTAAACAGAAAGCAAAATAAGCGTCTATTAATTAAAAATGCATAATAATAATTTAATGGAAATTCATTGAAATATTCTTCTTTTAATTCCTGCTAAGTAATTTTATAATTAGAACGGATATCAACTAGAAGAAAATTGGAACACATTAAGATTACTTTGGCGATAAAGCTTGAATTGACCACTTTAAAAAATTTGAAACTTAATAAAAAAGGATTTGCAATATTTGATGCACCATCATATTTCCCCAGTATTCCGCTATTAGCCAATGATATAGATTAAATAATTCTAATTTTCAACATATCCAACAAAATTTACGATATATTATTAATCTTCAGATTCGTTGAAAGGCTAAATTTGAGTATAATGGCGTCTATTTTTATGAAGACAGAATCTATAGTCGTTAACAAAAGTAACGAAACTTGTTATAAACAAGCAATTGTAGAAATTTATTTGCGTCGTCTTATTACGATGGAATATGTGACACAAAAAGTTTAAGATTCACGATGACTTCCAAACGTTTCAGGTTGTAAGTACAAATGAAAAAAGAACCGATTTATGTCGAAAAATGGATATTATGTTATATTTAAACTCACTTGAAAGATATTTCATCGTAAGATGCGAGAAAATGGCAGAAAATATAGAGGTGAAATATTATATTCCAGACAAACGTCTCTTTAGCGTTAATCAAATTTCTCATGTGAGCGAAAACTTACAGTTGCGCAAGATTTCTTGGTTGTAGTATCAATATAAGGAAAAATCGCCATTTAGCATAGTCTCAAGAAAATATTCTTAAGATGAATTTCATAATTACTGCTTATCCATTAAAAGCCGGGTATCATCAATTGTTGCTTCACTGGAAAGGATTTAATACCTAAATTGATGACATAAACTTTTTTTTCTAAAAAGCAGTATTGTTTTCTTTCATGAATCAAGTATAAATGAATAATTAGCAACCCTAGTTACGATGAGGTTAATGTTTACTGGGGTTCATGATGTTACGTCATTTTGACGAATATTTGTCTGCAGAACAAGCCAAAAAGTAGTTTTATGACAGCATGCATAATTCTTGAAAAGGAAAGAGACACACAATTGTGACAATTTGGTAAAAATATGAAAAAATTGAGTGTACATGCAATGATTAAAAGAAATTATACTTTTAAAATATATAAATTTAAAAATCTAATATTATTTCTTTCCCCTCTTATCGTTATTTTCATCGGAAAGAATTTAAATAGCATTTCTATTGTTTTTGTACAATTAATTTGAGGATAATCATAAAAAATACACATTAAACTTATTTCTTACCCAAGTTGCGTTAGGTACGATGTTGTCACGTTTTGTCAACGAGTTAATATGTGATCGCTAAAAAACTATTTAGTGTGCAATTTAAGAATTTGTATCATTGTTTGGAAATATTTGCTTTCAGTCACTTCCGGTATTTTTATTTCATTTCCACTTTAGCTCCTCGTATATATTTTTTTTTAAATAAAAAGTCAGGTTATTCGTTTTAATGGACAACCTTTTTCTCTAGGATTTCCTCCTTTATTGGATTAGCCGAGAAGACAGCGTTATATATCTTATCACTCGTAGAAGCGATTTCATTTTATAGTAGCAAATATCTTTCGAAATTAAATAAGACTTTTTCGTCCGCAACACCGGCGAATAGCATTTTTCTTCATTCCGACTGAAACAGGATTTGAAATTTCTTTTCTTTACCCAGAACGTTGCCTTGGACATATGCCTCGGTCTGTCGTATATCTGAAGAATTTTGAAAATTACTCATCCTGACCAAAGAAGCTTTTCCTCCCAGATGTTGATCATTTGGTCAAATTTTGAGTATTACCGCAGTGTTAGATTTTTCAACACTGCCCTCATATTACCTAAGGCCATAACGAAAATAACTTCACATATCTAAATAGATTAAGCCAGGTATTCAGAGTAGGCACTTTCTTATTTCATATGACTTTCATGAATCTAATATTCAGAATAGAAGGTGTGTTCGCATGTAAAGATAGTTTGAAACATTTTTAACATAAAAGATAGATTAAGAATTTGGAATAAACTGACAGGAATGAATTAACAGACATGTTGGAAAAACACTTGTAACAAGAAATAAACTGTGGTTGATTGATTTTTTTCCAACGGCTTATCAAACATTTTAGCTTATTTAAAGCCAGTGTGACTTGACTTGGTCCAGGGTTGATCCTTTGGTCACGGCACCATTTGTGACGTCGTCCCCCCTGGTCGCAGCGTCGACTGTGTCGTTCGATCCCGTTCGCGGCGCCGGCTGTTCGCTCCTCGCTGCTCCAAGTGTGACGTTCTAACCCTTTGGTTAGATGAATACCAGCCTCGTTGTTCCCAACCTGCTTCCAACGCCTGGTTACCAGGGTAACTACACTGATCTCCGGTCTGCCTACCCACGTTGTGATTAGATCTTAGACAGACGGGATCAAACAGGGATTGGGCCGTATGCAAGCCGAGTCCAACGGGGGTGATAACACACAAGAAAAATAAAAACTCACAAGGTCAAAAATATTGAAGAAAAAGGTAACAACTCTTTATATCAACTGCTTGTTACACAAGATTATTCCTACCTCCCGACCCGTTCTGTGGACCGTGGCACCAAGCTTCTACCATACAACTTTAAGGCTTCGAGTTGCTTGCTCTCTAGAAATTTGCATTTCGGGGTGTGGTTTGGTTTCAACACTGGGCGCTGATCTCTACCTGTCGTTCACGGCTGATTTCTCTCGCCGTCCGTGGCTGCAACTAACTCTCTCTTCAGAGTCTGAATTATTGTTCACTCATCTTCGCTGTCAGTGCGCGAATTAACTTCTTCTCTTCGGCTTCGGTTGGACGAGCTTATTCACTTCGGCTTGGGTTGGACGAATTTCTCTTCTTAGGCCAAACGGACCGGCCTTTCTTGCCGTAAAGGGGACGAAAGAACCGGGCCCGCCGTCCGCGCTCAAACTCCATCGCCGTCCGCGCTGCAACTGCAACTAAAAACTCTTCTCTTCGGCGTCCGCGCTGCAACTCTATCGCCCTCCGTGGCTGCAACTTAACTTCTTTTCAGAGTCTGAATTATTAATCACTCATCTCCGCCGTTGTTGCGCGAATTAACTTCTTCTCTTCGGCTTCTGTTGGACGAGCTTCTTCACTTCGGCTTGGGTTGGACGAATTTCTTCACTTCGGCTTGGGTTGGACGAATTTCTCCACTTCGGTTTGATTCCAACTTCTCCACTTAGGCCAAACGGGCTGCTTCACTTCGGCTTCTCTTGCCCGCAAGAACCGGGTCCGCCGCCGCGCTCAAACTCCCTCGCCGTCCGCGCTGCAACTCCAACTGATTTCTGTCGGTTGGGGTCCCGCTTTTATTGAGGCAGTCAAAAACTGGGGTGGGTCTGTCGGCGCCAGGGTTTTCTTGATTATTCTAAAGACGTATTATTTCTGATTAGGGATTTTCCATTTTCGGTAACTTACTTTCACTCCTACTTCCTTACTGTGCCTCTGGCGGGGGGCGTATACCCGCTTCCCCTGGTCCTTCGTATGTCAGGTGACCGCTCTCGACCAATGGGGTCCTGGTCGGGCATCTTTCCTCCTCCCTCATGTATCATGTGGCCGCCTTCGGGCAATGAGACTCTGGTCGGTATCTTTCCTCCTTCCTTCGTGACGTCTTTAATCGGGCGTGGACAATCCGTGGCTTTGTTCTGGGGTGGGGAAACACCTTGCTTAAAAAAAAACAAAAACTTAAACTACCCTTTTCGTATGTGACCGAAATGACGATCCCGGTTTCTTTTACACGCGGTATTTGTCAAACATCCTATCGCTAATTGGATACGATCTAAGAAAGGGATTTCTTAGACCTGTCGGCGTTTCTCTGAACGCAACAAAATATTTCATTCTCCTCCGGCCGATAATAAAAATCTGTATTATCTCAAAAAGCGACATCACCCTGGGTGGCGTTAACGTGAACTATTAAAAATATTTCACTTTTTCCCTTCGCTCGGAGCTTGACAACAAAAATCTTAATTATCTCAAAAAAAAAAATCATTTTCCAATCATCATCTTGTGTGACTGTATTTTCAATTCTGGAATTGTCTGGGTTCTTGTATTAATGGATTGTCTGTATATCCTTAGATAAACTTCCCACATTTTCCATTGTCTCTAAACTTTATTTCTTCAACCAAATTGATAACAAACTTCCATCCTCCGCGGACACGGAAGTAGGTCGGTGCTTGACCTGATATTTTTGACATCTGATATGTGCCAGTCGAGCGTCTGTGTTTTCGCTTACGACCTGGTTTCGTATTATTTATTTTTATCCTTTCTTTCCTTCCTTTTCTTCTTCTTTTCTTTCTTTCTCTCAGATCGCTTGAATGTAAAGAAAGAATTATTCCTAACCCCGAAATATTTTTCAGCTCTAAATAATTATCAAATGGTTAACAAACCGAAAAAAACAAATCATATATTTATGAATATCTCTTTTCAGTTTTCTAATTATGCATGGTGCCACACCAGAATATAGTTTTACATTGTATGATATTTTACAGATAAAATAATGCCTTAGGGATACAATGTTATTAATTAGCCCATAACTGTGATAAGTAGAAATGGATTCATAGCGTTTCCAAGTATATTTGCGAGGAAGTGAATATAACTAACACAACAGGAATTGGAATTTGGCGCTTCTCTTAACAATCACAAGACATTATCCACCCGTACATTCAAGCTTACATCATCTGGTATTCGAAGCCGTCACCCATCTATGTACTGACTAGACATGATGTTCTTTAACTTCGGTGATCGTACGGGAACAAATGTTTCAACGTGATGTGGTCGTAAACATGAAATAGTTGTGGTTAAGTTGTAAAAAAAGAAAATTGACTGGATAGGTTTTTGTCTATTCAGTTTTAATATTTGATGCGACATTTCAGACGATATATCTTTTAGTAATCTTCTCTTCCTTTCATCATCCCTCGAGCAGATTCTGAAACAAGTTTAACAGTTAAGATAGATTTTTCATTATTCTATGAAGATTGGAAACGGACATTATTTCTGCTACTGTTTCATTCAGATTAAATATGTTTCATTCGATGACACGAAGCAGTTGGCTAGACTTTTTTTTTTTTTGCTAGAAAAAATAATTCCTTCTTAAATAATTTGTTTTTCTTTACTTTTGTATTTTACAGATTTTCGTTCTACATAACATTGTTTTCGGTGTACTTTGTTATTTTTTTTAAATTTATGACGCAATTATTTTTAATCCCGACGTAACAGCCATATTTTAAATATTCACAATGATTTTTTCCTTTGTTATTGTCGATTTTGTTGTTTTTAATAACATCGTATTCGCTACGAATTCCGGTATTCCTGCATATAATTTGCATCTACAGAGTAACCCGGATATAAGAGACCCGGATATAAGAGAAACCCGGATATAAGAGAGATTTTCTCTGATCCAAAATTAGAGCCTTTGTTAATGTATATAAATTAGACCAAACCCGGATATAAGAGAAACCCGGATATAAGAGACTTCTTCTTCGGTCCTGACAACTCTCTTATATCCAGGTTACACTGTATATCATATTTATATTACTTCTGAGATATTCACAAAATCTCTTGAGCTGGGGACAAAGTTTATAGACAAATACAGTGTAACCCGGATATAAGTGAGTTGTCGGCACCGGAGAAGAAGTATCTTATATCCGGGTTTCTCTTATATCCGGGTTTGGTCTATTTTGTTTACATTAACACAGGCTCTAATTTGGGACCAGAGAAAATCACTCTTATATCCGGGTTTCTCTTATATCCGGGTCTCTTATATCCGGGTTACACTGTATATAACATAAAAACAGGCTCTCTAAATTTATATGGTATTGCCCAATACAGAAATATTATATTTCCGGCCACCATCTCTCACAATGTATTTTTATACTTCACCTACTTATATGCGAGTCACATGCATTGTTGGTTACTGTCTATTGGAACAGACGTGAAACCATTTTGATAGACACGCATACGGTGATAACCGTATCAGTAGCAGCAAGTCTATTTCTGTTTGTGTATAAATAAAAAAAATTCAAACTTCAGGACGGAGATCGATGAAGGACGCTAAAATTAGAACACCGCCCAATAGAAATACATGTTGCAGACAATACACTGTAGCTAACCTTTTATTCACTATGAGAGTAAGTTCAACTTTTTCTTTTATTCTTTACAGAGACTCTTAATAAAATTTCATTAATTCGCCCTTTCTTTCGGGATTTGTCCTCGGAATTTTCTCGTCACGAAAATGTTCTTGATACAGTGTAACCCGGATATAAGAGACCCGGATATAAGAGAGATTTTCTCTGGTCCCAAATTAGAGCCTGTGTTAATGTAAACAAAATAGACCAAACCCGAATATTAGAGAAGTCCCGAAGTCTCTTATATCCGGGTTACACTGTATAATAAAAACAAACGATCTTTTGTTTCACTCTTTTGTTTGTCGATTTTGAAGAAAACAAATTCATAAGTTTTAATTCTTATTCGACAAAAAACGACAACTTCAAACGACAATCTCTGTCCTAATACAGTGTAACCCGGATATAAGAGAGTTGTCGGGACCGGAGAAGAAGTATCTTATATCCGGGCTTGGTCTGTTTTGTATACATTAACTAACACAGGCTCTAATTTGGGACCAGAGACAATCTCTCTTATATCCGGGTTTATCTTATATCCGGGTCTCTTATATCCGGGTTTACTGCAATCTGAAAACAGTTTATATCAATCTCAGCACCAGTGTAACATCAGTGATTCGTTATTATACACGGAGATACTGCGTAATTGGAATTCCTGTTGTGAAAATTTCATTCCATTCCATGAAATATATATTAGCGTAATATAGACATCTCAGTGGAAGGATAATTATTGCGATTATAATGTCTTTTTTTTTTTGTATGAAAGTTCACTCAGTGCAAGTGTCAAAACCAATTCAAGGTAGAAAATTACTGGATCATGTATATGAGATGTGTTTATAAAATTAACGTGAGTGGTGCTACAAAAATTAAACTACAACATATATCAATTCGGCATTTAGTTTCTTTCAAATTAGTTTGCTTCTGAAGCGACACACTTTATCCAGCATTGTTTCCATCAATACAATCATTCCTGGAAGTCATTTGTTTTTGGTGGGGAGAATAGCTGCCACGTCGCATTCTCTTGGATTTAAAATAAATGTGAATAGGTTCTCGAATAGGATGGGATAAATCAGACGAAAGGAAATAATAATAATAAGGAAAAACAAGTTAACACTAAAAAATAATTCTCATGACTTACACTGGATGCAGAATGGTAGGAAGGTAAAATAGTTTTAAATAAATCTTTCGCAAAGATTACTTGGAAATCTCCACAAGAATGAAAAGAAATATCAAGATTCAATCGCCTAAGATATATATCATGCCTTATTGAATCATTCCATTTAGTGCTGATATATTTACAAGTCAAAATAAAGTGTTTATAAATGAAATGATGCAACTTCTTACAGTACTATTGTGGGCATTTAGTCTAAATAGATCGGTTATATTTAAGGAAAGAAAAAGGCTTGTTCAAAAAATGACATAAGCAGTAATTATTATAGAATTAATGTGTTTATTTTATGTAACTTAATATTTAGTTTACCATAATGTTATTGTGCGATGTTCTTTTAATTCAATGATTGTGATAAACAGTTTTTTAATTTGACTTCTTTTTTCGAAGAGTGGAAAAGGGCGCTGCCTCAAAAACATATCAATTTATCTCCAATCAATTGTTTTCGATTTAAATATAATTGAAGCAGTTCTTAAAATTTATTTATTTTGTAGAATTATGATAAAAATGTCATAATGTATTTGAATTTTATTTTACATTGTTCAATAATTTACGGAAACTGCCCAAATTGTATTTGAGTTTCACAAAATATCGTAATAATACACAAATGTGTGTAAAATTTTCATACTAAAATGTTCACTATATCACTTATTAAATTCTTAGTCATCTATGACAATTTAATTACCGAGCAAGAACAACAACAACAATAATAATAATAATAATAATAATAATAATAATATAACAGTATGTGTGAAATACAGGATAATGAATAAATTAAAAAGATTAGAGAAAATATATAAAATATGTTTCTTCGTACCATGCGGCTCGGGTTTCGATCCCGGCTTGTGATACAGTGAAACTAAATATCTGTAAATGACGGCATATATATATATATATATATATATATATATATATATATATATATATATATATATATATATATATATATATAATATAATAGAAAAACAGACACTTTAAAATATTACAATAATTTATTTCACCAAAATCCTTAAAGGATTTTGGTGAAATAAATTATTGTAATGGTACCTTAAAGTGTCTGTTTTTCATTAAATATTAGTTCTGTTCTTCACATTGAGCTATCAGGATTTCATCCTCCTTGGATTTACCAATTCGGTTTACCAAGTTCTTCATAACTGCAAGTCGAAATATATTTTTATGATGTTATTGTTAACAGTTACAAAATTGTGGAGCGGGCAGTCGCAACGCGAAGGTTGAATTTTGAAAATTTAAGTGAGAGCTTTTTTTAAATTTACTAATATGACAGTTCAAAGAATTCTATTGCTGTAAGTGTTTATTAGTTGAATTGGCTAAATGATACAATAACTAGAACAATGTTCCAGATGTCCAGTCTTTTTAAATTTTATGATTGGTGCAGTAATATTAATATTAATATTATAATCACAATGAAGCAGTCATAAATGAAGCAGAATAAATTTGTAATGTTAATGTAACACACACACACACACACACACACACACACACACACACACACATATATATATATATATATATATATATATATATATATATATATATATATCGTTGCCTGTGTATTTTTTTTTTTTTTAGATACTTTCACTGTAACTGTTCCGATGAGCTGCTTTGCTGGTTCCCAGACTACATGAATTGAAACGTTCAGCTAGGCTGGCATCTCGCTCTCACCCTTTCACTGTTGAAACTGTTAAATGTAGCCGTCTCTTCTACTCCAATAGCTTCATGTCTCGCACTTCTCGCCTGTGGAACTCCCTCCCCTTTTCCTATTTCCCTGATAGCTATAATCTCCAACTATTCAAATGTAATGTCAATCGATGTCTCCAGATGCCCTGATCTCTTCCCTATCCTTCTCTTCATCCTGTCTTCTGTCACTCCCCTTTGCTTTCTGTAACCCCTTGCGTGCTAGTGGCTTCCCTTTGCTTGGGGTGGAATGCTTATATATATATATATATATATATATATATATATATATATATATATATATATATGTGTGTGTGTGTGTGTGTTTTTTTTGTGTGTAGTCAAGTTTTATTAACTTCACCAGCATGTAACTAAAAAGCCTAAAAAATAATGGAAGCATTATTATTAAAAAAAAGCGTCAGCTCTCAGTAACACCATTTATGAAAACGGCAAGAATATGCTGACCAAGTTTGGAAAATAAAAATAAAAAAAAAACGAACATTCTTATAACTCGTGATGCATACATATAAATATCTTCACATTCCCTTAAAAGTAAAAGTCAAACCATCCGTGACAGCGGCTAAAAGAATAGCAGAAATCGCTCGGACATACAAAACATTCAGTGAATTTATATATAATTTTGGTCCAGAAATTATATAAATTATAAGTACATATGCAGAAATAAATAAATAAATACAACCTCAGCATCTCATCAGTCGTTTTTAACGAAGCTTATATGAAATAGTGATTTCTACCGAAATACATATATATGATACCCTAGATATAAGAGGATTTTTCAATGTGCGAAATCCTCATCCGAGGAAAGAAAAAAGAAAACAAAAATTAAACGATACAGCCGACATTCGCAATAGTGGTGTCATTTTGAAAGTCTCGCTTCACGAAAAAAAGAATAAGAAGAAACCGGAAGAATATGGCGGACTTGAGTATCTTTTCATTCGGCCATGAATGAATAAATTATCAATTAGTGAATGAATACGTGGAAAATTCTAAATGAGACTTTCCCCTCAATAGCAATAACCCATGCTTAAAACTGCTCAGAATTTGATGACTCTTACTCTCTTTCTCTCTGTCTCTGTCTCCCTCTCTCTCTCTCTGTACCACTAATTGTCTCTCTCCCTTCAAAAGCAAGTACTCTTTCTGTACTAAGTACAATAAAAACAGACAATACGGACCATTATGTTGTTCTATTTAACATTATAAGAGAAAAGTTTTTCCTGGTGAAGCGACCTTTAATATTAATTTTAGTACGATCCAGACACGGGAAATATTTGATATATTCATCTCAAAGAAGCCATAGAAACTGATATAGCTATGCAACCGATATGAGCACTAACGAATATCTACATTGGCTGCAAAACAATCTGTCGGGCATCATACCCAACCAAATATGATATATAGGAAAATGACACAAGCATAACTTCATAAATTTTATTTTACATTCCCCATATTAATAAAATATTTTAAAAAAATGGATTCAATATTCAGTTGTGTCTATCATTAATTCTTCTGTGCAATTTATCCTAATAGAAAGTTTTACGAATATTTGTCTCCTATGCCCCAACTTCCTTTACGACGTTGACGTTTAAGATTCTCCAAAACTACATGCAATTCATACAGTTTGCAGCAACGTATGACTATTTGCTATCTCTTCTTTTCCCCGCACAAATTATCATTAGGTTGTTCCTGAACTTTTGGAAAATACGCTTTTGCTTTGCGTGTGTTAAATTCCCCAAGCAGTATTTCCTCATTATTTGTAGGAGAAATGTTAACACTCTTCTGGATCTGAAATGCAAGTGTTCTTATATTGTACCTATTGATTTAAAATATACTGGTTTCTCTCTTTTTGTCATTTCACCCGATTCGGTAATAAAGCAACTCGGGCTCAAGGCGTTATTGTGTGTTAGATAATATGAGAGAAAAACTACTAGTAAGGATAGAGAACACTAAAAGAAAAATTATGAGTAACACTGCATTTACATTTTTGAAGATCAATTCTTTTTTACTGGGAAGAAAAAACTGGAAGAGAGTTCCACTAGCCATAAGGACACTTAGACGAAACTCTTAGGATATAACATGGTTACATGTAGCCATTTCAACTGGAAAATGATGAGACCTTTCCGCCAATCTTCTACTACGCTTAAATTCATGAATTCTAGAGGAACAACTAAGAAAATATTTATAAAAATGGTTCGTTTATTGTGCTTAGCGGCATATCAATCTCTATGTTTTACTTAATACTATAATTTAAATAATTCCGTAATTTTATGCTTTCAACTAATGATATTCTATACATAATTTTATAATTTCAGAATAAAAGTATGCTTTTCAGTTATACTTTTTATAGATCTGGATTGCTGCCGTTAAATACCCAGTGTTAGACAGAGTGATCAGAGATTGTGCTTGTGATTGAGTTGGCGGTAGAGTAATAGTGTGAGGTAACCGCTTGTAGAAGTCACAGTTACAAGCACGTAGACTCTAAGGAATTTCTACTTCGAGACTGGATTTACCAGACTGTGTATATATACATATATTATTATTGCTACTAACCGCGTTTCTGGATCTACTAACCGTATTACAAACTGTATTATTGTGTAAATACATTTATTTGTTATATTTCATTCCTGCGTTTGCCATTTTTTGGAGACCGGATTTCATCTCGGAATCCACAAGAAGATCATAAATTGTATTGTTGGTAATTTTACTATGAAAATATATTTTTATATATGTCAGCTTCGCCTTGATTGCTATTTTTATATTAAAATGTATTGATTGTTATTTTATAAAAAAGAAAGTACCGTTCATTTTTATTTAGGTGTTTACTATTTGTCCATATCATAACAGTGGTAACCAACTCGGTCCGGGGTGGATCTGGTAACAACAACACTTTAGAAGCTATTTATAAAAAAATTCAAAGGCAAACGACGCTATGGCTGTGGGAAAGAAACAGAAGCCCTGATGCCAGGTCAATGACATTACAGATTCTTCTTTGGTTTTTACCAAGTATTTCTAAATATATAGCTGGAGATCCAGACCAGATCTGGCAGCAACATTCATAGAAGAAAGTTATAGTAGAATTATATATATGTAAGACAGATTCTGTCGATAAAAATAGTCTAGCACGACATAGAGAATCAACAGTCTTAGCCGCAGACTTACCAATTTATTCAATATAATCTTTTCACTTCATGTCAGCTGAAAATATTAGTCCGAGAAGGATCAATGTCTCAGTCTACTGGAGGTTGGCATCGGCCATCCTTATAAAAAGTAAAAATGGTTCTTAGATGTTGAGGTAGGATCCATCTAGTTTGCATAGTGGAGTACCGACCATATAAATATGGTTGGTACCGGGAAGAGAGAAAGAGGAATCAAGAGATTCAACCAGAGACTCTGCCCGACTGTGACTCAGTCAACACATTCTCTAGGAACGGTCTTACCAGGAATATACAAAAGACTATATGTAAATATTGTGTACAATTTCTTGTTTCAATACATTTTGTTCTAAGTACATTTTGTGTTGCATTATTATTCCATGCATTAGTCAAGTTTTAACAATGGAGACGAGGATGAGATCCATGCAAATTAGGTGGATCCTACCACAACATTAGGTATTCAGTCCATTTATTCACAACAACCTTCCATATAACCGCACTTCTTTCAGTAGGAATTTTTTCTTCGCCTAATAAGAAATCTTTCATATAGGCAGATAGAAATAAAACGCATTGTTTTCATAGTTTCGAACGACAATTTCCCGTATTACAATATTTATTTAGATTCTGAAATTCATCTATTACGATGCGCTTTCTCAATTTTTCTCGTCGGAATTAATCTTCCACATAAATCTACCATTCGACAATGCATTAAATATACCTGTCATATCTTGTTTGTCGCACCGGCAATTCTCGACAAAATCCCCCAAAAGTGTCTGAAATATTATCGGCACCAACCTGGCATCTTGACATCAGTCATTTTCCAGCTGCAGTGACGTGTCATCTTTTTGTCTTTTCTTTAAATATTTTCATAGCAGTTGTTCTAATGAGCTCATCCCTATTTACACACACACCGTATGAATTTTGAGCGTACCAATAGATTGGCAAGTAGATTTCACTGTTTTACTTTTGTAATAGCGATTTGTAACGGTAAGTTCTATTCTAATGTCTTCCGATTTCTTGCTTCCCTTCCACCTACAATTTTCAAAGATTTAAATGCAATGTCAATCTTCATCTTCTGTCTTCGTAAATCAAGTTCTTTTATTGTCCTTTCTCCACTCTAAATTTTTCGCATTCTCTTCGACAACAGTAACCCATCACTTGGAGTAATATGATTAGAAGAAAAATGTGTCGTAATCTGTTACCCCATTACACAGTGTATTCAATTTCTGCACTTGCTTTATTCCGATGTCAGTCGAATATAAAACATTGTAACTGTCTTAATCTTACTATACACCTTCATATAAACATATTTATTTTACTATAAATGTGCTTATATAATTTAGTATTGGGATAACTCGATCGGTATATAGTTTGCTGCGATAAATTATATTTATGATATATATATATATATATATATATATATATATATATATATATATATATATATATATATATATTATGCAAGAGGTTTTTACATTAATCAGAAAGGAATCTTACTTAAAATTAATTGTCTTAACTTTCGCGACGTATAAAGGAATTATTGCTTCATGGTCTAGTCCATACTGTCCAACTCAGACAAAGTTCAAAACCATTATCGGGATCTTATAATTCATGAATTATTTCCACTATGCAACCTTTGTCTTACAGACGAAACATTTTTCACCTCTCACTTATAAATCGCTGTTACTATGGCAAAAGCTTTTCCAAGTTACATTTTTAACTCCAACAAGCTTAGGGCTTCAACGTTAGGATCCTACAGGACATGATCACGGTGGCAAATCATCCCCTTCCCTTTCGTTTTCCTTTGTTAACGATTATGTTTCACTTGCACAGCACCCTTAATTTGTGAATCAAATGCTCGAAATGATGATTTCCTGACCAATACAATTTTAACCACTTTAATTCCAGGGTCAACCGTTAGATATCATATATATCCTCTTCCTTCTTCTCCCCACTTACAACAATCTTACTCAGTATCCATCTACCTCGAGTAGATCTTTGACCGCGTAATAGGTGAAAGAAAATAAAACCAAAAATAAAAAAAAGCCCCAAAAACAAAACATGCAAGCTGCATCCTTTGAAGGCTATTGAATTAAAATTATAACAAGCTACTATAGAAAAACTATTAGAGAAGAAAAAGATCAGAAAAAAGACATTTAAATTTACTAGAAATCATTTAAACAGAAAATAAGTGCAATTTCCAGACCTTCGTGAAAAGCATTTCCTTACTTATATTATCTGAATATCGAGATAGCATCGATTACATACGATTAATACGAAGAATCCTTAATTATTGAGTAAACACTATAACTTATAAATGTGGAATGACCTAAGTCGTTTAATCATCAATGTTACATGCTGGAGTAGACCCAGCTTCAAAGTTACTAATTCCCATTAGGTCAAAGTATTGCAGAAAGAAACTGATATTTCGTAAGCAATTGCGAAAGTGTCTCTTGTATGAGTTCAAACTGGGAATTACTTCAGCCGAACAGATACAAAGAATAACCCCAGGAATTTATAAAGGAACTATCAACGGTTCAACATTCATGAGTACATCACCAAAATCGCCCCTAATGTCAATTTGAAACAATAGACACATCTTAATACGGACAACCATTGAATAATTGTGCCGGGTCTTAGAATCTAATTTACAATTACCTACTCAAGAAAGTTTCGCAGTTTAACTACACTTACTCCGCCAATGTGTGTATAATGCGGGTGGCGTATCTCTTATCATCGCTTAAAATGGAATAGGAGAATCACGCAAATAAAAGTATTGTACGCCTTGGGAAATCCGAGTATATAATCGGGAAATATAAGTATCTATATATTCTCTCAAAAGTTATAGTCGTCAGGACGGTCTTGAGTGATAAATATTTTAGGAGAATTGCCACTGTGAATTCAAAACAATAGATAAAACAAAAGAAAAAAAACGAGATTCTCTTTCCAAAATGTCACAGAATTTCACAGATAATAAATAATAGAGTCTGTGGAGAATCATCGTCGTCTGAAGGGACGTGACATTCACAAAGAAAATGAATAACCGAAAACTTCAAAATCATGACTCACACGGGATAAATTATTTATCGTCATTTAACGACAAAAATAAAATATCCATTTTTTGCTCGTATTACGTCAAACTTTTTTGAAATTCCCGCATTTTCGGGTCGGGCATAGTCACACTGTTTCTGAAAAAAATACTTCTATATCAACTGAAGACATTAAACTAGCAAACAAGAATCTGCGTAGCATATGATATGCGAATCAGAATTCAGAAAATCAGTTACTTCGACGTATTGTAATGGTTAGCCAACTCTTCACGCTAGATCGATTACGAATGTGTAATGAGTTCGATACTCGCTTGGTGATCCACATTTTCCGCCTTGTGCTACATCTAAAATAAACTTAGAAGGTATTTGGGCACTTCGACAAAATATAATAGCTAGTAGCTTGTCTTGCCTGATCAATTACAACTAAGTAGTGATTTCCATCCTGACTGGATGCTCTACGCATTTGATCTTGTACCACATCTAAACTACACTTTAAAAATCATTTAGATTATTTCGATGTGGTTTAATGGTTAGAAACTCGTCTCGGTTAGATCAATCACGCCTAAGTATTGTGGGTGATCCTCACTGTGTTCCACATAATTTCGGCATTGTGCCACAACTAAGCTACGCTTAGAAAATCACACAAATCTGAATTGGTTGAATATATCAATGCAGGTTACAATGGATGGCTAATATATTTAACCAAAAGCACTAGATGAAAAATATATTTCATTTTCACTAATGTACGTGTAAGTCTAGGCTCGACAGCCTCTCATGAGAGAGGACAATTAAATAAGATATGTGATAAGCAATTCGGATTGAGGAATCGGAGAGCTGAGTTTGAACTCCAGTCAAATCCATTACCTTCATTTACGCGTTATACTCTTGGGAAATGTATGAATTCGCTTCTCCCTGCATTCAGCTATCGGTAAATAGTAGGGTATCCCGGGTTCTATAGCCTTGGATGGCACCTGGTCAACCGCAGAAAGAAACAGAAACCTATTGTAGGAGAAATCTGCCTCGTCAGTCATGTATCGAAAGATACATGGTCGCCTAGGCGTGTAACATGCAGGTCACATAACTGACTTTATAACTACTGCAGGGAAAAAATCTGCCTCGTCAGTCATGTATAGAAAGATACATGATCGCCTGAGCATGTCTCATGCATGACACAGAAGAACCGCTATAAATGCAAGAAAAGGAGGTATAAATTGAAGATATTGAGATAAAACAATATGCTTGTCTTCAAAAAGTTAAGACAGTATTGTAAATAAAAGCATCTCTCTCTCGCTCTCTTTCTCTCGCTATATATATATATATATATATATATATATATATATATATATATATATTACAATGAAGCAGTCATACAAAGAATAAATAAGTATGGTTAACGTAATAAATGCGAATTCACTTCGCTAACAAATTTAACAGTTTTAACCCACTAGCAACTCGTTGAATGATGTGATCCTTGTTTTTAAATATTCTGTATTTTCCATAAATATGTTAATACTTTCGACGAAATTTTTTGGGGAATCCAAAAGAAAATTCGCTTGAAAATGGAACAAAGCTTGGTACTTTAACTCAATTTAATTCAAATAATTATATTGAAGTTCTCGGCTCTTGTTTTGAAACATGAGAACTCTTATGTAGCGTTGGAATCATGTTTTTAAATAAATAATTATATATATATATATATATATATATATATTAAAATTACCTGCTTTAAAATATGTTTTTTCGCTACACAGTTCTAACCATGTTTAAAAAATGGAACCTAAAAGCTTCGAATTTAATTTGTAATTAAAGACATAATTACATTTCTTTCACAAGCAAATTTTAGACTCCAAAAATCGCTTGAGGATGAAATGGAACTAATATCTTTAATTTAATTACAAAATTAAATTCGAAGTGAATAAACATATTTTAAATCAGTTAATTTATAATAGTAATGCTCTCTAAATTTACATTGAACACTATTTTGTAAAAATAAAAATATCTATAAGAACACCGATTATATATCTTATTGTTCTTTCTTTATATATATATATATATATATATATATATATATATATATATATATATATATATATATATAAAAATATAAAGAAGATAGGAAAAGAACCCGTTGGGTAAATAATCCAAACTTCTTTAGTATTTTTTTTTTTTATTTTTTTAAAAACAGTGCTCGACACATAAGTAGAGCCTAAATATAATTATTTATTTAAAAATATGATTCCTTTATGTAACGAAGGAATCATATTTTTAAATAAATAATTATATATGTGTGTGTGTGTGTCTGTGTGTAGAAAAAGAGAGAGAGATGTATAAATTTATTGGCATTTCGAAAACATGTCTTTCTTTAAATGTTTAAAATTAATTTTTCTGTATCGCTCCTATTTTCTTGAACTACGTTTGTAAAATTAGTGATCGACTTGGATAGATATTTTGAAAACCTCAATGACTCTGTGTTTCTAGCCATCTTTCAAGCACACACAGAAACACACACACACATGCCCTCCCCCCCACAATAATTGATTATCTTTCTCCCCAACATCTTTTCACAATTTTCTTTTGTTTGTCGTTTTCTAGTACTTACATACCCAAAGAGCTCTTCTTCCGACCCAGCGCACAGAAACAAAAAATATAAGGAAAAAAAAAGAAGAAATAAACCAAAACAGGAAAATAAGACGGTCAATCAGCTAATGGAAGCTGAAATATTTGCGAATACTCAGCTGACCCATCAATACATAAAAGGTACCTTACTTATATCTGCAATGTTGTTTACTTACATTATCGTTCGTGAGACAATTCAATAGTTTTGGATATCAGAGCGATTTTTCTGATTTCTGTCTGCTTTTGACCACTGTCATTCGCTGCTTTCTTAAAAGCAATTTATCAGCTGACTTGATCATGAGTGCAGCGCTGACGGGAAAAATAGGGGTACAATTAATCAGATAATTCGACTAAACTTTTCAAATGATTCATAAAATGTTCTTGATTTGTTAGATACGACCTTGGATAGAACATTTTTTTTTTATTTAAGTTATGTAGTTTTTCATCATGTTAGTTGGGGATATCGATAAGTCGTCATCTCAAAAAATGAAAGTTGTAGGTACCATTGTCGATATGAAAATTCAGACATAATCTATGGGAAAGGCACATTTTCCATACTTCAGAAGATTTTTATACACACCAGATTGAAGTTTACCTTAAACAACGTTGGAGGATAAGTAATACTACTTGGGTAAATCAATTCCTGGGTATGACGATAAATGGCATCCAACAGCAAGCCTTCTGATCAGGAGATTGGGGCTTTTGAGTAGCGTGGAACCACAACTTAATTGCTGTTTTTCAAAGACCCACCTTGCTCAGATGTGTTAACCACTGTCAGTATCATAGCGATGGTCAAATAGCGAAACTCAAACCAAAAGAAAAATACTATGAAAGCATAAAAATATATCTTTATATCAAAATTACTGGTAATACATATTTAAATAAAAGTTTACATATTTTTAGTAAACTTACCAACAATACATTCTTTCAGTAGGATTAGCAACAATACATTTTGTCTGTATTTGAAGGCATACAATTACCTTCAAAATACATTTAGTTGAAACCATAAAATTGTGTTCAAAATATTTAGATTCCAACATTATTAGCCCATACAGGTTTATATGCCGCTAAACAAATTCAATGAAGACTTGACCCTTTTTTTTAATATTTGACCGCCATAACTAACCGTATTTCTTTCTATATTCGTTAAATTTGCTAATTAAATGTGAATGATCAGTTGGTTCAATGCACATCACTGCGTAATCTGCAACCTTGTTAAATGTAAGTGTAGACTTAGCTATCGAGCCTTGAGTGGAATCTAAACTCTGAATTCCAAACTGCAGAGAAGGTGACAGAAACCCTACTTCAATCGTTTTCCCAAGAATGTATGAAGATTCACAGATAATAAGAGAACGTGATCTGCGTGGTGCCATGGACACATATGACCTGGAGGAATATATTTTAAAAAGGAATATCACATTAGAACAAGATAAATTCAAATGAAGGAACTGAAACATTAGATTAGAAAAATGATTATAACCCTCATTGAAATACATTTATACTTTGAAAGTCAAAATCTACGCTTATATCTCATTTCTACAACGCAAGTATATGACAGGTCAAAAATTTGCCAAAAAAATGTAAAACGTACAAATTCTATTCATATTCGTTAGATACACATTTTGAAAAGTTATATTGGAATAATTCAAGAGAAAGCATATGTACACGCGGTTAATTTTACTTAAATTTAATAAATATCCAAGTAACCGTTTGTATATGATACATGGAGATGTAAAATAAAAAAAATAAATAAACAAAGACAAGTAAAAATAATCCATACAAATAAATAAATAAAGTAACAAATTAAACAAAACCGCTTCTCCCAGGCAAAATAAAAGAATGGACTACATCAATCAATCAAACAATTGGGCGCAAAAAGCTTTAAATCTCTTTAGCAGACCAAAACAAACTATTAAATAAACGATCTGAACTAATCTAAATTTTTTACTACGTTACTAAAAGCTCGAAAACCGAAAAGAATAAAACAATATATAAAATAATAATAAATATAAAAACAAGTAAATTAAATTAATCCAAACGAATAAATAAATAAGCCACTTCCGCCAAAATAACCGTTAGAATGGACTACCCACAATGCACCACTGACCTGTATATATAAATAGTCGAGAAGAAACCAAATCCATTTAGTTTGACGATTGCGTCTAGCATGAAATAGCCTTTCGCCTCTGAGTGTTGGCTTCAATGTTAACTTTTGTATTTACATACGCTCTCTTATACTGAGCACTTATATGCTGCAAATATAGCCCACTTTAAAACTATATTTTTCTTTATATATATATATATATATATATATATATATATATATATATATATATATATATAAATTTATATAATTGAAAATAGTTTTTAGTTATGCTATATATTTGTGCAATGTTAGAAATAAAGCGTATGTAGATATACAAGTCAGGAAAATACAATAGACGGTGATTTCAAAATTTGTCCATGTTGTAAAGATTTTAATGTAAGGGAGGTAACTTAGTTAAAAAAGCAGTTATAGCTTGCTTGTTTTTAAAAACTGTTTTATTTTAACATAGATAATTACAGAGAAGTATGTACTATAAGCATTTAAGAATATTTGTATCAAATTCATAATTAATTTTGTTAAGTGTTAGTTTTAATTTTTTAATAAAGACAGTTTCAGGAATCTGTAGATTCTGCTTATTACATTCAATGGACGATGAATCATTTATGTGTAGAATCAGCAGTCATGATAACATTGTTGTAGAATAGCCAATATATACATTAGTTTTCTTGTTCGAGATGCAATCTCCCAAGAAACATTTAAATTGATATATAATTCCCCATTTGTGATTTGTGCATTACCGGAACTGTTAATAGTTTAACCGAAAACGCCCAAAAATTACTTCGGAAAAACACAATTATTTGTCTTAGCCCTGAAGTTTATATTGTTATATATCGAAAGAATTCGGAAAAATAAAGTGATTAAATATAACAATGATATCTTCCTTATATATTTAATCATGAAACAACAAAGATTATACGTGATTACGAAAGAATATTATTGAAAATAAATGAATATATCACGCCTAAATAGTTTAATCAGATATTTTTAACTGAAAATATGGTGCCAAAAATATATGGTATATATATATATATATATATATATATATATATATATATATATAATGTGTGTGTGTGTGTGTGTGTGTGTGTGTGTGTGTGTGTGAAAATATATAGAAAATAGGAAGGATCTGGTTGGGTAAATAATCCAAAGTCCTTAGTATTTTAGTTATTATTTTTTTAAAATAGTGCTCGATACAAAAGTAGAGCATAAATATAATTATTTATTTAAAAATATGATTCCAAATTGCTACATAAGAGGTCTCATGTTTCAAAACAAGAGCCGAAAACTTCAATATAATCCTTTAAATTAAATTGAGTTGAAAGTAAAATGGGCTCCGTTCCATCTTCAAGTGAAATTTTTGTTGGAATAACGTATATCTGAAATTTACTTGTTTTAAAATTGAAATCAAAATCCCCATGGTAACAGCTAGGGCGAATTGTTTAAATTGGGTAGGCGAGTGTAGGGTGTTAATAATAAGTAGCGGTATAGAGATACTTTCTAGATGTCAAGTCGTCAAAAATGAAACGGAAGATGTATTGGCCATCGTCTAGTTTGCTTGTCTATGGAGATTTATTTGTTTATTTTATTTTATTATATTATGAAAGGGAATTGTGCATATAAAAAAAGAAAAACTTTCGTAACGTTTGTTTTTTGACGACTTCATAAAGGGTTATCTTATATGTAAGGTATTTAAACTACTACATTAGGCTATGGATTATGAAGTGTGTTATGTTGTATGCATGTTTTTAGTTAATTATTCCTACTATGAATCTGATGATTGGGCTATTTGTTAAACAAGTTATATAATTTTTTTTATCTAATAATTCAAACCAAAAATCTGATGATGCCTACAAAAAACCGTTAACTCGTGTCTATTATTTAATAGATTATTATTATTTAGAAGTTTAATAATGTGCAATTATATATATATATACGAGTAATAATCTTATAAGTATAAGAAATTATGCTCGTCCAGAAAACCTTCGGTGTCTTGATTTGCAAATAATCAAACCGATACCAAAGGGTTAAAAAAAATTACAAAAAAAACAAAGAATAAAGAACCTGTACATCAGCCGAAAATAAACGTCTAGCATACACGTTCAGAGTCCAAAGAAAAAAAACTGATACGAGTAAGTAAAATAACTAAATAACGTGGTTAATACGCTAAGTAGAGCAAAGATAATTAAACCTGAAGAGCCAGTCAATCCTACCAAGGTTTCACCTACGCGTCAGGAAAGGCCGGCTCCGTGAATACCCGCGTAGGTGAAACCTTGGTAGGTTTGACTGGTTCTTCAGGTTTATATATAGATCTATATATATATACACACATATACACATATATGTATATAGATGTATACAGAGAGAGAAAGAGAGAGTGAGAAAGAGAGTGGGAAAGGATGGTGGGAGAGACTGAGAAAGTTGTGGAAGGTTTCGAGTAAGAACTTCTATGTCACATTGAAAAGCATCAGGTTTAAATGTTATCGAATTTACGAGCGGTTGGAAGAACTCCGGACAGAAGTTGAACTGCAAACTCTCGGTAATTATTCTTTGCTTCCTGATATTGAGAAGTGCTTGATCTCTACTACCTGCCATAAATACTCGATTGTGCTTCTGTTTGGCGAACGTGGTGTCTACACTATTGATCAGACATCTTCATACTGCTTATCAAAATGTTGTTGGACTACTCGGACTCGTGGACATGATGCACTGTTCTGTTCGAATAACGAGTCCATGTTGCTTTATTTCGAGTTCATAAACAAGGACTTATAATCCCTGAGAAATGGAGCGTTGCTTCTTGCTGTCGGTGCTAGGTAAGCACACGCCTAATGTTTTCGAAGGGATTAGTGGGTTGAAATTTCCACATAGATATACCACCAACCTGAAAGTTGTCTTCTTGACAAATGTGATCGAAGGTCTCATTGGATCAGCACCAGGCCTTACTCTTAGTCCCCCAACTCTTTTGATGACACATCACCTTGCCCCTTCTCCACAATCGAATAACCGATGTCTCGAATACATCGTTGGCTCTGTTTCCGATGACATGTTGTTAAATGAGACAGACTGGATGCGTCTTGGTTTGCATGTGAATTTGATTTGAGCCAGTGTCGTTTCTCTATTACCACAGATTATTTTATTCACCTACCGCGTCAAGATAATTAAAGACAGTAAGCAGCAATGTACTCCATCAGATATTCTAGATATACTCGTTCCATCGGAAGTCTATATTTCTCAAATAACCCCAAAATTTCAGCAAGGGAATATCATTTGTATAGCCCCCTAATGTTGAGAGACCAACGGCGGCAATTCGATAAAATAATGCATCTTTTTTCTCGGCTGGTGATCGCTAGATTTTTTTTGTTCGGCAATGAACAGACTTGAGCATAAAGCGTTTTAACTTAAATATTATATTCATGTCGACAAGTACTACCTAATAGGATCGTTCAGACACGAAAGAATACAAGTCTACATTGCTTGACGGTTAAGACTCCGCCCGCTGAAAAAACCTTTCTGGGTCTGTCATTTGCATTCTAGCTTAGCCAATCAAAATCGACTTCCTTACTATGTCTTCCATCTGACCTCGTAGGCCAATCTCAGGAAGTCCGAGGAGAGATACACTTCGTCTGAAAAATAATTTTCTGCTAATCTATTATTTATTATCTAATTCACGGGGAGAACACTATCATTCAGGTTTTACACAGATAATAAGTGTCACCTTGTAATAAGTAGCCTAGTTGGTGTTCATACTGAGCCAATGTGCTTCATAGAAGAACATATAGAAGTTCTAATGTTTGAACGCGGCATCGGGAAATAGTGGGATGTGGATAAAGATGACAGCAAAGACGGTGCTGAGAACAGATAAATATAAATAAATGAAGGAATATCAAACCTCAAGATATGAGAAAAATATGTCACACGCAAGAAAGTTGTATTAGACATCAATAAAGTATTTGAAGAAATTGGTATCTGGAATGTAAAGACAGGGTAAAACAAAGATTAAGAATAATGGTTAGATGTGGAAACAATTAAAGTGCCACATTAAAGTGTGCATTATTAATAGCAATCTGTAATTTGGACGAAAGGTACAGAAAAATCTGTTATCAGAATAGTATTTTTACATGTGAACGTCGCGTTACAATGCATGAAGTGGGCGGCTTGCGTTCCTTTCAAAATATGTTCAGTCAACACAATTAAAAACCAACAAAAACATGTGGAAATATTTCCGGCTCGTGTCGAGGGAAAAAATATAGGTCCTTTCAATTTTGATGAGTGAGAAATGCAGATAATTATAGCATGTTCATCAATATAATGGTTTTACCGGTCAAATCTAAGAAGAAACACAAAAGAGAATTTTATTTCAGATTCTGCAATTCTGACCATCGCACACCTTAGTAAAATGCTTTCGAAGACATATTAGACTTAACAAAACATGGTGATCTCTCAGTAAAAGAGCATTGTCTGCAAATTCAATATGTTACTGAAACAAATATGTTCTCTCTTATGCCATTTACACAAGGTAAAATAAATAAAAAGCTTGAACGTCTATAAAATATCAAGTAGAATGAATTGATGAAAGAAAATAAAATATCACCGAATCAATAATAAACTGCAAAATTAATTGTATCAATGTTTTACTAAAGCATACGGGATATGTGTAAAGTAAATTTATTGCGATTAATTTGTTTGCATATTAAATCTGTCATTCCCAAAACAAGATATCGTTGTTATTTAAAAGTGTAGATAAATTAAGCATAATCAAATGTGATAATTTTAAATATACCCTGAAAATATAAACAGCTTTGTTTAATAGCAACCATGTTGCCAAAACCTTGACATCCATAAAATATATATATCTATTAGTATATATGTATGTTAAAATACACAGATACAGACACACACACAAACATATATATATATATATATATATATATATATATATATATATATATATATGTATATATTGTGGGTTAAAACTCAGTTCCTTAGGAATCGACAGCCAGACACCAGCACATATGATTTGTTTATATTGATGAATGCTTTGTGCATAACCAACCACATTCTTTTTTGAGTGCCGAATACAGAGACATGGTGCACTACGTGACACAATGTCCACAAACAACCATCCACAGGTTTTGAATTCAGAATATTCCTTCTCCTAGAACACACACACACACACACACACACACGATATATATATATATATATATATATATATATATATATATATATATATATATATATTGAACAATAAAAATATTAAAAACTTAAACTCTTCAGACACACTGGGTTGTAGATTAATATGATTTCGTTTTTTTATTATTATTTCATTTAGATTCCTCGACTAGTTTAGGCCAAAATGGCCATCATCGGGAGAAGAAATATTTCTGCATGCTGTTAGCTGTAAACTACAGAAATGAATGTCTTGATGGAGAAAATGAACTTTTGTCTGTAGTTTTCATTTGTTTTTTTAAATTTTTTTTTATCTTTTTAACATGAATCTTTTAACATTCCTTGTGTTGGTCAAACAGTCTCTTTTAAGTTGTTATTTGAGATAAGAGCTGGATGGATCTATGGTTCCCTGAATTCCCTAGGTCAGTTTGACAGTTTTACTGGTCCTGGAGAGGGGATGTGTCTCTGTTAAGTGTTTGTGTGTGTGTTATTTGGTTCTTAGGGAGTGAGTGAGTATGTTATGTGTAAGCGTGTATATTGCTGTAGGTGTGTGTTATCATTTGGCTCATTAGGGAGTGAATGAGTATGATGTGTGTAAGTGTGTATGTTCGTGTGGGTGTGTGTATAAGTGTGAGGCCTCAACACCTCCGTAAGCATGTCTGTCTTGTGTGGGTGAGACATGTGGGTAGGTTTTAATTTGTAATGTTATATATTAGTACTATCTATATTGTTAAATGTATGGTTTAGCCCGGCTGGATAGTGTATTTTTAGACGTTGTATCTACTTATTTTCATGGAACTCTAAAATCTTTCTAATATTATCTGCTCTGAAATTTTCTATTCTCTCAATTATAGTGAAGTTAGCATGGGTTAATTTTTGATTTTGAAATCGTGTTTTTCTAGGCGGAAATGTTGTTCTACAGGTAATAATTTTTCTTGGGGAATCGACTTATTTCGATTGCGATAATTATTAATTCTTTAGTGAAAGGGCCATTCAGATTTTCCTACATATTGTTTCTGGTATAGTGTGCATTCTTGGAGGTAAATTATGTTATGACTTCTACAGTTAGAATCGTGGTAGATTTTGAAAATAGATTTAGTGACTGAGCGAGTGAATGAATTCGTGTGTTTAATATGGTTGCAGCATAAACTTCTTTTTTTGTTACATGGTTTGGAAAATCCTGTTGTTTTTGTTCTTAGTTTATTACGGATCACCTTGTCCCCTGAAATGTGGTTACTACCTATGATTTCTTTTAGGTTCTTAGGTCTACGATATGCTAGAAGGCCAGGTTCCTTAAAAAAATTTTTAGGTCTGGTTTGAGATGTAGTATTTCCCAGCGACGTTTGATTATTTGGGATAGTGGAGGCAGAGTGTGGTTGATAGTGGTTACTAGAGGAATGCGGCTAGACTTATTTTTAATCTTGTACATTAGTGTGTCTTCTCTATAATATATATATATATATATATATATATATATATATATATATATTATGCATGCATAATAAATAACTCCTCATCCCCTCCACTTCGAAATAGACCAATTCTGGTAGATTTTAGAAAGTGTCCAGTACATAGCCATTTCATGAATAATCATGAATATTTTATTTAGAAATATATCTCTAACTGGATCGATCAATTTACAATGTTAAATCAACTGGAAATATATATGTCTAATGGCAGGTGTCATCATTCCATTATTAAAAAATTTAAGATTTTACTAAAATACAATTTTACATTGCTCGTAGAATTCAATCAATTTTTATTTCTTTTCATGCTTCTATTCATTTAATTGTTGTAGCTTTTTCTTTATAAAACATTGTGACCATTTAAACAATAAATGTCAAAAAATATTCATGAGAATTCCCAAAAATCTCGAATCATTAGTTTTATTAGTATTGATAATATTAAAAGTAGTCACATCATCAGCGGCAGTAGATAATATATTTGAAACATCTGATGACTTAAACTGATGAATCATGCAAACATATAGAAAAATAATGAAAATAAATAAACAATTTTGATTCAGTGTCAAGAAACTATTTGGAATTATATTGCAGGTGATAATACTGCTTATCAGTTAAAAATTACCTTCAATAGAATTACCATTTTATTGTTCTTAAAATAAGAAAAAGTTTTTTTTATTAAATGCTACTTTTCATGTATATTTTAAATGCTGTTTATATTGAAAAAAAAAAAACAATATAATGCTCGTAGTTTGAAATTCTGCCCGTTGTTTTTTTTTTTTTTTTTTTTGCCGTAGACGCAGCTGAAGTGATCAATTTTAGAATTGATCGTGACTTAAACAGTGTGCATCAAGAAAAAAACCCCATGGAATATGTTCTGTAAACTCATTGTTACAAAGCCAAGACGATAATAACGTCGTAGATACAAATGTTGATTTTCAGGTGAAAAATTAATTTCTTTGGATAGTTCTTCCATTCATATATACACAGTGAACTAAAATTGATTAACAATTAAAGACTTATAAATTCTTACTGTTTAAAACACATTTGTTTCTTGTTCATTTGAATTTAGTCTTAGATTGATAACTCATATAATGCCGTCAGTTTTAAAATCTGCCTGTGATATTTTCATTTTATACGAGCAATTATTATTGCGACAAGGAAATGTTTTATATACATTTTCATCTAATACAAAAGCTCATGGTCCCTTAATATAGAACGTTACTGTTAAACCGATTATGCAGATTAACGTGTTTGATATGAATGAATGAAGAGACGTTGGGATGTGTTGATTATGATAATAAGAATAGATAACGATAATCCTTTATTTGGCGAATTTAAATATTGAAGTGTCCACAGAAGCATCCAGACAAGAAAGTGTCACACGCCGTAGCAGTTCTTGGATAAAATGCACATGTCTCTTTTTAGTTTTGAATACTTTTGTGAAGCCAACAAACACTCATTACCACTTTGGTGATACCAACGAATATTCGTTGTCATTTTCGTAATGCTCGTTGTAGTAGAGACTTTGTAATCGCAGATAGAGCTATAGTATCGCCGTTGAACAATGCTGATGGCAGACGCTTTCGAATATCACTCGCACTAATAGTACTTTCTCGATAATACTCACTTGAATATCCGTGTAGTGATCCGAATAAAAAAATAGTATTGTGAATAGAGTAGAGAATAGCGTTCCGTATAGTAATAGAAGATAGAGTAGAAATGCAGATCTGAATAGTAATAGAGGATTGAATAGAAATGCGATCGTTAGTCGTCAGCTACTTACTACATATATGAATTTCATCTATGGCCATGTGGTCTACTTAATTCAATAATGGGATCGCCCCTGTTTGCTCACTGGCGATCTATGTTCAAATCCAAGTCTCGGCAGTGACACTTTATTCCTATAAAACAAACACCAAGGAATGTAACAGAAAAGAGGGGAAAAAACATAAATAATCAGATGAGTAACTCTAGTAGTACTATTGTTAGTACTAACTGACGTCATTCATTCATTTCTTCTTAGCTTAAAATATTTTGGATGAAATGAAAAATACGACTTCCATTAAGAGGGCAACACTAAATACTGTCGTGTTGGGGGCTGAAACAAAGACACATTATACAGACATTACAGTGAACGTTGAAGGAATGTATACGAAATTGAAACTTGCATAATATAAATCTATAGATTCTTGCTATTAAATCGGGGCTTGCTGTCTGTACATTTTCGTTTTATCCATTCTGTGAGAATAGTTTTTCGAAACAATGGCAAGATTATAGAGACAGTTCAGTAAGTATTCAATAGAAAATCTACGACCTTGGGAATTTGTACCAAATTCTCTCACCGCTAAGTAACGTTAATCTCTAAAATAAATGTTGAAATTGTTCAGACGCCCACCACAACGACGCAGCACTTTGAATCCATATAATTTCTAATATGCGGAATAATAATCCGTCTAACTTTGGCAATCAAATTTGAAAATACCTGCAAATTTCGTACATGAGCGGAAAATAGCTATATCTTCGCAAAATTAAGTCATCCGTTATTTTTGTCAGATTTTTAGCGATTAAGCAACATTTCACACACTAATTCGATATGAACAAAATTTATTGTTACCATCCCAGTAGCAATACAACTAGGTCAAAGCGTGAACAGTCAGCTTATTAAAACTGGTGCTTGATAAAATCTCTGTGGTAACTGCAAGGGGAAACCACTCAATTCTTCCACTATAGAACAATCACGACAATTCACAAACCAGAAATAAGAGATAACAGCGTTCAAGAATTTATAAATAACAAATAGCTCGCTAAGAAGATATACGGTAACAGGTTTCGCCTGACTGGTAGTAAGTGACACTCTGCAACAAGTGTAAGTTCATAATTAGAACATGGAATGTTCAGAGACTGCCGCAATACGGAAAATAGAAAACAGACAACGAGGCGATGGAAAATCTGAACATTTACACCGTGGGTGTATGCGAAATATGTGTGACAAAAAATGGCGGATTTAGAGCGACGATCACATCAACCTATACTAAGACGGACAGATTAAATGGAATAAATCATTTTAATATTAGAGAAAGTCAAGTGGAAGTACCTTAAGGGTTACTAGAAACTGTCAGATTTATCGTGGTGGAACTGAAAAGTAAGATACACAGCCTTGTGATCGTATTGTATATGTCAACCCATAACAAAGCAAATAAGGATGTTTTATAACACACTTTAAAAGGCCAAATACGAGATTATGTTAGAGAAGTTATAAACATCATGCAAGACATACGATCATAAATGGCGATGGAAAATGATAGTGAAATGTTTATGAATTTTGGACATGGATCACGTAATGAATGCACAACGATTCGCTAAGTGCTAAACAAAACTTGGTAATAACCAGTAGGAAACTTGAAACAGCTTCAAAAACAGTAAACTCCATAAAAGACTTAGAAATGCAATTTTACAGTTTAAAATATATTCAAGTAGTGAATGTAGGAATTATAACGTTCAAGTCATACTCAAACTAAGGATGAAACTACAAAATTAAATAAAGAAGCGTAAAGTAATGATAAACTATAAGTTAAACTCCAAATAATTCTGATTTCAAAGAAAAAAATGCAATCGTAATTTGTTAACACTTTCACTGCTATTCATTTGCCCAGTTTTCCCCCATCCGGTCAGCCATTTTTAAAGAAAATGCCAAATTTTAACCTACATATTTTATTACACAAAAAACTGGCACCAGTGTGTTTTACAGCCTTCCATTTTCATGGATATACCTGGGAATGACTTAACAGATCAGTAATTAGTATACACATGATATCTTTTGAAGCATTGGCCTTTGTGATTTGGCGATAGATGGCGCAACGGGACACTCATAATAGCGGTATGCAAAAAACGTAGGTTTCCGTACTTAGCCAGCTGGAGCAAGATAAGAAAAACAAACAGCTCCGTAGTTAGCAGCGGAAGTGTTAATAGGCAATGAATATTTGACCAAGATTAATGGAAACAACTTAAAGGAAGCACTAGTGATCACAGTTAAAAAGTTGTTTCATGTATAAAAAAGACAATAAGTATAGGCGTGTAATACAAGTGAAATTTCCGACCTAATGAGGAAGATAGATATCAGCCGTAACGTCTTTATCTTGAATTCAAGATTTTAATTTAATATTTACTGAACACTTCCTTTATGAAGATAGTGTTGGTTATTATTCACCGCCCACGTGAATCTTCAGGACTAGAAGCTTCCAGTTTTATCAAATCCTGCTCCTGCCAGTCATTCCCTATCGCTGTTTGGCTTTGCAACAGTTGGGTATGAAAATAAAAATGAGACTAAGAGAATGTACTGATGGCGTGAATTTGTTTGAGGGTGGCCAAAACCTGCCAGGACTCTTGCCCACACACTTGATTTCATGACCTTTCTTTGCGGCACATTTGGAATGACACATGCGGAGTCCAGTTATAAAACTTCAACGGACTGTCGTTGACTCTGTTATATTAGGAAAAAACATGCAAAAATAATGACGTAATGATGTCGTTTTTTGACGTTAAAAATTACGTCCAAAAACGACATTATTACGTCATTATCTTTGCACCAGCCTAATAACTTTGAGTTGAGCCTTCCTTAGCATGTCCGTCATGCGCAACTCACTTCATCTTCTGGTTCAACACTTAAGATATGTTGTAATCGTCATCCTCTTGTTCCATGTTAGGGGGTCTTTGGTGGTTGGTTGCGCTTAGTCTGGGTCAATGTCTTCGATGATGCCGCCAAGGGTGGCCTTACCAGGATTTTACCATTCGTGACGGCATTGCTCTCTGAGTCATTGTGACCATGCACCTCACGACAAAGCGCTGCTGTCAAAGGTACAAACATTAAAACATAAAGCATGAATTACAAATATTAAAACATAAATTATGCACTATGCGAGAGTTGGATAAAATACTAAGCGATGCCGAAAATACATGAGGTTAAAATAATATATCACTAATAATATCAAAAATGGAAAACAATGAGAAATTTATGATAAAAAAATACAATCAGAAAATAAAAGAAATATCTGTCCCTATTTCTGAGATGAGGTATTATGTACACTATTTACATTGTTCAGACTGTCATCCTCATCTTTATTGTCATATATGGCACAATGTTTCGGACGTTGTACGCTCCGACCTTCTTCAGGTGGTTAGAATGTCGAACTGAACCATTTATTTCGCTCGCTGGGTTAGACTAGACTATCCTAGTTCCACGTGCCATGTCTAATGTCATTTATCCTATCAATTCTCCTCTCCAAGTTCTCTACTGCCTTAATCAGGTATTGAACTCACATTCTTTGGGTCCTGTCACTGGACCTAACTAAAGCCTTTCTCCACTATATGGATAAATATAGCAACAAAGATGAGAATGATAGATCGAACAATGTAAATAGTATAAAAGAAATAGTAGACACATTTCCTCCTTAACAGGAAGAATAAATTTAAGGGTGGATAATCATAGAGTATAAAAAAATATTTTTGTGAATAGGGAAACTAACTGTTCCATATAAACAGAGAAATATGGAACACGTAAAACAGCGAGGGAGAGATAATACTTATATCTAAACAATGATACTGACCAAGATGAAATTAAAAAAAGCAGAACGGTAAAAAAAAGAAAATAATGCCTGTTTTTGACGATTTTAAAACTGAGAAATCAATAAAATAATAAAAGAATTGTAAACCAAGTGAGAATCGAAACAATGTGTATCATGAATCAGATAACGAGTCTAAATAAAACTATCCTCCAGAAATAGAACACGTAGAAGTTTTAACCTGTTTAGTAAAGACTCTGGAACATTAAATGAAAATACTATGAACAGAATACTTCCAGAGCAGGGAATACAAAAATGCATATGATTTATTTCGTAGATTCCTTAAACTTTTTCCATAAAATACAAGAAAAAGAAAACACTTGAAACCGTAATTTCAAGAAAAAAATATCCACATTACACTATTTACATTATTAGGACTTTTGTCATCATTTTTGTCACCATATATATTAAAACGTCTCGGCCCTTGTACGATCCGGCCTTCTTCAGGTAGTTGGTATGTCGAACTGAACCCTTTATTTCGCTCACTGGGGTAGACTGTTCTAGTTCCACGTGCCATGTTTGATGGATGACAGTTATCAGTTATCTCCTGTTAATTCCCCGCTCCAATTTCTTCACTGCCTTAATCGGGTATTGGACTCACATTGTAATAAATATGGCGACACAGATGAGGTCAATGTAAATAGTGTACATAATACCTCATCTCAGAAATATAGACAGATATTCACATTATCAGCAAAATCTACTAGAATAACAATTTTCGAAGTGGATATAGAACCAGTGAAATGAAATTAAAACTTTTTTTTAATTTTATTTTATATAAGGATTTAAACTGTACTGTGTGATATTTTATCTCTTCGTCTGAAGAGGTAGAAAAACCCAACCGCGTGTATACGGTGTCTACGAGATTTTGCACGAGACTACGGGAGAGTAGGATGCCGTCATCCCATAACCTCGATAGGAATCTTTTTGGGGTTGCTGATTTTATGGTATTAACGGTGTTACAAAGTATAACGCTCTTCGTAAAGACTTTTAGTCATAATATTAAAATATCAAGATTACAAAGTATACTATGAGAAGAACAGGATTACTATTTATATTATGTAACCATAATTCATAATTTCATACCTTAAAATATGTCGTAGTGAATTATAAAATTTAAATTACTGTTAAAAGTCGCGCAGGAAAGGGTTTTACAGAAGAGGGGGGCTACGGTAACAAGAGTAAAATCACGAGAAATAGATCTTCAGCCATGACGAAAATGAAGTGTAAGGGAACGCTATTATACCCTGCATAAATGATCTCGATTTAAAAAAAAATGACTAGTTGTAATCAATGCACGAGGAAAGACGTAACAAAAAACCTAGTGATGCCAACATGGCAGAATTATTTAAATCGACGGAAAAGAGGAAGATGTGAAGATCCTTGAGCGTTTAACATCAGGACCCAGGGTAAACTTATGTTATTTATTTGAAATTTAAATTCAAGAGTTATTGTTTATAGATTGGGTCGATTTTTTGGTTATAGTAAAGTATACAAAATATTTAGGCCTTTTTCATTAAGCCTTCTCGAACTGCTGATGTGCTACGATTCAAAGATTACATTTACAAAAGGCTCAAGTCTAGAGAAAGAAATGTTTTTTACGAAAATATAAATGGTTATTTAACATTTTTCGACATGATAGATCGATTTAAATATGTTTATAATTTATATCTCCCAATATACTTATTTATTTCTTGATATTATGCTGAGATTTTCTCGTTTGTTTTTGGCTATCACTTCTGTTATTATCGAGTTTTTCATTTAGTATTCAACAGTTTATTTTTAAATAACAGATAACTGAAAATTTTTTAGGAATACGTTATGGGAGCGTCGCCCATGTGACTACGGCGTGACCACGTTAAACGGAAAGCTGATCTTTTTAAAATTTTCAGTTATCTGTTTTACTCTTGGATAAGACTTGTGTTTTTTATGTCCATCGTTTTCGTCATATTGAACTGAATTTGTATTTTAATGAATTTTGTCTTGAAAATGGTTTATTAAAACCGAAACGTCTGACGTCGACAATTCTTTCATTTAACTACATTTATGGATTTTTGTTTGTTTTTCAAAATTTCTACATATATATATATATATATATATATATAATACATATTAGGACCAACAATCAAAAAATATCCAAATGTTTGCCAATTTGTGCCTCTATTTAAATCAGAAATTAAAGCAAACTTTCGAACACTAGAAAGACTTACGATCAGACATAATAGACTTTCAATGTTATATTTAATAACAGATGTTGAAATATATACACATATACGCACACACGCACACTCTATAAACAAATCACATTTGCTGGTGTCTGGCTGTCGGTTCATAGGAACTGAGGAGCATGACACACATAGGTCGAACAGGATGGGTGAGTCCATCATATATATATATATATATATATATATATATATATATGTATTATAAATTAACTGATTTAAAAAATAGGGTTCCATCGCTACCAAGAAATCACCATGTTTCAAAAACAAAAAACTAAAAACTTCAAATTCAATTATTTAATAATTAAATTGATGACCATAGTTCAATTTCATTTTCAAACGAATTTTGGAATAAATTATTTCTTTTTAAACACATGCACCCATAATATTTGTTTAGAAGTATACGGAGAAATCCAATCATTTTGATAGGGGGGCGGTAGCTTGTTCATTTATACTGACGAATATTGCATCAAATATGAGATACTTTCGAAAGAAGGTTAAGTCTACGTAGGGTAGGTGTGTCTTTTTTAACGAATTACGACATCGGTTAAACGCCTTTCGTGTGGATTTTATCAACGACAAAAAGGTTTTCGGCATTTTTTCTTTAGATTTGTTATTGTATACATAAAGATTGATAAATTAAAAAAAATGTAAACATAAAGATTAATAAATTAGAAAAATAGATAAAATTAAAAAGATATTATACAGAGAATTTAAATGCCTGAACTTAAAACATTATGGTAAGCCCTAAATTGAATAAAGTGAACTTCCTTGATATAAGTGGTTCATGCTTTATGAGGCTCGAGCCTACTTTAGTCACAATGCACTGGCTGACATCTAGCATTAACGATAGATAGGTTGGAGAGTATCGGTGTCATGGCCTACACGTTCCCTCGACCTCAAGCTGTGGGTCCACCAAAAACACTTGCAGCAGACATAGCGGGATTCTTCCTCATTGTGTCATGAGGACCTGCGAACCTATTCGACACGTGTTGGTGTATTTCAAAGAATCCAACGGCTACATACGTGTATAGAATCCAGCGATGGGTATTTCGAACATTTGTCATGAGTCGCAGTATTGACCTACAACGATGGATTTTGGGGTATATTCTTATATGTATATATCTGCATTGATTTAGTGTAAGGAACAAGGCTTGGAATTTCGTAAAAGTATTTTAGGATTGTAACTTGAATTGTACATTTAACAGAATCTATAGTAGACTCTTTTAAATGTACACTCAAAGATACAAACCTAATAACTCACAAACTAAGGATTTGCGGACTTATATTTATATGGACAATTGTCCTTGATTTCGTGTGAGTAACGTACTCACGAAATATTCTTGATAGACCATATATATATATATATATATATATATATATATATATATATATATATATATATATATATATACATATTATTAAATTAGAACGTGCAAGTTACTGCGACAAAAATGCATGTTTGCATGTTTGTTTCGACGTCTAAAACAGGTGGCTGAATATTTTTGCGATACGCTTGTATTGTGCCCACTTTTAAAAATAATGCCATGAGCCTTTGAATTTATATTCTGTTCGTTCTTTTACATTTGTATATATATATATATATATATATATATATATATATATATATATATATATATATATATATGGTTGGCTCTGATATTAAGCGCTTTCTAATAAGTACGGCACATATAATATATAAATAATTATATATATATATATATATATATATATATATATACACTTTTCACCCCACCCACACGTACACACACTTTTCATACACACACACACACACACACACACACACACACACACACACACACACACACACACACACACACACACACACACAGACATATATATATATGCTTAAATGCAGTTATGTATGCATGCATTATAATAGTTGCGTATATATATATGTATATATATATATATATATATATATATATATATAGATAGATAGATAGATAGATAGATCTGTCTGCGTGTATGTGCATGATGTTCCTTAACTAAGCGATCAAGTTTTAAATTCCTTCCGTTCTTTAAAATCGTAATAGTTGTTCGAACATTATTTTTTCTCAAATATATTCTCTCTTACACTGTATTCACTCTACTCTGCTTGTACTAAATTCTATTAGTTTATTTTTTTTTTCTATAAGATCTTCGAAATTCAAATCTCCCTTTCCGATTGTTTGGATTAGTTTCTTTCTAATGCCTAACCTACATAAAACACCCTGATTTCCCAAATAACATGTCCCCTCTCTTCTCAACATGTACAGTATATTATTAGGCTTTCCTTCTTTCGATATGAGCTCGTTTTTAAAATTAATGGCCGGTCATTTTTTTTTTATTTTGACTTATAGAATATCTGTTTCAGTTTTCTTCTGATCCCGTCATCAATACAGTGTCTGTCTGTATAGCTTTTGATGATTAGTTTACATCCACTGATTATAAATTTTTGTAAGATTTCGAATAACTTTGTCTCATTGTTTAATTTAAATATTCAAAAGAATTTCAGAAAATGTAACTTACCACTGAAATGCCTAAACATTACTCCTTCATTCATTTCGATTATTTTAAATGTTATAGCCGGATACAACAAACAGTAAGAATTACAACGTCGCATGTATTATATCAGTTTTAAACAATGAATGTCTGTTTTCTAAATTACAGAAGATTTAACAGTTGAAGTACACGTATCATGGCAAAAGGAAGACAAGCGTCTAAGGCTTCGTTATATAATAATCAATATAATATTCGTTCTCAACTGCGTAGTGTAACCCGGATATAAGAGACCCGGATATAAGATAAACCCGGATATAAGAGAGATTTTCTCTGGACCCAAATTAGAGCCTGTGTTAATGTTTATAAAATAGACCAAACCCGGATAAAAGAAACCCGGATATAAGAGACTTCTTCTCCGGTCCCGACAACTCTCTTACATCCGGGTTACACTGTACTATGGATGCTTTCTTACGCCTGTAAACCCCTGGTCAAAATCTTAAGACCAGATGAAAAAGGGTTAAAAAATATAACATACTGTTACTTTAATGAAAATATATTTAAGAAACATTTACATTTAATTAAAAATGTTGTTTAAGAACAAACAAGGGAACATTTTGAGATTTTAACAGATTAATCTAAACAAACATTGAAAAAAGGATTATTTGGTTGGTCATAAAGATAAGACCATGCGTGAAAAATCAAATTACTGGACAAAAAAATTAGAACGTGTCAGCGAAATCATAGATTCAGGCGTGTAGAAATCTACGTAGCACATTTCCAGTATTAAATTTCTGATTTTAAAATAGCTAAGAGTAAAATTTTAACAATGTTCTAACAGGGGAGGATAGTTGAACTTCAAAGATGTGGGCTTTCGCAACGTGCCATTGCTAATGAAATTGGCCGTAGCAGAATTGTCACTGATAAACTTAATTAAAAATCCGGATGCGTATATTCTAAAAAAACTCAGGTTGTCGACCCAATAAAAATCTAATCATCTCTAGGGAGATGCATTAGGCGAGAAGTTAAGAGAGAATCAAGCCTAACATCAAATCAGATAAAAGCGAATACAGATGTTGAATGCAGCTCTCGAACAATTCGACGGCATTTGAATAAGAGGAGTTTAATAACTTGAAGCGGCTGCAGAGGCCTCGCCCTCATCTTGGCCATAAAGCCTCCCGTTTAAAATTTGCTTCCGATTATCAAACTTGGTATGTGGACAAATGGAAAAAAAAAGTGTTGTTTTCACACGAGAAATAATTCAATCTTAATGGACAAGACTTTTTTCAGCGTTACTGATATACAAAAGCTACACCAAAATAAATTTTCTCAACTCAAAACAGTGAAGGTGGATTATTTTCTGTGGTTCATTTTCTTATAATGGAACTCTTGAGTTACAGGAGGTAAAACGTCGTCGAGCAGCTGCTAGTTACATTGATATGTTAAGAAATGCATTGTTAATTACTGAAGGCCAGTATATATGTGAAGAAAACTGAATCTTCCAGCAGGACAGGACAGCAATCGACAACGCTCTCCAGATCGAAACCCAATCGAGAATGTTTGGGGATGGATGGCAAAGGATGCTTACAAACATGGCTCGCAGATTGATACTCTGGATGCTGTTCGTGCTCTAGTTTATGCAACCTGGTCGAGCATCACAAGCACCCTCATGCAGAAATTAATAATGAGTATGTAAAATCGAATTTTCGAAGTAATTCGCAAACGTGGAGGATATACTAGGAATTAAATTGTCGTTGTGACATTTGTTCTGTATTTGCTATTTTTATTTACAGTGTAACCCGGATATAAGAGAGTTGTCGGGACCGGAGAAGAAGTCTCTTATATCCGGGTTTCTCTTATATCCGGGTTTGGTCTATTTTGTTTAGATAAGTATGGGCTCTAATTTGGGACCATACAAAATCTCTCTTATATCCGGGTTTCTCTTATATCCAGGTCTCTTATATCCGGGTTATACTGTACATGGTCTTATCTTTATGACCAATCAAAAAATACTTTTTCCAATGATTGCTTAAATTAATCAATTAAAAGCTTAAAGTGTTCACTTGTTTGTTCATAAACTATATTTTCGAATTAAATGTAAATGTTTCGCAAATATATTTTGATTAATGCAACAGTATTTTATGTGTTTTAACCCTTTTGTATCTGGTCTTAAGATTTAGACCAGGCGTGTATATGTGGCTACATTTAGCGTATCACCGTTGGGGAAGTGGTGCCTTTCATCGGTGGGAAACGTATGTAAGTTGGTGAGTGCAGAATCAGGACTCGCGGTCGGTAAGCCAAAGCTGGCCAGCTTTTTGCTATTATTGCTCGTTAAATTTTTAAGCACTGTGTAAAGACATGCTACGAGTTGATTCATTAGCATAGCACATATCATAAAATGAAGCTTAGATCGATGAAGTATTGCGCATGGTTTTGACAATATACTCACGTCGGATATAGAATTGATAAGTGTGTCATTTAGATCAACTCTAACAGTATGTCTCCCATTTGCTCTCAAACGACAGGGGCCAAACTTATACAATGGCTGATACAAAGAGAACAACGCTTTATTATTTTTCACCAGATCCACGGATCTCTAGTGGTGAAACCAAATTTCGTATGCCTAGACCATAGAATGTTGCTACACATGTCTGGCACATGAAAACTCATATACAGACTTTTTGGAATCCACTAAAACATTTGAGAATCAACGAATTTGAATGCACTCTGAAGACATTAACATTCATTTTCTGTAAAAGAATCAGCTTGTTTGGTATTATCCCACTATCCGGTACAGTGAGATAAGTAGGTTTGGAGAATTTTAAACTAATAATATACTGAAGATATAAAAATATAATGAAGACAATAAGAAGCGAGGGAAATAGCGAGTAGCCTCGCATCCAAAATTTTGTAAATTGATGGCCAACAGAGATCGGAGAGGTTGATGAAAAGTGAAAAAATTAGTAAGATCTAGAAAGGATGGGGATTTGTGTAGAGCAATGACCCACACTCTACAAGTGACACGGCAATAGAAGAACAAGACGAAAAAATGTATTACATAATTTGAATTGCCAGCAAGAGGTTTATCACGATGTTCACGTTCTCTTTTCACATTATGAATGTTATTAAATGACCCACTACTTTCCCCTGCTCAAAGGAGCTAAGTTTGAAATTCATTCCAGTACATTACATTCATTTCCGAGACAAATACTTTGACAAATGTATGAATCCATCCCCTCCAGCTAAGGGTTAAATAGTAAGATCTGTATCTAAAAAAAAAGAAAATTGTTATTTTTTAAAAAAAAATGTTAATGCAATATTCATTTCCCGCCAAAAAAACAAAAATAATAAACAAAAACAACTCACAATCCAAAATAAAATATGAGTTGATACTTCCAAACATAAGCTGTATAAAAACAAAACAAAACTATCAATCTACCCTTCCTCTTCTTACATGGCGTCCAAACTTTCCATGAACAATTATGCTTTGAAATTTTACAGCAATTTATCTCTCCATTCAATGTAAACTATTTACATCTCATGTGTATTCAAAATAGCAGCCATTTTGATTGTAGATTGTTTTAGAAAGTTTTCTGGTGGTAATATATTTTATAGCATAAAGTAAAATAAAATAGAATAACAAATAATTCTAATACTTTTAAAATTAATTTAGAATGGCATTACTCTTTGCTCGAACCCAGTATCAAGCTTGTTGGCAGGTGAGTTTTTTTTTATCAGTAGATAGTCAAGATTGTATATATATTTAACCAAGAGGTTGTCTGAAATGAGTGATTCTGTTGCTTCTTTGAATCAAAGAAATAATAGCCAGACAAAAAGCTATAAATGATGACATCATGGCAGTAACTGCCTTTGGATATTTCAGCTACTTATTCAACTGATTTTTCATTTCACTGGATTCAGGACACCATTTCCAATAGATTCCAAGCTTTACTCGTTTTTCTATCATTTTCATTCTCTCTCTCTCTCTCTCTCTCTCTCTCTCTCTCTCTTTTCCCTCAATTCCTCTATGTTTTTCTATCTTTCTTTCTCTCTATCTTTTTCTCTCATGGCTTAGGTACAAGACAACGTACGAAATAAAACTAAATCGCGTTATTCCATCTTGTATGGTTAAGCACAATTTCTTCATTGTTATTCGCACGAAAATCCCATTACCTTTCCGTTGCTTGTAAAACGGCCAGACACATACACTGTCTTGCTTTCAACCTCATTCTCTTTCTGATTATATCTCTTGCTATATACAAGAATTTACGACCAGAAAGAGAGGCAATACATAACCGTGAAAATAAATCTGCTTCTCAAACTCTCTCCAATACAATACGGATTTTTCACGATTACTTACCACATATATATTTTTCTTTTTATCTTATAGTAAACTCTTTAAAATACTCTTCGGCTTTTATATTTCTCGCTTGATGAAATTTATGTACAGTTTTCTATACGGCATTTCCCTTTCTGGGGGGAAAATGAAACAGTCAGCAGCAATTTATTTTTCAAACTGTTTCTTGCCTTTGAAGTTCCCAGTAACTACCATCATCAGTGAGTCTCTTTGACGTTGATTTCCATGTATAAGACAGCATTTTGGAGTTTTCCTTTGTACAACAAACATCAAGAATGATATATAAATTCCCTCACAGCAAATGAAAATAAGTATGGAAATGTGCTGTCTGTGTCTGTTGGCAGGTATCAACCAGGCTTACTATGTTTTACACAAAAAAAGAAACGCATTTCAATGCATCCGAAGTTTTCGTCTAAGTAAGATTGAATTTATTTTTTCACAATTTTGAAATACTTGTCTGAACATACTCCTTATAATTCAATGTGGGGTGTCTCTTCCGGATGTGGGCGATCATACTTCGCCACAGAACATATAAAGCTTAGAAAAGCTTCTCCCTTTCCTAAGCATACTACCACCAATATTGCTTGATTATTCTGCCTCCAGTTCGAAGTTCGTAACTTGGCTGTCTATCCGATTGACGATCATCTCCTTTATATGTTTACACCATTCTTTCTTTTACTATTTTGTCTTGGCGTTTTAGCCATCACCGTACTAATGGTCCGATAGTACACTGCCATCGTCAAACATTATTTTTTTAAAGAATATCACTTCTGATAATAATTACTCGATTGTTTTACCATTCTCTTAAAATCATTTCACTGAATAATTACGCTGCGAATGCGCATCATTAGTTTACTATTTTTCCATTTGCCTAACTAGTTTACAATTCAAAATCAAGTCATATTTTTTGCAGTGAATGTTACCAAATATGCCCTTGAAAATCGAGCTAACCAATACAGCATGAATAATAGTCATTTCCTTTTTTCCTTAGTCGATCTAATAACATTGTTGTCATAGAAATAATATTTTTGGTTCCAGTGTCTTAAATAAAGCCGCAATATTCTTGTTCTATTTCTGGCTGTCTTTTGCAATGTCCTCAGTTTTGTAAGATTTCTAAATATATGCTTAGTTATGCGGCTAATATATATATATATATATATATATATATATATATATATATATATATATATATATATATATATGTTTCATTAAAAAAAGACAGACAAGGTACTACGGTTGAGCTTTTTATTTAATCTTTCTTGTGTCCTGACAAGAGCTTTCTTTTCTGGACAAAGGGTGTGTAAGAACTGTTCAAATGTTTTATATTTCCGAGCGCTTTCGGCTATACCTTTAGCCATTATCAAGGATGATTCGATTATCAGCTTAGTTGAGTGTGTGCGTTCTGTGTATGTATCAGTGTGTGGTAGTGGTGTTTTTAACACACACTCAGATTTAGCCGACACCATTAGGAACATACTAGTAGAAAACACAAATATATTAACTGCATCCACCTGCAAAAAAAGACTAAAAATAATGGAAGCTTTAATAATAAAAAAGAAAAAAAAAACAACTTTTAACAATATTAACTATGAACAAAGCCACAATATTCGGAAATTAAAAACATCACAAGAAAAATTAAATAAAAAGCTTAACCGTAGTACCTTGTCTGTCTTTTTTAATGAAACATGCATAAAGGAAGGATTTGTGCCTAAATATACAACTATCAAGTATATATATATATATATATATATATATATATATATATATATATATATCCCAAGTTTAAAGTGAAGCCTGATTTACGAAAAACGGTTTAGTCATTACAAACAGTGCTAGCGACCGTTGCTAGATTCTCATCTAAAAAGAAAATGAATCCATTCGAATGTTGATTCCTAAAACGCACAAGCAATTCTTACTGGAAATATTATTACGTTTTATTTTTGTGAACTAACGTTAGTTTTATTTTTTTTGTGATGAATTATCAATTGCATTATCAATTTCCATTTGGAGATGATTCAATTTCGATGCTTGCTTTTTTTTTTTTCGAGGCAGCAGATAGTTTTACATCCAATTTTAATGACAAACTATCATGGAAGACACCCAGTTGATCTATGTTTTGCACATTAGCCTAGACGATTATTATTGCAGTAATGATCTCACGAAGAAGAAGACAATGAAAAGAGAGTGATGTTGTACAGGAATCATATATGAAATACGCACGATGTTAGTGTATTGGACAATCTCTTGAATGAACAAAAATGTCGCAACTAGCAAGCTGTGTTGTGTTGTAAACAGCATCAAAAGCGTCAGTAACAAGAAAGATTAAAGAATTTTCAGAAAGATAGCTGGTATAACTGAGACAAATAATAAGGATATCAGAGAATTTCAAACGTATAGAGTATACTGAAAGTCAGAAGCACAAGAGGCAACCATGAAATTTTTGAATAAATGGATGGTCGAAACAGGACCCCAAAAAACTGGGATGGATTTGGGAGATTGAAAATGTTGCTTAGAAAAAAAAAAAAAGGAAGTTATGGCCAGCTTAGAAGGATGTATCAGAAGTCTAAGTAAAATCGCAAGGTCAATAAACAGAAGATAATATTTATCTACGTTTAACTATATATATTCCCACGTAAATCCCAGCCCCTTCAAATCGCATGGACACTGAAAACGGAAGAATGAAGAAAAAGCTGACATAGTGAGAAAGCTACTCCTGACATCATTCAGTAAACACAAGATTGTCCGAATGTGCGAGAAGCGGGTCACTATATTTGCGATCCCAGAAACCAAATCTACCGATTATTAAACGTCTGAAACTGCCTTGGTCCGTACACGGTCAGGTAAAATCGTCTTCTTTATCTGCTGTATCCATTCAGCCGGTACGCGATCATGTCCCTCCACATCTCCCTGTCCTTTTTATTTCTTAATAAATTATGTCTTATTGTTATTTCTCCGTAAACCTGTTTGCCAACCATTTGCTCAAACGCATCATACTTTCCCTTGTATATCTTTCTCTCTCTTTTTTGAGTATCAGATTTTCCAAGCCCTCCTTTCTCATTACCAGCTCCAGAAATTTCAACTGTTTCTTCTATGTTAAGTATAAGTTATTTTTAGTTTCCATTCTCTTTAAAATCTCTTCGTTGCTCACATGTCCGACACATGGTATCCTCAGCATCCTTCTGTAGAACCGCATTTCTGCTGTTTCAAGTCTCTTTTTCATGTTTGAGGAAATTGTCCAGAATTCACTGCCATACTGAACGAAAGATGTCATGTAGCAATTCAGTAGACTTTTCATTGTTTCCAACGAATTTTTTCTGTCTTTTAATACACTGCTTAGCTTTCGGAATGCATCGTTAGCCATCCCAATACGACTTCCGCATACTCATTTTTTGGTTTATTGTGTCAAGCTTTTTCTTATTTTTCCAATGTGTTCTCTTCTTATATATATATATATATATATATATATATATATATATATATATATATATATATATATATATATAAATGCAATTTTTATATATTATTTATTATATTATATATACGGGATACTTCTTGGAAAACGCGCAATATCAGTGATAGAGCTAATATATTTGGTTAGATTGATGTGAGTTTATGACCCTAGGTTTCATGCCATTTGACGATCGCAAATAGCGTGAAACCCAGGGACACAAACTCACATAATTCCATCCATATATATATATATATATATATATATATATATATATATATATATATATATTGCAATATATATATATGTTTCAAAACATTAATTTAAAACAGACCTCAATACTAAAGTAGATCCGTAAATATTTATTTATTATCCAGTGTTACAGTAAAACATGCATGCCATTATATATATATATATATATATATATATATATATATATATATATATATATATATATATATATATATATATATATATATATATGACCGACATGTAAAGAAAAAAATATTCTTATTACCACTCATGATGATAATAGATAAAAAGTAAAACTGAAAACAGGCTAGCTATCCGGTTTCGAACCCCGCTCAACAGAGCTAAATCGAACTTAAGAAATTATAATAGAATTATCACTAAAAAATGATGGACAATATGTAGTGAATGGGGATAATTTACTGGTTTTCTATACCCGTCGTGACTCATGTTGTCCCCTAAAACGTAAAATTAATTTAATTAAAACCCTTCATCATAGGGTTTTAAAGATCTGGTCTTAGGTTAAGTTGGATGATGAATTCAGGTTTATTATCACTACTCTCTGCAACAATGCCTGACCGTTGGGCCTTGTTTAATCAATAATTAAAAGCAAAATTTCTGAATTCAATAAAGTTAAACTTGCTATAGTACAAAGATATCTTGTGTACATGCGCCTTCATCGGTTAGATAATATCAATGATAGATATGATAAACAGGTTTCGTTAGCAGTTCGACATTGTTACTTTGCTGGTAACACTCGTGTCATCTTTTCTGACAAGCCTGTCCTTCCATCGATACGGAAGTACGTTATCGCTCCACAGCATAAGAGATCTTTAATTTATTCCTTTATAATTCCTTTTAATGTAGTTGTGTCCGTACTGATAATGTGCTTATTAGTTTAATGGTAATTGTTTGGGTCGTAGCATTTTGTTTGGAATATGTGAACGCTGTTACAAAGAGTTGGTTTGCAGGAGTAGGATCTTGACCGGGAGAGATATTAAAACCCACCTCTATACTTTGTCTTCAACTTTAAATCACGACAGTCTAAGGAGTATAGGCACTTCGGTGACAATGCAAAGAATGGCGCAAGAATTGCCTGATGGAATTTTCCCTAGAGAGAGAGAGAGAGAGAACGGTTTCGAGGTTGTCTATGTATTCAGCTATAAATTGTACCTGAGGATTCCAGATTCCAGTTGAATAGTTGCCGATGTGGTTTATCCAAATATTATATATGTAAATTGTTTTTCCCAAAATTATAATCTTGAAATAATCTGCCTGAATGATTTCAAAATCAGTATTTTAAATTCAATTCAATTCCCTTTTGTAACTCGTAGTGACAGTATGCCCCCAAATCTTAGCCCCAATGTTGCCTCTTGGAATTTTACTTGAACATCAATTAAATATAATTCTTCGTTGAGTGGTTTTCTTTCATAGCATATAAATCTCTACGTATTATTTAATGCTGAAATCTAAATGTTTCGAATACAATTTTATAGCTTCAAGTAAGTATATTTTGAGCGCAATTGTACGCCTTCAACTACAGATAAAATTGCATATTGTTGGCGATACTTACTATAAATTGTATTGCTGGTAATTTTTACTATAAATAGGTAGTGTTGGTAATTTTGTATATAAAAATGTGTTGTTGCTATTTTTACTTTAAAAACGTATTTTCATACATTCATAGTGTTGTCTTTTTATTTGGAGGTTCACTATTTGCACATCGCTGTGATCCTTAACAGGTGCTACAACCCGGGCCGTAATGGACCTGGGAACAAAAGCAATGAAGAGGTAGTTCTATGCCACTCAAAGCGTCCAATGGCTGAAATAAAATATTTAAAATTCCATGGATAATTGTCCTTATTATTTCGTTAATATGTCTTAAATTCATTTCATTATTTCAACCCATATCCAAATAATTGTTGTTTCAAATTCTGTGTTTTAGGCGATGCAACCGATTTTCGACAAACTTATATCCTTATAAGAAATATTGATTTAATTCAATGAAATATATTTAACTAGCCGAATTATATACGACATGCTGCATGTCAAATAATTTTCGTAAGAAAATGGTGTTTGATTATAAATCATTGTTATAATTTGTAGAAAAAAATGATGCATTTCAATATTACTCAATATTCTTACAACGTGGCATCCATCTTCTCGTTTTCGCGTTCTATATTTTGGATAGGAGTCATTCCCTTTTTTTTAAAACCTCAATTTAAATCAAAGGGAAAAAAAAAACTTTTAGTTAGGGTTTATTCAAAAATAGCCTGATCTGACCATTTTTTATATATATTTGATGCGATGCATATTTGAATGAATTGATGAGCAGATTTCAACATTGATATGACAGTTGAATTGTCTCAACAAATTTGTAAGGCATTACCCACTGATTGATGACTTTTTTTCTAAGCTTGAAGTCCACATAGTCTCTTTTAATCTTGCCGTTTTGACCTCCATTTTCTGTCTTACTCCTTTTATATTTTGGATTGCAGTCATTCCCTTGTTTAAAATTAAATTTAATTTAAATCAAAAGAAAAACAAATCAGTGGAGGGTACTTATCCAAGTACCCTTGGAATTATTTCCTTGTTGAAATTTAAATTGAATTTATTTCAAAGGGGAAAAATCAGTGGGGTTTGTGACACCCGGGTACCCACTTTGATCAAAATTAAATATACTTATCCAAGTGCTCTGGGTAATGTAGTCTTTGAATATATATGGTTATGGGTGTCTATCTTCAAATCTCTAGGAGTTTGACAACAAACTGACAGACAGAGGCTACAAATTTATATATAGATAAGTTCTGCATCTTTGTTATCGCGACCAATATTTTACATATATTTGCATATGATAATTTTTGAAGTAACATTAGCTGTTTTCTTATAAGCAAACATTCGGTATGCATTTATCGAACAGCTAATTCTAATTTAGGTTGACATTTAAAAAAGTCTTTCTTTTAAAACAAGACGCCATACCATTAGGTTACTTAAGTCTAATAAAAGTTTTTGCTCTTTTCATTATTCCTGGGGGTTTCCTACGTTTGAGGTACTGTGGAATATCAAAATCTTCACGATGTTATATTCTCTTCGAGTTGTATGTCTGAAGGATGGGAGATATCATTATTTACATTATATACACTCGGATTATTTTCCTCATCTTTGTTGTTCTTATTACAGAGTTTCAGCCGTTGTGACCTACGACCTTCATCATTGTCGATACGGTTAACCTTCATAGAATTTGTAATTAAACATTTTATTTATTTTACTCTTGTTGTTAGCTTCACGTTCCGTCATCTAAGTTCAGTAATATATTGTCTAATTCTAATTTTAGTATTACTCAGTTAATTTTCGAACCTTTTCCACTGAATTCCAGTACACACTGCTCGACTCAGGGGTTGAAGTCAACATTATAATGTCACTAAATGTCACGAGAACTATCTACACCCGTATATTAAAAAAAGTGTTTTCTTCTAAATTACGTGAAGGTTACCCGGAGTGACAAACACTTGAAGATGTTTGAAGGACAACACGACCGAAGCAATATGATAAGAATAACAAATATAAGAAAACATAATCCGTGTGTAAATAATGGTAATCAGTTATCCTTGAAATTCATACGGAAATTGGCAAAATACATTTGAAAGACAGCAAATTAAATAACATCAAACTATCCATATATGATATCACAGAATATATTTTGTCTATAATTGGATAAAGATCTATGTGGAACGGGAAAAATATTCACGCAAAGAAGTCATAAAAACTTTTGCAAATTGGCAAAATGTTGAGATGTAAACTGATGTATTTCATACAACATCATGGGCACGGAGGCCAAAGCTGTAAAAACGTTTTGATAACAACATCAAATATGGAGGCAATAGTCCACTTTTGTCGAAGTGGGGAAAAAAGTCTTTCTTTTAAAACAATTTTCTATGGTATTAGATTTTTCAAGTTCAGTCACCGTGTTGGCTCGTTTCAGTATTCATAGGGACTCTCTCCCTAAAGTTGTGTTTGAAGTAATGTGGAATATCAACAAATTCATTATGGTATTACTATCTCTTCGAGTTATAAATGCTCTCCATTTTAGTGTTTGCTGTCAGTGTGGTTTCTGTTATTTATAACAATCCTTTTTGCATCCTCGTTCACATGTTTCGACGGAGAATGGTTGTCACTCAGAGTTACAGTCTTCATTCGCTCGTAGCCGATTTTAGCCATTGATCTGAGAAAACTGTTTCATATGGCGGAACGTTTAGAAAGATTTGAATGGGTTACATGCGGGACATGGCATTGAAATGCATAACTCGATCTGACGAGGCTATTTAACATGGTTCCTATTTACAGGATAACCTTCTGGTTTTGTAGCGACTTGTTTTGCTGAGCAATACAACCTCTACCGCAACCTATTCTATATTCAATCTCCTTATAGTCTGTAGTAATTTAATAGAACTGATACATACATTGTGCCTTTACTATTTTTTTCTGAATTGATATGTTAGATTAACTGTAGTAAAATCACGGTTGTTATGCCAAATCCAGACCTTGCTTTCTGCTTTAGAATGTTTCATTTTCATTCGCATTTCTTGGATCGATTGGTAAATGTTTTTGTTCAAAATCATTCTTATACACCTGTGAAAACATTCTGAAATTAATTATTATTATTCGTTAGAGTCATATTATCAATATAATTAATTATCTATTGTATGATTATAATATAATATTATATAATTCATTATTATTATTCGTTAGAATCATATTATCAATATAACTTTTTGTTCATTGTTTGATTTTTCTGTGCTTTAAGCAGCACCCAGTTTGAGATGCAATATTTAAAATCAAGAGTATGACGTCGGAGGACATAGTGAAAATTAATGGTTTTGCTAAGTTCATTTTTCATATTAAAATTTCTAAATTTCTTAATTTTACTATTGTAACGAGAGCGAAGCAAAGAAATATTTATTTTCCTAATTACATTTTTTTTACGTTATGGGCATTGTTATAATTTTTAATATAATGTTTATAAAGACATCGTAGTTCATGGACAGTGAACATCTGAATGGAAAAATAAAATATAATAAACGTGGTAGATTCTCAGAGAAGCTTATAATGCTACTTTGTACACAAAATTAGTTTTACATATACACACGTGTCCCACAAAGAGAAATTATAACATATATACAACAACAAACGGTGTGTAAAAAGGGGAAACTTACTTGTAATTATTTCCGAAAGGGAAATCTGGAGTTAAGCGGTTTTCTCTACGAACCAATTTAGCCTATGGGGTTTTTCCTATAAGACGGACCGCTGTGAGCTAAAGACGTCCTTCTACTCTGGCTTCTACATCACAACTTTCTTCGTCAATCTATCTCCTGATATCATTCACCAGCCATCACATGATCCTCGTGACCATCTCATCAAAAAGAAGCGAATCATCATTAGTGACCCCAAATAGTTAACTTACTTAGACAACTATGCTAATCTTTGTTGTATTGTTAGTTTAATTTCATATGGTGCCATTCCTACATTTATATAAGGCATTTAGTTTGAAAAAATTATTGAATGGAGTGGATCTTGTTGAAATTTTTCGAAAACGACTGATTGTAATTCGACTACAATATATATATATATATATATATATATATATATATATATATATATATATATATATATAAAGCATACTTCTATTACAGTCGCCGTTATCATCATGTTCTCCTATCGTACCTCTTGAATGTGGAACTCTTATACATTACCTTTCAATTTCGATTTGCAAGAATTTAACTGCACCATCAATCGTCATATGTCTCATTGAATCATTACTGTTTTATTTACCCTCTCTCTCTCTCTCTCTCTCTCTCTCTCTCTCTCTCTATCTATCTATCTATCTATCTCGCTCTCTTTCTCCTCCATAAAAAGGTATTGGGTCCTTTCTTTCTCAGGGGCTTTATCGCCTTGCTCGCAGTGAAATGGTATTAAGAAAGAGGAAAACGAAAAACGATACTGCCTTGACAAATTCAATATTCCAGCAAAATATATATATATATATATATATATATATATATATATATATATATATATATATACGTTGTGTTAACTTTAATACAAACGCCTTTTTTTATTCAAAATAAATAAATACAATTTTTCTCCCCTCCCCAGGTAGGTTGTCAAGCAAGGCAAACTGTGCTCTCTAGCTTTGCTAGATAAGCAACTTAAGCGACGAACAAATTTGAGTTCAAAACAGTTTGGCCGTTGAACTAACAAATCCGACCTGCAAAAACGTACAGGCTGTTGAAAACACAGGAACGATACAACTGTTGTGTCTAAGGCCCTGTAGTCGACTTGGTAGTGGCTTACAGCCATATCACATTGAAACACTATTTATTGTATGATCACTAAAGTTAAGCAACGTGTAGTCTTGTCAGTAACTAGGTGGGAGACAGCTTGCGAATACCCGATGCTGTAAATTTGTCTGTGCGAGTGATATAAGGGACAAGGGAACAGAATTGAACTTCGTAGAACTGAATTCTAATTCTAGTCGGGTTTTTCATAGTCACTTCCTCGCAAATACCCTTGGAAAATATATGAATCCAATTTTCCCCAACCCTAGGTTTGTGTGGATTATTGCAACTTGTATAAGCAAATCATTATTATCCCCAAAACATTCTCACAACCTAAAAACATTTGCTAATATGAAATAACCTACAAATTTAAAAAAAAATGAAATCAATCAATCAATCAACTGAATAGTCTACACGGTTAACATATGTAATGTGTTTATATTATTTTTGCATCTGAAGATCAAAGCAATACTGATGATGTTATTATTACGAGATATTCAGTGAATTATGATAGAATTCAAGGCCATAACTCCACAATTTCATAAATTTCGGATGAAATATGTCTTTACTTATTTTCTGCAAATGTTATTTCATTTAGGAATACACGTCGAAAGAAATCAATATGTATCAGGGTTTTATGTGTTGGAAGCAAATTGTTGTGAACAAATGACATCGTTTTGACATGAAGAGGTCAGGAAATATTTTTATAGGAATTTGCGAGTTTTACCCATTAACTGAATAGGCAGAAATTAAATTAATCTCATCACTATACATGCTCGATATAGAATAAAAGCAAAACGACAGTGCAGCGATAGAGGCGTTACTACTTAAAAAAAAAAAAAGTGATCACTTTAATGAAATTTAAAGGAAAAATGGATTATACATATATATATATATATATATATATATATATATATATATATATATATGTGTGTGTGTGTGTGTGTGTGTGTGTGTGTTTTTGTTCGCGCATTGAAACTGCCTGAATATCATATCACAGGTTTATCCAAGCCTTGTGGTTGAAATTGAATAGATTGAACCTCTCAAGAGGTGAACACCCTGTTCATGCATACACACGTGCGTGTTCGAACAGGGCGCGCGCACACAGACACAGACACAGACACAGAGACACAGACACACACACGCACACACACACACACACACACACACACACATATATATATATATATATATATATATATATATATATATATATATATATTTATAATAAATTAATTAATTTAAAATATGTTTTTTTCCGCTACACAGTTCTAACCATGTTTCAAAATGGAAGTATGTATGTATGTGTGTGTGTGTGTGTGTGTGTGTGTGTGTGTGTGTGTGTGTGTGTGTGTGTGTGTGTGTGTTAATCTCCACCGTTTGCCTGATGACGGTCGCGAGACCGAAACTCATTTAGCAAAATCATTGAGAATAAAACATAATATTTTTTAAAAACAAATCCACATTACAACCAAAAGCGTTTGCGGTTTTTCTCTTCTTTTTTAATATATATATATATATATATATATATATATATATACAAAAAGCAGATTAATTTGGATTAATTTTACAGCGCTATTTAAATTTGGTATTAACACAAACACACACACGTACACACGTTGACGTTAAGAGATTTTTAAACGATCCTGTTTACTTATTTGTTTTAATTTTACACTAATGCCCCAGAGAAATGTGCGAAGACGTACCTTCTACCATAAGGTGTTTTTTTTTTGATAAATACATAAATTATGCTGTCTATTTTTGTGGAGAATTCAAAAGCAACTCCACACATTCGCAAGCGTCATAGAAATTCATTTAAAAAAAAAATATATTCTGTTGTACATTATGCTAAGCTATATCCGGAAAGGATATAGCGTAGAAAAAATATCAAAGATGACCAACGTTCTTAAAAGGCTGTTTTGAATGGAATAAATAGAGCATTGCTGGTATTGTTGAATTTTATTACAGTGGCTTTGTTTGTAATAGTTGCAATAGTTGTATTAACCAATCGATTTTCGGTATTATATCTGGATATACTAATATTTTTTTTAGAAATACATCATGTAAATTACAACTCAAAATGTCTATTTTAATCAAAAAATAATTACTGAACATATTGTGAGTGTGAAATGTTTTTATTAGGTAAAATCAACATAGAATTGTATTGATGCATAAATAAAAATACTATGATAGGTATCATAATATTGTGCTAATCAAATATGCTTAGGTAAGCATATTTGATTAGCACAATATCTGTTATGGTTGCATAAAATAATATGTGTTTATTTTATATATTAATGTTTTCATTGATATTGTATAAGATACATCCGTTTAAATCTAATGATGTTGACAATTTCCTACTTATAAATTATTTCCGACAGTTTTATGGCTTCTTTGCATGAATATTACTTTCAGTTTCCATATTGACTTTATCCAATTATAGATCACAATTTTTATGCCATTAATATTGGGATTGATTTCTTTCATTTCATTAATTTGTTACCTTTGAAATCTCTTTTGTCAATTTCTGCATTAATTTCTGTGATAAGGAGTTATTAATTTTTACATTATATATAAGTGGATTATTTATTCTATATTTGTTATTTTTATCACCATGTTTCGGCCGTTATATCCCCGGGATTTCTAAAGTTCTTTTGATCCAGGTAAACTTCATACAATTTCTAGCAGTATTAATTTATTACTAAACTACAACTGACGTATATGCCAATTTGTATCTGTCTATATTTCTGAGATGATTATGTACATTATTTACATTATTCGGACTATTGTCTTCATCTTTCTCGCCATATTTATACAACGTTTCGGCCGTTGTACGCTCTGGCCTTCTTCCTCAAGGACACATGGCACAGTGAATAAAGGCGTTGGTTAGATCCAGTGACAGGACACAAAGTGTGTTATCGTTTATAAATTATTTTATTTTATAACTTTCCGTTTTTTTTTTCAATGTCGTCTTTTTTTCATTTCATTGATTGACCGATTTTCTTTCTTATCAAAGATTACTGGGGTATTTAAAACTGAAACATATTTTGGATTATAAGAATTATTTGGTTTGGGCAATATGTATTATAAAAAGGCATGGCACAGTAGATAAAAGCGTTGGTTAGATCCAGTGACAGGATCCAAGGAATGTGAGTTCAATACCCGGTTAATGCAGTGGATAAATTAACAGAAGATAACTGATAACTGACATCCATTAAACATGGCACGTTGAATTAGAACAGTCTACCCCAGTGAGCGAAATAAAGGGTTCAATTCGACATTCCATCCACCTGAAGAAGGCCGGAGCGTACAACAGCCGAAACGTTATAATAAATATGGCGACAAAGATGAGGACAATAGTTTGAATAATGTAAATAATGTCAATTTGTTTAGGCTTTGTCATGCATAACTCATTTACCCACACCAACTAGGCTTCTGGAAATTATTGGAAAATAGAACAAGCTATGTATAGTAATTTTTTGAGCACTTTCAATTCAGCAAACTTTTTCACAGCTTTGAGGTACAAAAAGAGACAATATTTGAAACTCTAATTCATAATTCTAAAAGTAAGATGAACTCTTCAAAAGACTTACGGCAGCCAATTATATAAGTGTTGAAAGTTGACTAATGCATGGAATAATGATACAACACAAACTGTACTTAGAACAAAAGGTACTGAAACAAGAAAAGTGTACACAATATTTACATATAGTCTTTTGTATATTCCTGGGAAGACCGTTCCTGGAGAATGTGTTGACTTAGTCGCTGTCGGGCAGAGTCTCTGGGTTGAATCTCTTGATTCCTCCATTTTCCCGGTACCAACCATATTTATATGGTCGGTACTCCACTATGCAAATTAGGTGGATCCTACCACAACAATAAGGATGTCACAGATCCCGCTAAAAAACAATACTGAATAAATAAAATATTAAGTAACAAAAAGAATTATGTAATACCAGTACCCCTAGTGAGGAGCGAATGGTGAAATCCCCGCAGATGAAGAAGAGATTAGAAGCAACAGAAATGTGTTTCCGACGCTGATAGTTATATGGACCGAACATGTGAGCAACGGCGAAATTTTAGAGACAATGACAATTATACTTGACATCAGGAAGAGAAACTTGAGATTTCTTTGGGATATAAGACGGATAAAGGGCTTGGAAAATTTGATACTCACAGGTCAGATTGAAGACAAGCAGGACAGAGGCAAAAAATGCATAGCCATTGTACTGAGCTTGTGTAAATTGATTTTGTAATAAATGTGGGAGTTATAACAAAAAACATTATTAAGATATCCAGGAAATTGCAATGAGCCATGATTCCCAGCATCGTGAAGGGGCATAACACATAGATAAAGAAGAATAAATGAATTTGCCGATACCAGCAAAATCATGTATACCTTTTAGAATTGTATCTCTTAAAAATGACCAAAATACGTTGATGTCAAGCCTTTTCAATATCTGGCAAAGAAAACTTTCATTATTCGCTTAAATTGTACTGTTTGTCTTTGGAAAACACTTCTTTCAAACATAAAGCAGACAGAAAGTGACAGCGTAATGGACAATGTGATTAACGAAGGATTTAATTGATTGTAACAACAACAAAAAATTAGCGCAGTCCGGTACATGATCACAGATGAGGGCTTTTGGTGAAAGAACGAATTAATACCAACTGTTTTTGTTCTCATGTCAAGATAAAGACGAACTTTTACATGGTGAAGTATTCAAATATTGCGATATATTGACTCGAAACAGGTAAAGATTAACAGAAGCAAGATATTTTGATCGAAATTTTGGGAATATCAAAGAAAAATATATACATTAAAAAGGTAATTCTGCTAGTCCGAAGTTAACATTATCCCAACAGAGAAAAATAAACACTGCTTATATTAGGTCGTTCGGAACATAATATCGAGTTTTAGTATACATATTTTAATTGTGTTCTTGAATATTATTACAATAGCTGCACAAACTCGAATTACTTTCGTAATGATGAATTGTCTCCTGTGTTAATGTTCATTTGATATCTATATTTTCAGAATTCATTTAATTTGATATATTTCTTTGAGAATTTAACTCGAAACATTATATCCACGCGATGATGAAAATGGAAAAAGAGGCATTTAATATTTTGCAAAACGAATTAAGACCACTTGTGGAAAAACTCATATACTTTTGTTCCAACACATTCTGATTCTTTCTTTCTATCTATCTATCTATCTATCTATCTATCTATCTATCCATCCAGCTATATATCTATGTAGCTATACCCACACACTCACCCACTACCATATATATATTTGTATATATTTATAGACACACATATATATTAGTAAACATTTACGCACACACAAACACACACACATATATATGTGCTACAAATATAATTTTAAGTCAAGCTATATTTATGGGAAGTACAAATTTCTAGAACGAATGGAATTGTGAAAAAATAGAGAAATTTGTTAATTTGAAAGAAAATTAATTTTATATTAAATCCAAATTTCTCACGGAAGTAAAGTTTTGCCTGGTTTAATTGGCACCAATTTATCTTTATAGAACTATCAAATAAACATACAATATGGCGTCTGTTCCACAAGATTCTATTTAGCAAAAAACTTCAACAGAGTAGGCAATACAAAATGTTTAAATGTAAGAATATTTGGCGCTTAGAAAGAAATATTTGGAAAACCCTTATTTAATGCTATTTGGGATTGAATGTCTCAAACAAAAACTGGAAAGAAGGATAGGAGGGTCTTTGATTCAGGATTTGGATTTATTAGATTTATTGTCTTAAATTGTTTGAAAATAGAAATAAATCAGATGAAATTGGCAAGAGTGAAAAGGTTCGAATATAACTGAATTATTGGGATATCGATGGCTAAACTTTTCCGAATCGTTTTTCGTTCAGAGATGGTTTCAAGTAATCATTCGATTGAAAATATATCGGGTGTCGTCATGAAGCAATGTTGGCATGCAAAATTCAGCAAAATCTGAGGCATGAAGAGGTATTATAGAATAAATGAAAATAATTAAATTTATGAAAACCCATCAGAATATATGTAAACGGAATCTCTGTATCTATCTAAACACAGGTATGAACAAACGCCTAAAAGCACACGCATAGATAAACACAAACACATTCATATATATAGACACACAGACACACACACATATATATATATATATATATATATATATATATATATATATATACGCACTTATATATGTATGTGTATAGAGGTATCAGAAATGCATTTATGTGACCCAAAATCGACCCCAAAAAATAACGACCCCCAAAATAAGCATAAACATATATAACTATATACATGTACGTATAATAGGATGAAGATGCATTTAAGTACACACTAGATTATATTCTGTGATCTATCTATCTATCTATCTATCTATCTATCTATCTCTCTCTCTCTCTATATATATATATATATATATATATATATATGCGTGTGTGTGTGTCTGCGCGCGCGTGTATGTCTGTGTCTATGAATTCGTGTGTATAATTATATAATATAAATAAATCTAAAAAATAAATATATATAAATAAAAATCATTTATTAATATACCCTTACCTAATTATATATATATATATATATATATATATATATATATATATGTTCAGTGTGATATATATATATATATATATATATATATATATATATATATATATATATATATATATATATATACTGTGTTTTAGCTAGCAATTATTCATCACAACGTGTTTGATTAAAAATAAGAGATTAGGTCTATTTGTTTATTTTCTGATAAGGTGATAAGGGACATCTTACTGGATGTTGTCTATAAACTGACCGATTTTCATATTTTGTTATTTTAATACAAAGAGTATCAAGAATCGATACACTAATACTCAAAAAGAACATTAAATACTTACATTGGGTATACATGCGCCACACCCTGTCGAAGATTAAACTGACATCTTCGAAACTTCGTGCACATAACGGCCAGTACATCATGAACGACTAAATACAAAATTATCATTACATCGATATTAGTAGATAACAAAATCGATAATCTACACCACCCAATCCAAAGTATAATTCAAAATACCAGGTGCCCATGACGTCTCCATAGACCAGTTCAAACATCAAGCGTACCAATTAATAACCGGATGGAAACAAAGGGATTCTGATTACCTCATAAACACCACATCGAATGTACTTGGCCAAATTACCAAAATATGAACTTCATAAAGTCTATCCACTACTCGGAGGACAATTCATCTTTAATAAAAATGAAACAAAAAGACCTTGTCGTTTCTTTTTAACTATATTGATTATATATATATATATATATATATATTATGTAGCGTGTTGGAATCATATTTTTAAATAAATAATTATATATATATTATAAATTAATTGATTTAAAATATGGTTATTTTCGCTACACAGTTCCAAACTATGTTTCAAAAAATAGAAGCTAAAACCCCTAATTTTATTTTGCAAAAAAAAAAAAAAAAAAAAAAAAAAAAAAAAAAAATAAAATATCTATAAGAACACCGGATTTTATATCTTACTGTTCTTTCTTTTTTATTTATATACATAATTATATATATATATATATATATATATATATATATATATATATATATATATGTATGTATGTATATATTGTGTATATGTGTATAAGTAAACAGTGTTATTCAACAGTGAAATTAGCAACTACCTGTGTAGTTATAGAAAATCATCATTTCTTTTTATGAATTTAATCCTATGAGAATATGACGAATGGTAGAAAAGTATATTTGCCATTAATCCACAAGAATCAAGAGATATATTTATTTTCATCATTTTTAATATTTAACCTATATCTAAGGGAATGGAGTCATAAATTTACCTAGTATATTTGCGCGTATCCGAATGTAACAAACCTGATTCGAATTTGAACTTGATTCTCCAATTCCTCATTCAGTTTGGTATCTATTACACATAACGCACACCTTTTTCAATTTACATCTCGATTTTTCCTTCGTAGCTTATATTTATTTTCATTCTTTTTCTTGTCTATCAAATTTTCTTCCCCTTTATCGACCTTTATTTCTTGTTCGTTCAAAAGTTGTCTATCGTAACATTTTATCTAATACTTTACCTTGTTGTCTATTCACATTTCCCTTATAGCCTTGACCAAATATCAAAATTCCATACCGTGTAATTGAAACATTCTAATCATGTTAGACACGGGACTCCGTATCGTTGAAGTCTCTGAAGTGTAAATACAGTAATGGTTTTTACATAAGGTTCAGACAGTCGTGAAGAAAGAAGAAAAAGTGTAGAGCCAACGAGACGATGACAAAGAGACATTATAACAAAATATGCGAAAATATGAAAATTATACACTTTATCCAGTACTTGTAGCACAGTACTCAACAATTTTAATAAATGATAAAACAGATAGTCCTTCTTACTTTCTTTAATCAAAATTTATATATATATATATATATATATATATATATAAATTTTGATTATATATATATATATATATATATATATATATATATATATATATAGAGAGAGAGAGAGAGAGAGAGAGAGACTAGCAGTATAAATCCGTCATATACTAGGTGTTTTATTAGTGGGATTTTTGCCGTTCAATTGGAACAGTTTAATTTTAAAGTTACTCCACCCTAAAATCAATATTAGTAACAATTCATCCAACTGAGGTACATCCCACAAAGGTGGGTTAAAAATTGGAATGGTGGGGCTGAAAAGTGCCGTCCTTGCGCGTTCTCAGTCTTGCAAGTAAGGAACCTATTCCATGGAACGTCATGATAATAATACACTATATCTTTTATTTATAATATATTTTTTTTAGAATTCTAATAATCTTTTGCGTTAGAGTTCAACTCTCTAAATTGATTGTACTTGGTTTTTTAAAGGCATTAAATTTTTCCTTTGATTTTTGCACAAAGTTTAAATCATCAGTTTTCCGCTTGTTCACCTTCAAGGTTATATTTTTTTCCAGCCAATTTGAACTCAAAACTAGCAGTGTAGAATTAAGTATCAAACAAAAAAATTTCATCGAAATCGGATGAAAACTGTGAAAAAGCATAAGCAACAGACATATGTACATGCACACAAACATTTTGAGAATGATAGATATAGATATCATACAATCGGAATTAAGATGCCATTATGTAAATAAACATCTAAACTATTTACTGTCAGATGCCTGCTGGGTATATTAAACAGGTCATCTCTTTCACTCCTTTCCTTCTCTTTCTCACTCTCTTTTCTATCTGACCACCACTCATATCAAGACTTAACACCACTTCCTGTTTATTTTACCACCTTCCCTCTCTTTCTATACTTCTTCTTAGTTTCCTCATTTTTTTTCTTTCTTATCCTCTCATCATTGTTTTTTTTTCAAAAAATTATCATCAATTGACTGCTTGAAAAGTCCTTTAAATTTAATTACAAGGTGAAAAGAGTCATTTACATAATGGTATCTTGATTCAGATTGTATGAAATATATTTCTCTCTTTATTATAAAAATAACAGTGAGCTCTATGAGTGAATAAGTTTTAATATTTAATATATAATCATTTACATTGTGTTAATAGAATCCACGTGGATTATATACCAAACGGATTACTACACACACACACACACACACACACACATATATATATATATATATATATATATATATATATATATATATATATATATATATACAGGAATATAATTGGTGTATACGGAATGAATTCCAATAACAAACAATTACTATTATTAAAAGAGTCCTCAATACAGAGTAGAGCAGATATAATTATTTATTTTTTAAAAATTATAACATAAATATGTTATAAAATCACTACAAAAATAGCCATTTTGTTGCTTGTATTTTGACTGGTCATTCTTGCTTTTGTAACAACGTTTTCCCCTTGCGAAGGATGGTTAAATAATTTGAAACTTTTAAAAACATTTATATTACATTCAACATTATCACTTGATAAGACACCGGAGGTGTTGAAACAAAATGGCTATTTTTGTTGTGATTTTATAACATATTTATGTTATAATATTTTTTAAATAAATAATTATATATATATATATATACATATATATATATATATATATATATATATATATATATATATATATATATATATATATATATATGTTTTGTGTGTGTATGTTTGTGTGTCTGTTAGAAAACTTAGAAAATATGACAAAATATATATATATATATATATATATATATTTTTCATATATATAAATATATATCATTATCTGGTGTATATATATATATATATATATATATATATATATATATATATTTTCATAAAATTTCCTCAATGATGTTTTGGTATATAAAATATATATCATTATCTGGTGTGTGTATATATATATATATATACAATTCTTGTGTTTACGTGTTTGTGTAAACTGTTATGTCTTTTATTTTTTCAGCAGTAAAATTAACAATTACCTGTGTAGTTGTAGTAAATTTTCAATTTTTTCCCATAAATACAAATATTTTAATATGGTAAATGACGGAAAAAAATTTATTTGCCAGTAAGCCACGATGAGCAATTTGTATAGTCCTGCCTTTCTCACTTGAAATATTTCAAAGTGATAGCAAACCTTCATGGATATTCAACTCGAATTAAATATGTAATATTCCGCGCCTATTTACACAAAATGTCGATTTGACCATAGAAACGGCTATTTTAATTAAAACATAAATTAACTGTATTCGTCATGAATAAAATTCCTATAACTGTATAAGATTTTTGTCTGAGTAATCCCTTCGCAAATTATACCATGGTCGTCACCTAAGACCTGGTGAATCGAATTGCCTTTGATTTCTCTCTGTACCATTTGCTCTTTTTTATATGACTCGCCAAATTTCTTTCAATTCTCTTCATTATCATCGCACAATGATCTTGGTTATGTTTTATTTCCTTTCATCTTTCTTTAATGTCTCTTATTCCATCATCTTGACTAATTTTTCGTTTTTCCTAAAGATTTTATTTTATTTTTGAAACCTTTCAAATATTTTGTATTTGTTTTCTATATTTTTCATGAAGATTAAATTTTTGTTTCATTTTTAATATTGAAAGCTTATATATAATTTAAAAGGAAAGCAATTTGAGAAATTATTATTTTTTCGCTCATATTATCTTCGCCAAATCAATTAAACATTCACCATAAAACAATATATGTCAATATTATTAATTTGAAAAGTGTTAGGCCGTCATTGTAAATTGATTTCAATTTGCCTTTCCTAACCAAATATGTGAAATATTTTGTTTGAATTTCTCCTTGTAGAGAATATTTCTATATGTTTTGTGACATTTTAGTTTTTAGTTTACTTGATTCACCTTCTCATGTTCGATTTGTATTTAGTTTGTTGGTGTAGTGTTTTGTTTCTTTCATTATTCAATTATTTACTTCGTTTATTCATTCGTTCGTTTGTTTGCATGTTCCTTCATTTTTTTTCACTTTTATTTTTTTTCTCTTTTATTTTGTTTTATTTTCATAATTCTCATATTTCTCTGTTTGGATATATTTTGTAATTTTTCTTTTTGATATTTTATATTGAATTTCTCTGTTTTTCTTTTAGACATTTGCACACTTATTCCTTTTCAATTTTTATATTTTTGTATTTATTTACGTCTACCATTTTATATTTTCTTTCTTTGTTTGATGAGTTTTTCGTTCTTTTATCTTTTTTTCTTTATTTTATACATTATTTTCAATCCTTTATTTTACTTTCTATTTCTCTTGGTTTAAATTTTTTTTCCTCTTTTTTACCATTTTCCTTTTAATAATGTTTCATTTATTTCATTTTTCACATTAGGATTTACTTTTCCTTTTGTTTATATATTATTTTCTTTTATATATTTTCGTTTTTTTTCCAATGTCGTCTTTTTTTCTTTTGATTGATTGACTGATTTTCTTTCTGGGAATTATCAAAGATTACATGTGTATTTAAAACTGAAATATGTTGTGGATTATAAGAATAATTTGGTTTCGGCAATATTTATTATAAGGAGACATGGCACAGTACATAAAAGCGTTGGTCAGACCCAGTGACACGACCGAAAGAGTGTGGGTTCAATACCCGGTTAACGCAGTGGAGAACTTGGTGGGGAGGTGAATTAACAGGAGATAACTGATAATGACATCCATTAAAACATGGCATGAGGAACTAGAACAGTCTACACCAGTGATCGAAATAAAGGGTTCAGTTCGATATTCCAACCACCTGAAGAAGGCCGGAGCGTACAGCGACCGAAACGTTGTAATAAATATTGCAACAAAGATGAGGACAATAGTCCGAATAATTTAAATAGTGTGCATTAAAAGAAGCTTGAGAATAAGACTGATTTTCCAGACACATGTTCTAATATTTAACCTATAACTGGGAGAATGGTTTCCTACTTTTCCCTAGATTATTTGCGCGTAAGTGAATATAACACACCAGGTTAGAATGTTAACTTGACTCGCCAATTCATCATTCCAAATGCTATCCAATACAACCTTGTCTACTTCTCTTCTCGGTTTTTCCTTTATAGTTTATATTAAATTTTCTTTCCTTTTATCGACCTTTATTTCCTGTTCGTTCAATAGTTGTCGATAGTTCCATATTATCTCATACTTCTCCTTGTTGTCTGTGTCCTTTTTTCATACAGCCTTGACCAAATTGCAGGTCAATATTCCATGCAGTGTCATTGACACTTTCTAATCATGTTAGACACGGGACTCTGTATCGGTGAAGTCTTTGAGGTGCAAATAAAATAACGGTTTGTACATACGTCCCGGTGTGCCGTGACGAAACAATAAAAAAAAAAGTATAGAGTCAGCGAGATAATGGCAGAAAGACTTGGCAAGCATATGCATAAGACTTGAAACATCAATCCAAAGATGTAATCAACTGCAAAGCCCATAGGATAAATATTCCTACGTTCGACCAAGAGAAATCACACCTCTTAATACAGCGGCCATACTTAACTTTGGGAATGTATGCAAACGAGTCACACAAACATAATATATAAAACAGAAACGGAATAAAATCTGATATGAAAGCAAAAAAAAAAAAAAAAGGCTTTCTTGCTTTCTGTTTTTATTATGAATGTCGACTTTATTCCATACCTATCCTTAAAATTCTTTTAGCGTTCATCTGTAAGGAGTTTACACAACGCTACGCGGTTTTTGTACCAGCGTGTAGCGTGAGCTTCTAAAGTTATTGTCATGATTTAGAGTTATCGATGTGAAAGAAGGCATATTGAAACGAAGCTTATACAAAAACAAATAGTTTTCTCCCACGCGATCAAAAAGAAATAGTTTCGTAAGTAAAAAAAAGAAAACTTTGAATATTAGATCCAAAACGTTTCGCTATGTTAAACAAAAAGGAAAAAAAACTAATATTATTTTTATCTAAATAAAAAAATCGAAGTTTTCCTCACGTTAAAATTATGCTGTTTTAAAATAATTTCTCCCCAGATAAAGCCATAAAGCTACTATAGCGAAAGAGCTTACTAACTATAAATGAATATAAAAAGAGAAAAAAAAACAGTATTAAGGAGAGAAAGAAGAATTAAAAAGTGCCATTAAGAAGTCAGAAAATAACGAATGATATTATTTTCTTACTCAAAAAAAAAAAAAAAAGAAAAAGAAAAGGGACCAGTATCGTGCCACACAGAGGCAGAATGGGGGTGAAGTAAATATTAAAATGTAAACCTGTTATATCTCGTTCAAGATATAATAAACAAAGTAACCCGAGTGTTGGTTTTCAATAATAGGTTTATAATCGGATGTAGGTGTGTCCAATACAGAGACAGAGTCGGGAGAATGCTAACCTCAATAGGTGTTAACAAACGAAGACTTCCTTGACTGTCCGCTGTGGTCGTACTTAATCGGCAACCAGTGCGTCCATTATCGTGAATGGGGAAGTTGGGTTATATCATCACAACAAAACCATTGTTCCATATAACAATCTTAAAACAATAATTTTTTAAAACCTAGCTGCCAAACTTGGAGCATGTAAAGTCGAGGTACCAAGGAGCAAAGCTATATTTATTTTGAAAATGCCAAAATGTGGTACAAGGTCACAAGAGTGGGTAGAGGACGGCTGGTCTTCACTCTTAAACTTAAACTTAGTTCACTATAATTACTGACGCATCCAATAGTATGCATTATACAAAAACAACACATTCTTATTCACTTTTCTTACAACAGCCACCAAAATACACCAAAAACTCTATCAGTTCCCAGACGTACAATTCGTCTTTTGGGGTGGGGAATAAACGTGGAAAGCTCCCTAGAACAATTACTGTGAAGAGATTTAGAGAAAAGCAAAAGAAATCTGTGTGAATCATCTTAACTAATCGTTTGTACGTTTAATTTAAGACACGGAATTAAAGTTAAATGATGTCATTTTTTAAAAAAATGATTTTACTTGTGTATAAATCCATACAAATTGCCAGAAATTAAAAAAGTACGAGTGTCATACATTAAATATATTTTCCATGTACTTATAGACGGAAACAAATTATTTACTCCGAAATCTGTGCAGAATATTCCAAACTAGCAACATGGCCCGGCGTTGCCCGGGCTTGATTCAAAAATCGTACGACTCATACAGCAATCGCTATCACTTGACTTAAAATATTTTTTTACGAAAAAAGAACTAAACAAAATGAACACAAAACGATCAGCTTTAAAAAAGGACTCGTAATTGGAAAAACTTTATGAAAAAAGAATGTTAACAACAAATACTTTTTAACACCCAACCTAGTTCTGCTTCCGCAGAATCAACGTTGAGTTTAAGCAAGTGAATGAGCCAATTAGAGTAAAGTGCCATGCAGATTAAAATTTTTCCCACTTGTGACGAATGCAGCTATCGATTTTTTTTTTTTGCATTCTATCATGGTAGTTAACATTCGTGTCAGTCAGCTGTTGGCTCTCACGCTGGCCAATAGAATCTTCCTGCCTATTCGTGGCAACCAGCTATAGGCTCTCACTCTGGCCAGTACAAAATGGCTGCAAACTACATGAAAACTGCCGAAGAAGCATGAAAAAATCGATTATTTCCACTATCGATGCGAGTTTGGAAATGCAAAGTCGGTCTTGGCCTTCCCGCTAACTTGGAGCATGTTCATGTCAATTTTGGTGCAAATCGTCGAAAATTGCGACCGTGCATTCGTTACACATACACACACACATCCTACCTTTTATAGATAGACATATATGAATCTAGCAACTTACATTAGGATGTTCAACGCGTCAATGGATATTGAATTTTTGTTACCGGCAGGTTTAAAATGTCAATTATCTTTTACATAAGTTGTTATTAAATAATGTTATTTCTATTTAAATAACTATATTTAATTTGTTTAATCAGTTAAATGTTTTACGCGTCTGCAATCTTAAAACCTACATCTAAGCAAAGTGATCCAATATGCATTTAAAGAAATTAGAATTACATAAACTCTTGTTACTCTCTGTTTTGAGCCAAATGTCTGAGAAAATCTTTTTGTAAAAGTTAAGAAATATCATTAGAATAATTTCAGAATTCGGACGATTATGATGATTTTGGTTGTTATATTCACAACATTTCTACCATTCTACTCGCTGATATTCTTCATCTTGTTCTTCCTAATCGGTAACATTCTCGGAAAGTCAAACCGAATTCTTTATTCTGTGAGCCATCTGCGGTGTTCTAATACCGCTTTCCATTTTTTAACACTGTCAAATATCGATAATATTTTTTTATCCCATCCCATGCGTTTGCTGCATGAATTAAAAGATTATCTAATCGTAGAATTTCGGTTGCATTGCTGGGTAACAACCATCTTGCTCAAGACGACTGAAAGAACAATCGCAAACATGATGATCTGAAAACCACCTCAGCAGACCAAGCATATGAATGAAAACCATCGGGCGACCCAAAATTAACACACAAACTAAGATATTTGTAGAATATAGATATTGGAGTTAAAGGATTGTTTATAACATATCGGGTTCGTTTGCAGATTTGCTTAAAATATATCAATCGAATGGTATGGAAAATTTATGTACTTATATTCAGTGGAAGTAACAGGCAAAATACATATACATTAATAGATTAGAGGGCATTAGCTGATTAAATATATCCCCTATCGTGGGAAGCGGAAAGACAACAATGTACTCTCGTGGACTGAATAAATGTTTCAGTTCAATAACTATGAGAGATACAGAAAAACGGTGGATAATGCCGAAGTATTGTGAGTATAAAAATTATATGAGTACAATAACCTTAATATGAAGGTATATACTAATGGTAGTTACGGACAATGAAAAATAGTTTTATTTTTGGGAAGCAAAACTGTTGAATCTGCTATTTATCCCACACCTCATCAACAATGAAATTTAATTGGAAAAGCATGTTATTTTCTGTATTGCATCGCATCCAACAAGAACTGTTTTCTTATAGTGAATTTTTGTATTTTTTTTTATTATTTATTATATAGAAATTCTATATTAACTCTTGATTATATATAACACGCATTATTTTTATTACACAAAAGTGTAGTGTAAACAGGCTCGTTAGATTGAAATCACCAGGATACTGCTGCTGATGTTATGATCGGAATGCATTTCAAACGCATCATTTTATTCCTTGTGAAATCTTCAAGATCAAAATATCCACGATAATGGATATTTCTCTCGAATATTTCATCAAACCTAATTTTAAATCAGTTTCTATGGTTATATAGTGATTTTTGCTGAAATGTGGTTTAGCGGGCGTCTTTCATGGCTATTTTAACTCTGTTGCTGACACCTGCTCATGAATTTTTGTGTTTAAAAAAAAAAACACATAACCAACCTTTCGTTTATACTGCAATTATGCTGAGTGGACATTAGTTAGAGTTAATGGGAGAGAGTACATAATATGAGGTGATCAACAGTTGCAAAAATGCAAGTACGCTCAGAATTCTGTCACGATGATTTTATTTGGTGCAAGCTCAAACGTTATATTCACAGTGGTACCATCTACTTGAAAAATCCCCCGTTGGGAGATTCGAAGCTCTAGATTTCAAACCATTCGTTCACGTAGATCGTTTGAATCCAGTCAGCAATAACATGCTATGAATCTAAAATAATTGAAGAGCATAAACATGGAGATTTTATGTATACTCTATATGGATAACTGCATAACTGCGTCTATGTGATTCGATCGAGCTAGCTCGTATATTCATGAGTCTGTCACTGCAAATAGCACGGTTCCTTATCAAGGTCGGAAGCTCATTAGGCTGACATTCTCTGTCATAACATAATTGGTCAATGTAGGTGATTGCTGGGGGACCATCCCGTCTTGCACCATGTCTAGGTGTGCAGACTAGTAGATCACTCGCGATTTCTGGTTTTGCTCGCCAGCAGTGTCCTTCAAAGCTTATTCGGCGTTCCCATTAGAAATATGAGGGATGAGTCTATAGAGCGGTAATTTAGTCTGATGTTGTCTGCAAGAGATGTTAAGTATAGCTCTAAGCATTTGAATCTTCGTCCCAAGAAGCTTAGACAAAAAGGTTTTAATTACTGCCTTAAGAGTGGTACCATACATTAAAACTGCCTCTAAAGTGGTACGAAAGAATCTCTGTTTGATATTGTCTCGTAGATTAGGTTTCTAGATGATAATAAATATATAAATATGGGAAGAATTAATTAAAATCTATTTAGTTTTACCGAAAATTATAATCAAAATCGGACTAACATCATTGCGTAAACTGCCGCTTTAAATCAACAACAGCATTTGTATGTTGGCAGTTTCAATGTACCATATTCTGTCTTTAAAGCGGAATCGCTCTTAGAAATTGATTGTTAGAAACAGCTTCCTGCGACAGAAGCCCGAACAATGTTGTAAGCTACGTCGGCCAAAACATGACAAAAACAACAGCGACCCGGAAATGTTCTAAACAAATCAATTCGAGCGTCCGGAACCACAAGGGTAAAATTGCCGCCTTACCAGGAATCCGTTTTCTATCTTATTAAAATCATCGTTTTCTTTGCTATCTCGCGGTGATTCAACGTTTGGTCATTTCACACCTAAAGCTTTAACATTTGAACGAAACACGATAATGGCGAGTTTGCTATTGTGTTTTCCATAGGTCTCATTCGGCTTTTGTGAAAATATTACGTGGGTTTATACAGACATCGGTTTTCCTTTTTATTCCGTTCGTAGAGATACGAAGATTCATTGTACATATAAATAAACTCAGCTTTCATCTGTAGTGAATTGTTCATGCATTTTGGTCTCTCTGTATTCTCTTCGTAGGCCATAGGATATTGAAGGCATAGATATGTGCATTAAAGGGAATTTTTCCACTAGATTACGACTTAAATGAGATTGAAGTGAAGAGGTTTCCTTTAGAAACTGAACATTAATATCAGCACAGAAAGAGAACAGTTATTTACTCAAAACAAATCAACAACACCAAAAATTCCCAAATCTCAAGTGCATATTCTATTGGAGTGATCATAAATATTTCCTGAAATATCAATGTCGGGGTTGCATAAAAGGAATTATAGTTTTTGATAGTCCAAGACAGAACCAATAAAGAAAAACGCGAACACAGGTATGGAATAACACAGATATATTACAAACAGGAATATACACAGAGAAGTAGAAGTGTTAGTATGAACAATCAGGTTTAGTAGAGAGAAACAATGTAGTCTTGACCAATATCACTATTCCAATGTCTTGCAGAAATTGTCTGAACGCGACTCTGTTTCGGACTGCCTCTGACTCGACTCTTCACTCGACTTGAACTACTGACTCGACTTCTTGCCCACTCCTGAAGCGCAGTATTTATTAAATATGGAATAGTCCATTATTAATTTTATGGGTAAGATCCCATAACAGTTTTTAAAATTGAATGAAAAATAATTAGAGGAATTAATCAATAAAAACGTTAGAACACTATTTCAGTGATTCGTGCAATAGAGATATCTTAACTCTTTTTTTTAACCTTGGAAACATATGGAATTTACTCGTTCTGAACTCTTGATTGATATATTAAACTTTTATGACCCAATGTATTTGTACAGAATGGTACCGAGAATATCATAGACTGAACATATCAGCAATGATGAAGTATTACAGAAAATGGGAAGCAAGAGGGTACATATAGTTAACATCAGAAAAATACTGTTTAAATATCAAGAAGAAATAATGAGAAAAGAGGGCTTGACAAATTTGAAATCCACATGACAAATTGAAAGGATTAGGGTCGAACTAAATTACAATACAAACAATGCAAGACGGCTGGAGTAAATGGATGGCGAAGAAAGTTTCGGAAGAAATAACTAAAAGCCAATAATTATTAAAAGCTAAAAATGACAAGGAATGATGGAGGGTCATGATCGCTTGCGTACTGATAGGACACTGCAGATTGAATTAGAAAAAAAAACTTCATAGAAGGTTCTTCTACTTCTTCGTCATCGTCGTCTTCAATGCAAAGTGTAATGTATTATTTTATACATCAGAGATCGTATTATATACTAGTTTTTAATCATATATTTTCCAAATATATATATATATATATATGTGTGTGTGTGTGTGTGTGTGTGTGTGTGTGTAAAATTGCTTGCTTAAAACATTTGCATTTTAGGAGACCCGGTTTCAAATATCACCATACTCTATGTGAAGTAAGTGATTTCTTTATGCTATGCACCGGGGGATGTAATCACCAACGGTCGGGACAGTTTGATCTCATTCGAAAGCGTTGGGAGGTGCCTAACGTACATACTATGTACTGAACCTTCATTTTGTGAGTGGAAATCAGTAGACGGAATTCTTCTACCGTACGTGTCGGCTTCCTTTATATATCCGCACTTTAGCCATTACATATCTTTAGGTTTGACACACTGTCTACTGTTCATGCGTGCTTATATTTTGTAATATTGTGGTGACGGGTTCGAGATTTGAGCTTGAGCGTGCCTGTTTTCTTGTTGCTCTTCCAGTGTAGACATGATCGCTCCGCTGGTAGAGTGAAGCAAGATGGAACGAAGATCAGAGATCCGAACCTGTAGAGACCATGCTATCTTATCGATGGTAACTCACCGGTTAACCCTCACTTGAGCTTACTGAATCTTTTCCTCAGTTGTGTGGGTTCTGGTTTTTCTTTATTCCGACAGCATTTATAAATAGTGGATATACGGCCTTTTATATACGTGGAAATAGAAGACCCACAAAAAATAATAAATTAAAAACAGAATCGAGAAATCTGGTGTGATAATTTTAAATTAATTTTCCGTTCGTTTATTTTTTTAAGATAATAAGAGTTAGCGTGACTTATTCTAAGTTAAAACTTAATAAGAAGTGAAAGAATTTACATGCATAGATGTGTCTCTCCCCTATTGCCATACAAGGTGCGAGAAGAAGAAAAATAAAGTTTAAAATTTCTAGGAAATGTTTTTTGGGAAATCGAACATTAAAGAATGAAACTAACTTTTACTGTTAACTCGAAAATCAAGCTAAGATTTACTCACGCACACATTATATATATATATATATATATATATATATATATATATATATATATATATATATATATATATATGCATGTATGTATGTATCTGTGTGTGAGTTCATAAGATAATATGTGTAAATCTATTGGTAAGTATGTGTGCTACTGTTGGAGTGTCGTGGACTAGCCGACTACGCCACTTCAAGTTTTTGCAGGTTGGTTGTTACTAAACTTCTCGGATGAAAAAATAAAAACTGACAAAGGGTGCAAAGACTCTTGTAGAATCAACGGCCCGTTAACTACAGGTAGTGCCTCGATAAATCACCGTGGCATTACAAACATTATATAAAACCTAATGACGTCCAGCGGATAAAGTCTATTGGAATTACCTCCTACTCATGGTAACGAGATACATTTGATCTAGAATTGATCTGACCGTCTAGAGACTGCATAAAAAACAATAGAATCAGGTGTCAACTGATCTTTTCCCAGTGATCAAACAAAATAGAATTTTTGAGTATTAGAATATTAAGTCACTGTTGGCAGTTAGAAAATATAAGACTGGAAATGTACATGTTAAATATTAATATTTTATGTTTAAGGTAGGAAAACAATGGCTAATTCTTCATTCAAACTGAGGATCATATACACAGGCGGAGGGAAGAAACGAGAGTAGGATTGATATTAGTCCAAGACATAAAAAATACGTTCTGGGATAATGTCAAGTATCCAAATAAGTTTGTCGTTAAACTAAATTTTTCATTCAGTTTAATTACAAAAATTATTTTGGATATTTGAAAATATCCTAGAAAGCCTTTCAACATATCCATGATAATTGTGCATACGTCGACAAGTACAGAAGAAGAAATTAAAAAGTTCTGCTCCACGCAGGACAATACCAAGTCGCTTTTCAAAATCGCAGAAATTGTAATTGAGTTCAATTCCAAAGTAGGCAATGAGAGGAATTGTGAACTATTTGGCAAAGGAACTAGGAACTAGGAACCACAAATAAACCAGGGAGGTTGATATCCTCAATGGCGTACGGCAAATGACATGGTAGTAGCCAGATACAAACATACACATGGATTTCAGGAGGAGAAACATATAACCAGATTGGCTGCATAACGGTCAACATGGGATACAGCAATGCTGTTTTACACGTCAAAAGGTATCCTGGTGCTGACTGTGAAAGCTTTTACCTTCCGGTGATATTTAAGCTTAGAATGAAAGTACGGGAATTGAAGGGGATTAAGGAAGTATTCAGATTGAAGGAGACATATATAGGCAGTGTGAAAGCCAAATAAGGGGGGGGCAGAAGGAAAATGGAAAATCGAAGTAGGACGCTTTAATATAATCTTTAGCAATATCATCAATCGAGATCAACCCAGAGGAAAGAAGACGGAGAAACAAAAAAAATAATGAAAGACAGACGAAATTCACGAGATGATGAAATGGAGGCAAAAAACATGCCAAGACACGGAACAGTATAGAGGGCAATACGCAGTGAACTAAGTAACAAATGCACTCGTCTAAAGCTAAACGAAAATGAGCAGAAATAGAAAGAATAAAGCAAATATGCACAAAAAAATAAAAGCACTAACCGGACAAAAGACATTAAGAAGATGCATAAAATCCAATGATACAACGCTGGTAGCAGAAAAATAAAAAAAAATATTCAGAGATGAAAGGAATGTATCGGTGACGAAGGAGAACAGGTGGCAATACACCGAAATATTGACAGACCTGAAATATTAAAATCTGAACTGGAATTAGCTCTACCTAAACTGAGAAGAAACAAAGCGGCGGGGCCAGACGGAATTATAATAAAGACACCAGCAGCCTTGGACGATTACGGCATCGAAAAGATTACAAAAATAATGAATTAAATCTACTACTGTGATAACATACAGGAAGAGCTAAGTATATCATAATACCTAAGTATTTTCATAATGCTGCCTAAGAAGTCAGGCACAGACTAATGTGAACTCTCTCGGACAATCAGCCGTATGAGCCATATAAAGTAACATATCATCTGAATTCTGATAAACAGAACACGCAGCAGTATCAGACCAGAAATAAAACAGGAACAGGAGTTCGTAAAAGACATCGGAACAAGAATTGCGGTATTTATATTCAGAATATTATCAGAAAGAGCAATACAAATGCAGACGTACGTGTGTCTGTGTTTTATAGATTACGCAATGGAGGTCGATAAAGTACGACACGATGATATATTGGAATTGCTTAGGAATATTTATATATTTGGGAAGGATATTAGAGTAATGAAGGACATATAATGGATGCAAACCGCCGGGATATGGGGAGAAAATGAGATCAGCACATATACAAAAATAGAAAAGGGTGTAAGAAAAGGATGTGTCTTCTCACGAGTCTTTTTCAAACTATACAGCGAGTCTTACCAGGATTCATTATTAGTGGCCACAATTTTATCATGATAAGATATGCAGACGACGTGTGTTGATCGCAGACACAGAAAGAAAACTACAGTACCTCCTTCAGAATGAAGTGAAGGGAAACGAGAAAGGAATAAACATCAACTGAAAGAATGCATGGAAGTTAAAAAATGGATCTGTTCAAAGTGCGAATTGCAAATCGGAGATACCAGAATCAAATCAGTCCGGAAATTTAAATATCTGTTAAGTGCTTTAATAGAGGAAGGAAAGTATGTCACTTAAATCCGAAGGCGTATTGGGATAGCCAAAGATGCATTTCAGAAGCTAAGGAGAGTACTAAGAAATAAAAAAAAGTATCTCGACACAAGGAAACGAGTACTTAACATGAGTACTAACATGATATCCGTTCTCCTTTATGAGAGTGAGTGCTAGACACCCTCCTTAAAGATGAAGAAGATACTTGAAGCAACGAAAATTGTGTTCTAATGAAGGATGCTAAGTATACCACGAAAGGAACATGTGAGCAATGACGAAATTATAAAGAAAATGAAAAAAAAAAAAAAAAGAAATGGCAGTTGAGGTTTCTGTGGTACATAATGGAGAAGGAGGTCTTGGAGAATCTGATACTCATAAGACAGACTGAAGACAAACGAGACAGAGAAAAACAACGCATAACATACTTAGATTGAGTAAATGAATAACCGAACAGAGTTTAGAAGAAATAACATAAAGACAAAATTATTAAGAGCTACAAGGGAGAGGAAGTTGAAGACGTCCATGATCAGTTACTCCCTGAGATAACCCGACATATAAAGAGAGAAAAGTTCCACTCATACGCAGTTCAACGGGATAGTGCACTACCTCCGATAAATTACCGCCCCGGATAAAAGTTTCGACCAGAGAAATCGGATCACTGCTCTTTGTTCCACTGTAGTGCACACTGACAGCGGAGCGTCCATGCTTACATTCTAGCAGCCAAACTGAAATTTCTATTAAGTGCAACAATAGTATAAACAATAAGCATGCATGAGTAAGAGAGAGTGTAACAAACATAAAATATGTTATCACGAAATTGCGGATAATTTTTTTTACTTATGTCGTACATCTCTAACTATAAAAGGCAGGATGTGTGTGTGTGTGTGTGTGTGTGTGTGTGTGTGTGTGTGTGTGTGTGTGTGTGTGTGTAACGAATGCACGGTCACAATTTTCGACGGAGTTCCACCAAAATTTACATGCACATGCTCCAAGTTAGCGAGAAGGCCAAAACCGACTTTGCATTTCCCAACTCCCATCGATAGTGGAAATAATCGATTTTTCATGCTTCTACGGCAGTTTTCATGTTTTTTGCGGCCATTTTCTACTGGCCAGAGTGAGAGCCTATCGCTGGCTGCCACGAATAGGCAGGAAGATTCTATTGGCCAGCGTGAGAGCCAACAGCTGACTGACACGAATGTTTAGCATGGTAGCATGCAGAAAATATCGATAGTTGCATTCGTCACAAGTGGGAAAAATTTAAATCTGCATGGTACTTTACTACAAATAGCTCATTCGCTTACTTTTACTCAACGCTGATTCTGATTCCGCAGAATTGGGTTGGGTGTGAAAAAGTGTGAAAAAGTATTTGTTGTTAACATTCTTTTTTCATTCGGTTTTTCCAGTTACGGGTCCCTTTTTAAAGCTTATCGTTTTGTGTTCATTTTGTTTAGTTCTTTTTTCGTAACAGATTAAATGTTTAGTATAGAGCTTAGAAAAATTCGCAGTGTGAGATAGGCAAGAAACACGGCAAAGGGCACTCCTTTAAAGGCAAAGAAGGGCTAAAATATTTTAAGTCAAGTGATAGCGATTGCTGTATGAGTCATACGATTATTGAATCAAGCACGGGCAACGCCGGGACATGCTGCTAGTTCAGTATAATTTTCTGCTAATTTTCGTATTATTTTATTGTTTTGGGGTTTGTTAAGATTATAGAAAATGTTTAAAACATTTGGAGTCGATTTTTAACCTTAACGGTTGATATAGCAGCTTTTTCTAGTCCATCTCATAAAAGGAAATCTCTAATTTTAAACCTGCTCTGCCTTGCGGTCATGCCCGTATCCGGATGTAAACCCCGAGGACAAATACGGAATTGCATTTCCTAAGGCAGTCCGATGTCATGTTTAACTGCCTAAAAATTAACGGGAACCAGTTCAATATTATTTCACGGATAAATGCTAAAAGGAAACACGAAACACATCAAATTGAATGGCATCATTAAGCTAGCTCTCTTATAAAAGAAACTTATGCAATCCATATTTTTTCTTTATATATAATGCATTATATAAGAGTTTTAATTTGTGATGGTAGCAACATCTGATTCTACGTACGTTTTGCTATTGTCTTATTTTTTGGATTAATTCTTTTCGTTAAATCCTTGCTTATAGCTTGCAACATCGATGAAATCACTTGCTTCTTTTCAAAAGAAATACCTGCAGGAATTTATTCGTTGAAATTCTACTTCTTACAGGCAATGGACTTATATAATGATCCTGTCAAACAATGGCGATATTTATCGTTTCGTACTTTATATTTCAGTATTAGGCTTAAAAGCATGCAGACAATATAAATTCCTTTTCCCTTAAATGAAAACCGAACAGACCATGCACAAATATTATTTAATATATGAGTAATATCCGTTGTTCAATCGATCAGTCAATCTATATATAAATATCGAGCTCTCAATATATACATATATATATATGTATGTGTATGTATATATATATATATATATATATATATATATATATATATATATATATATATATATATATTGAGAGAGAGAGAGAGAGAGAGAAAGAAGTTAGAGGGAAGGAGAATGTGTAGTTATGTGTACATAAGAGCATACGGATCTGTGTGGCTCTAATCACCAAAATGGTATTGCGAGCAAATAACGTAAGATTAGTAGTTAACTCAAAACAATCGGCAAAATAAAGAATCTAAAACCTCAAGGGAGAACGTAGTTGATCGTTTTGCTTGTAATCTTCTATTTTCGAAGGAAAGTTTAGTCCTTGATTAGTTTTGTTTATGAAAATCAATGAAGAATATACAGAAGCTCCTTAACTGGAATATTTGCCGCGCATGCGCCTTCTTTCTATTTTTCTAAGTATTTATCCCTTCATTCATTTTTCTATTATATTAAGTATATTATTATTATTATTATTATTATTAGTAGTAGTAGTAGTAGTAGTAGTAGTAATAACGTAAGTGTAAGTTGTAGTATCTTCACTAACTGTATTTAAACAGAAATGGCAAAGTGCAGATTTTACTGGAGATGAAGTGGTAGCATGCCTTCCCAATATCTTCACACATTCCTCAGAATTCCACTTGCTATAATAATGGCGAATTTTATACTGAATTTCACTCAATACAAGGTACAAAAGCCAATCATTTTAGACGAGTATTGAATGAGGTATATAACTGGGAAGTGAGAGGCGGCAGAATGAAATGGCAAAAGAGTGTTAGATAACGATTTACCATTGATTTGAAGACTGTAGCGCACAGGGAAGTATCCACGCGGGAGTTTTTTTTAATAAAAAAGCTGTTCTTGATAAAAAGCGTTCAGAGTGGAATTTCCTCAATACAAATTGATTATGGATGAAATCTGAGTTGTGTTTTTTCCTATCTGTAAAGCTAGAAAGGCAGAAAGGAAATATTTTTTTAAAATCAATTCACCCCAAGCAAGGCGGGAGTGCCACTAGCACGCAAGGAGTTACAGAGGATTGAGAACAAGGGTAGAGAGGCATATTTGAGGAAAGGATACAGAGAACCACGGGGAATAAGCTCAGGGTATCAGATGTCGATTGACATTACACTTGAATATTTGAAGGTTATAGTCATCGGGGAAGCAATTAAATGGTGGGTAAAGGCGAGAAGATTCGTTATGAAGGCATTAAAGTTTACAAGCCATTTTCCTTCCCCAGCAACCACAGGTTGGAGGTCCTTTTCGATAGGAAATCTCGATAGGGTAGCGACAGGCTTGGTATATTCCGTCTGTGGGTTTTATTGTGGAAGTAAACGTATGCCATCATTCTCATCCCCGACAATACAGAATAACTTATTTGGAACTCTATCACAGCAGGAAAGTTTAGATTTATGTATTCTTGGATTTTCAATTATTCTGTATATTAATCGGCGAGTCGAGGCTGTTCTAAGCGCTACAATCTCCTTATTGTATATGCCTTCTCACTTCATGATTTAGGTCATCATGGCTCTCCACAGATTTATCTCTTTTGAAATCTGAAATACAGGCACTCTACGTCGTTACTTACGTATTCAGTCAATGGCATTCTTAACTTTTGTGGATTCCGGGTTGAAATCCGGTATCAATAAATAAAAAGCCAAGAAGGAATATAGGAAAATAATGCATTAACGTAATAATTGAAACTGTTAATGCAGGTTAGTAGTTCCAGGAATGCGGGTTAGTAGCAATATATACATATAGTCTTTGTTATTGAAGAATCGCTGTATGACTTCTTACTGAGCCTACGTGCTCGTTCACTGTGACTCCTACAACGCTGCTACCTCACCATCACTCTTCCGTTTATCGACAACCGTTTACTCTGTCATTCTGGACTCGACTCTTCGGTTTTCCTGTGTTTACTCATTCTCCCACGAGAATGAGATGTGACACAAGGTCGGATTAATGTGGTGTCCCGAGCGCGTACACTCGGGCAGGGACAAAAATTCCCCTCAGCCCCCGCAACCGTCGGTTGTGCTGGCCTCGGTGCGAGCACCGATCCCTCCCTCTTGTGCAATGGGAGGGCGCGGCCTCGGGCAGCTCTTCCCTAGGGCTGGGCGCCTCTTCAGTATAATTTTCCTCAGTTTTCCCTCTGTCCTTTGACAGAGAAGCCCCTGAGCGCACTCTGTCCAAGGACAGAGACGCAACTGAGAGATGATAAGTCTGCATCAAAATCCCTCCAAAGAGGAATTTATATGCTAAAACTCTTCGGTCTTGCTCTCTCGGGTCTTCACGTAGCCGTAGTATATGTATATACTGGGTGAGTCCATTTGTGTAAAGAGGGGAGAACCCCTCAAAATTAACATCCTTCAATAGAATCATTTTTTTTCTGTTGCTTCATGCATTTTCTTTGTCTAGGAGAGTTTTACTACCATATAGAAGGCTTGGTATCTCTGTTTCCAGCGATACATTCCTTTTTCTTAAAACATAGTCTAGATTTTGAAAGGCAACTTTTGCTATTCCCCTGTTTCTTCGGATTTCGATCTCATATTTTTCGGCTTCTGTTCAAATATTTTCCAGCTATTTAAATATTTGTACTTACTTGCTTTTAATGTTTCTAATTGGCAGTTCTCACCTTAAGCAGTTCCTCTTTGCTGACAGGCATATATTCAGTCTTCTTATAATTGATGTTTATACATTTTCGCACTTTCTTTTAATTACTTCTCTAGGAGATTCTGCACCTTTTTATGTTTCATATATTTTATGCTATTTTAGAATGGCCTGGTTTTTTTAACACTCTTTTACATTATTATGCTGGAACAATTGAATCCACTAATAAACGTTCGTTTTTATTCCAAATCTCCTTTAGCATATTTAAAATTATTGTTAATATAAAGCTGAGTCAGAAATATTTTCTATTTTTTCTTCATTTCTCTTTCACTGTTATGACGACACTTGCAGTAATTCTTGTGTTTTTCCGTTGATTTCAACGAAGACCTTTTCATTTGGAAGAAATGGACGTAAGTCGGCAGAAGTATGTAAAACTGCTAAAGGATTTCACAAATTCAAATGGATGTCTGTATTTGGATATATCCGTTTTTATATTACTTAAAAAAAATAAGATGAATTTAATTATCAAGAGATTTAATCTCACCTTGTCTCACTACCAAAAAGGAACATTTGATACTTTATTGTGTTTTGTATATTTCCACGTTGAATAATGCATTGTTTCTTAACGGCGATTGCGATCAATTTCGTTTCTCTTTTCAAGTGTCCTCTACTTAAACCGTTTCTCTTTTCAAGTGTCCTCTACTTAAACCGTTTCTCTTTTCAAGTGTCCTCTACTTAAATAATCGTTCACCTGCGTTTCTTTTTAATTGTTTATTTATCATACCAATTGTTTTTTCTTTCCCTCGCAGTCCTGTTCATGTATCAAATTTTTGCTACTTCAGTTGTACCCAAAGCTAATACACAACATAATTGCTATTTTCCTTTCTAAAAATAATCTATATATCATGCACTTGGACTGTAACGACCTGTGTATGGTTAACATCTAGTCAGTTGATCTACATATTACTATTTCAACCAGCCTAGTAATCCTCCCAATTACTGTAATACTGACTCAGTCTACGCGTTCATATATTCATACTAATCATTTTATTTTCGTTTCCTCTATATATCATCCTATGTAAATATTTCTCAAATTTTCACTGATCTCTTTTCGTTTTTTTAGCCTTATATGACTTTCTTTCTGCTTAATGGCATGATACACTTTTTAATCATACATTTTGTCAAATAAATGTTTGCCTATATAAGCTGAGTGTGGAATGAATATATCTTCCCATTCATACCCGAAATTAGACATTTGAATTGAATAACTTTTTAAAAGCCTTAACTTGCAAATCTTAGAGTATTTCATGAATCACAAAGGATTACGTATCCTGCCCGAATCCCTGTGAACAAAATACTTCTGTTTTTCTCTCTATACCATGGGGAAGCCTCTTCCCAGGTACTCCACACCTGGGGCTGAAACTTCTACATTGTAATGAAGACGAGACATTAGTGAATACCGAATCGATTATAACATGCTTGGGATTGAATGACTGACTGCTTGAAGTGTAACTGCTTCTTGTATGTTAACAAATTTCCTATGAAATATTTTAATTGGCTCAGTGTCTGCGCCTTTACAATTCTTGTAGTCTTGCTTGTTTGCTGTCAAAGTTTCGAGGGACCTAGTTTGAGGACATTTCACTTTTGAGGCCACATTTCTTTCTCTTGAGCACAATCAAACAAACCGATGAAAGTATGCCCCTTTTGTAATGGCTCTGAAATATTTATTTTTAAGATATGTTGTCCCTGAGTTCTGGAAATCTAGTTATTGGCAACTTGGAGACTATTGCGATGAACGATTTGCACCAAATGAAATTGTTAGAGTATTCGGAAAATAATTTGCGTCTTAATTGAAATGTTATAAAAATGTAACTGTAATTTATTTAAATATTATTTCTTTAAAAAATATTTTTCGATGAATGCAGCCAAACGTGATGGCAAATTTTCGATTCCACGCTTAAGGATATCTGCTGTTTCCATTTTCAACTTCTTTGACTCTGACTTATTTGCCAGTTATTAAATGTACAAATCATCGAAACACATGACATTCTGTAGATACTAAATCTCCCGTGTATACTAGATGTAGGAGAACCTCATATCCTAAATATCTTATTTCTCTTGGGTTTGTTAGTATAATTAGATTAGTATATTATAGATTGCGCAAATCGAGAATAACACATTTTCCCTATACCAAATCAGAATATTTTCTACACAATTCTTGGTTTAATCGATCAGGTTATGGTCGTTCTGTATTCCATTTCCTCGTAAGAACATTGCTCACATGGAATGGATACTATTTGTCGTGAATAATATCCTGCAAGCATGAGAATGTGGTTAAATTTCTATTTTAATTTCATCTATGATCAAAGTGAAGTATCTGTTCTCTTCACTTTTAATATATGACGGAAGCCTGTTCCCAGGGATTCCGATAGGGCAATGATCACAGAAACTAGTTATTTGTTGTCGATAGACCTTGTGTACAGTATTTCATATACATCCGACCTCGTATCACATCTGGTTTCACGAATGTGAAGGTGGTTAAATTTCCTCAGTGTGTTATCCGCTCTCGCTCTCCGGGCACTCTATATCTATATAATATAGAATGCCGAGTTAATAGGATTTAAAACCTGGGTCAACACATTCGTCTCATTGCACTAAATATGATGAGTCAGTGTAAAGTGGTCGGATTTGCTGGTAAATTTTACCAAATCTTGCTCGCTATTACCACCTTTGCCTTGTGACATGGGGTATTATCTTGCATAAAGGTAGCCCTATCAAAACCTGAATTCTGTATGATTGGCACAACATGATCTTGAACAATGTTTTTATAGATCTGCGCGTTTACACGAGTTTCTAACCGGACAAGAGGCGTTGTACCTTGGCTAGAAAACATTCCAAATACCATGACGCTTCCGCCCCCAAACTTGACAGTTTTCTTAGTACACTTTGCACTTAATCTTTCACTAATACGTCTCTTTACATTGTTTTTTTCATCATTTCCAAATAAATTAAACTTGCTTTCATCACTGAAAAATACTTTTACCCAATTTTCATATGTCCAAATTACATACCTGTTTGCAAACTCTAATCTCTTCTTCTTATTCTTCGAACTAACAAGATGTTTCTTCCCTGGGGTTCGATTAAACAGCCCTATTTCTTGCAGTCGTCTACAAACAGTCTGTCTTTACACATTAACACATGAGGTACTATTCATAACGCTTTTAATTTCTGTGCAAGACTTAAAACGGTCCTTTAATGACATACGCTGCATTATTCGATCTTCTCTTGCCGAAGTTTTGCGGGGTCTGCCGGTTTTAAAAGCACTAACTATTTTGCCAGTATGATTGTAGGATTTAACAACCCTGCTTACAACACTCTTGGGACGTTTCACTTTCTCTGAAATCTCTCTAATGGTGTGCTTTTCCTTGTGTAGCTTCACAATAGCTTGTCTCACAGAGTAATCAAGTTTTTGGCGTTTCGCCATGGTGCCGGCTGATGCAACGTTTACAAATGACTAAGTAAGACTTATTCTTTAGAGGAAATCAAAAAATTTGAATATAGCATACTATTTACATTGTTTTTCTCAATTTTGTCCCTTACTTTTGGACGATCCTATTTTGAAAATAAATAAATAATTGTTATAATTCTTTTTCTATGCTTTGCAAATGATTCAAATTTTAGTATGTTATTATGGATGATAACGACTACAAGTTGTCAAAATTTCAGCTTTTCACAGTTGTTATTTCTAACAAATATTAGGTTTTAAAATTTTGTCCCTTAGTTTTGGACACTACTGTAAATCCACTGAATACGTATGAAGTTTTTCATTGTTATACACCAGTCTTAGCGGGTTTTCTGTTTTTCCTTCTTACGTTTAGTCTATTTCGAAACCATATCGATTAAATATTTATTTCTCACAGAAATAGCATCATGTGTGCATTGTTGTTATGACAAATGTATATATGAGTCCTTTCTTTATTTCCAAAAGCGCTCACCTTGATAGCTTGCTACATGTGAAGAAATAATACAATACAAAAATATTTTCTCAGGATTTCTAATTTTTTGATTAAGCTCTCACGTGGTGGATTCCCTGAACCAAGAATTTTAACCTTTTCAAATCAAGGATCAATCGTTAGTTTTTCTATTTTTCAACATAATTTCCATTTCCTACCGTATTCACTTTCTATCATATTACACCTCATTCATAATAATAGATTTTACAGTAACCTTTACCATAGGTTGTTCATGAGATTTCTATTGGGTGTGCTTTAGTATAAAACGGGTACACGCACAAAGATTAGATATGTTTATGCATAATTATAATGATGAATCGATTCTAAATATTTGTTATAGCATATCCATGTAGTATCTATGCATATCCATCTACAGGTCCATTGCCGTGGCTTTTACGAAGGATAATCATCATCATCTTGCGGCCTCAGCCGAGATTGAATACTTTGATTGGTGTAGTTCATAATCTTGTCAAATAGTTGAATTCTTGATGCTTCGCTAGGGCTATCATAGCTGTTTTTATCGTGACACCAGCACTAAATAGATTGCCAACCAAGGCTCAGAGAGACTCCATTCACCCTCCTCTAAGAGCAGCTTTTGAATTCAGAGTTTTCCTTCTCCTAGACCAGTTGCCATCCAAGGCTATAGAACCCAGTCTGTCCTGCTAATTACCCATAGCTAGAGGGAGAAGAGAGAGGATTCACACCTTTCCCAAGGGTGTTAGCACGTAAGCGAATGTAATGGATTCGACTGGAATTCGAACTCGGCTCTCCGATTCCTCAATCCAAGCCGCTATCCATTACTCCACCGCGCCTTCTGATAATTGAAGGATAATAGAATGCATTATTCGATATTCGAATTCAGAAATGACCCCCTCTACACAGGCTATCACCCAAGTTTGCAGGGCAGTACTTCTAGGAATGTTGGTTTACTGTACCGTCAGAGTTAATTTGCATATTTGAAAGCTTAACATTTTTCCATATATTGAATATTGCTTTCACAACTGGTCTGGTGTTTTTAATATTTATTTATGATAGAATACAAAGAAGCATCAGCGATGTTAATGGCCTTGACCTGGCATCACGTCACCAGGAACCTACCAACTGCCGGAACGTATCTTCCCTGTACAGTTTTTGTACATATGTTCTTAGTAATTGTTCTGATGAGTTTTCCTCGTTGTTTCCTGAACTTCCTGAATTAAAACATACTACAAAATTGGTGTTAGTTCTTATCACCTTACTGATGAAATTGCCAGATATAACCGTAATTAATATACTAATATATTTTCCTCTCGCGCCTTTCGCTTTTGTGGTTATCTTTCTTGCCAGCTTTGGTCTTCAAAAATATAAATGCAATGTCAAGCGCTATATTTTGTTTTATTAATTATTGTTTTTATTATTATTTTCTCTCATTAGTAATGTTTTCTTTTTTCTCATAAGCTCTCACACTCAGTAACATCTCTTAATCACTGTAATGTCTTGATTAGAGTGAAATGAATTTTAAAAAATACCAAAGGAAGGAAATATATATATATATATATAAGCTATGTGTTAGCTATAAACAACATTAACAAATTTACATAAATATGTTATTCAACTTGTGTGTTGCAGCTACTTCAATATTTTGATCTGCATGTTTAAGTATTGACCTCAAATCATTTAATGGCGATGGAATGGTTTCTGCTTTATGTCAAAGAAACAATAATCAAAATCCGAACAAATCATCTAATTTTTGAAATGTGAAAATGAAGCATATTATCCTTAAATTGAACATTTTTCACTTAAATTAAACAAATATACCGGATGTAACAACAAAATTATCCAACTCGTGTAACAGCAAAATTTTTTAATTCTTAGATTAAGCTTTGAAACGTTGCATCTTACAAATGATTTAATATATCTTACTGGAATTCTCCGAGATTTTTATAACACTATTTGATACTACATTGCACAATATGAATGCATTTACCTCTAAGTTGAATTGATAATCTCTCTTGAAGTTGTGATATCCTGATTCACTTTTCCTTCTAATTTTCCCTCTTTTAAAATCTTATTCAACGTTCTCTGCATGCTTCTTGAATGACATTTGAAGATGGAAGCCAGTGTATGAATATTGGTACCGTTGCTGTTAGCTTGAATGATCTTTTTCCGCTCACCATTTCTCGGTTGGGAAGACATTATGAGGCTGACACAAAATAATTTGAATCTGTTCACTTTCAGCTGAATAACTCAAAGGATTTTTTCACTGGTTCTTACGACAAATGGTGTCTTATCTGACAACATGGAAAAAAGAAACTCAATTAATTTATTGATTTTTTAGATATTAACCTATTATGGGATGGACATATATCCGATGCTGTTACAAGATTTGGACAAATTTGAGTCAAGATCGTAAATAGACTCTTCAGATTGCGACTGTCCTATGGATGCCATGCATGCCAAGAAACATGTTAAAAATATCTAACCTCTATTCTATATAAAACAGCTTTCTAAGATTAATGCTTAAAAATGGCTTTGCGTGCCTGAAGCCTGTGGATTTGGCGAAAACCCTATTTCTAAGAACATTGTGAACAGGCGCTGCAAAATCACAATAAGAGAACTGTAGCAGCTAATAGAAATCACAACAATCTAGAGTATTCAACAGCAGAAACAGCTAAATTGGATACCAAAAGTAACTCAAAGAGAAAAACAATGTCATTATCTAGATGATGACATTCTGCAATATTTGAAACCGAACCATAGGACGGTAACTCTATGATACTGGAAAAAAACGATAACAACTGCTGGACTTGCGAAACCGAATAGACAAAGAAAGATTTTTTTATAAATGTCAAACGACAGCAGCACTGGCTGCTCCGTCACAAAATGCCGAATGTTTCCTTAACATGTTAGGTCTAACGTCCATTACATTTTGTTGTTTCCATGAGTAGCAGTTTGCTTGCATTATATCTCTTCTTCTCAGCTGCTGAATATTGTTTGTCTGATGTCAGCCTCCCCCAGATCCATGCAGAGGCATAGGATATTACTCTACCGCTCTTGATCAATGCGTGTTAGTTGGATCGGGTGTGATACATTTGGACGATCCTGTCACTTTTTCATTCATGATCGCTCAAGAGTAAGGGAATATAACGTACCCGACGAGGAATTCGAACTCCACTCACCGATTTCTCATTCTCAGTCGTTATTCATTACACCATCCTCACATCTATGTTTACCACGCCTGGTATTCATAAGTCGTCACCCATTGAGGTACTGACCGGACTCGACTTTGCTTAACTTTCCTCAACGGAAAGCAGCATGATATGGCTGTAATATTCAGCCACCCACCACGAGAGTTGCATATGGCACAAGGCCGAGTTTAACGTCGGTTTTATGAGCCCGTAGGCTTGGCCAAAAATATTCCCTTTCGAACCGGTATAAACGGGTTCAAGGTCAGTCAATCTTCCCGAACGAGACTCTGTCTTTCGGCGGAGCTTCGTCCGGGTTTCTCTATGCCCAAAGGTAGAGAGTTCGACTGTGTAGCCGAAAGATTTCGGCTGGACTGCGAAGATTTTCCAATCGAAGCTTAGATATGGCACAAGGTCGAAAGCATAGGGCATCCAGTGAGGATCGAACTCACTTTTCAGCAGTAACTGACCTAGCAAGACAAGTTTGCTTACCATTACACCACGCCGAGGTGCCCAAAGTGATTTTCCAAGCGTAGCTTATATGTGGCACAAGGCCGAAAGCATGAGGCATCCAGTGAGGATCGAACTCACTTTTCAGTAGTAACTGACCTAGCAAGACAAGCTTGCTAACCATTACATCACGCCGAGATGCTGTAAGCACAATACATTTAATCTCCCATCAGAACATTTTAAAATCAAGAATAAAATATAGAAATCAGTTGCAAAATGTCCTCCTTGATTTACAATGACTTAATTTATTCATATAAAATATTCTCAGAAATCAAGTAACTGAGTTTATAAAATCTATGTAAGTGATACACTGGAAGCCTAAAATATTTCACTAATTAAAATTGTAAGTTACGAAAGGTATAAACTTCCACTTGCTTCTTAAAATGACTTACTCTAAATCTAAAAAGTTAATATTTATAGTATATTTCAAAAATCATCTCGCTTACACATATATAATGTTTAAAAACGAAAATCAATAACAAAACAGGTTTTCACTATTGTATTTTGAAGTGTGCAAAGCAGCCTC
>CAHIKZ030004035.1:1317500-1410000 GCA_903632075.3 Acanthosepion pharaonis | reverse complement strand
ACATTATTCTATATTCATTATCATTAAGTAGTGTATACTCGCATCTTACACGCTAAAAAGACGTGTTTTTATCTCTATTCTTTTAAAGAGCATTTATTCGTATTCAAAATCATTTCTCGTTTCGTTTTACCTTAGAAATTTTCTATACTCTTCTTTATTTTAGCATGCAATACATTTACCCCATTCTGGTTTTATCCAAATCAAATTTAAGAAACATATATATAAAAAAAAGAAGAAAAGAAAATTCGATCGTAAAAGTGGTGTTGGCAGCGGTTGAAAGAACCAAGGGCTTATATCAATCAAATTACGAAATAGACTTCTTCGAGATTGAAATCTTGCTTTTTTTTTTCTTATGAAGGAAATCTCTACCGTTTTTCGTAATTTTTAGGCTTTTTTCTCTTATACATTATACAGAACATTTTCTAATCAGATTTATCTCTGCTTACGCCCAAACAAATGTAAAAGGGTATGGCAACGTGTTCAACGTATAGAAAAAGTAAATGCTTAACTTTACCTATCTTTCAAAACAGGTTCCTTTGAGTATAACATATTTCGACAGTAAAGTCTTTTTGTCTCTCTGTCTATACGTATGCATATATATATATATATATATATAAGTATTCGTAAATGTGTTTGAATACGCACACAGAGCATATATATATATATATATATATATATATATATATATATATATATATATATATACGTGGAAGAAACGGTGATGGAAAAAATTGTATTTATTAGTTAATCGCATATATATATATATATATATATATCCGGGTTTGGTCTATTTTGTTTACATTAACACAGGCTCTAATTTGTTGTTAACAGTTAATATATTTCAACCTTGAAAAAGACTCTTATATCCGGGTTACACTATATATATATATATATATATATATATATATTATTTTAGTGATAGAAATTATTAAGAGGATTTGAGATAATTGTAATTAAGTAATTCATTGAGTTTAGAAGAAAATCCAACAGAATGCAAAAAGCACTGGGCGGCCGTTTCGTCCTATATTCGGGACTCGTTAGCATTGCGCATCCGCTACCGAGAATTGAAACCCGGACAATTGCGTTAACAGGCAAATGACATACCAACTATGCCAGCGTGACCCGGTGACGATTAGATAGCGAATTCGACTCGATATAGCTCCGCTCGATCACATATTCCGTGGTGAAACTCATCCGTACTCACAGGACTGTGCCCCAACCAGCCACGACTACAATTCCCAAGCCGGTCCATCCAGAAGCCGGTCAAGCAAGGAAATACAAGTGATAGAAGTTATTAGGGCGCAGTTCTATGGGGAATGGAAAATCGAATGAGTTGCACCACGGAATATGTGATCGAGCGGCCCTCTATTGAGATTAATTCGCCACCTTTTCGTCACCGAGGCCCGTTCGTACAGTTGGTATGACGTTTGCCTAGTAACTTAACTGTCTGTGTTTCAATTCTCTGTAGTGGATGTGCACTGCTCGAGAGTCTCAAATATAAGACGAAACGGGCGTCCAGTGCTTTTAACTTTCGATTTTATAAGGTATGTATCGATACATAGAAGTATCTCGAAACTAAATGTGGCAGTAATATTCAGTATAGGGACGAGTATTAGATTTATAAATGTGCAAGATAGATTCTTGTTTGTATATTGACCAGCACGACATATTGAGCCAACCTTCCTGACCCAGGCTTAACAATAGATTCAATGTAGTTTTTGCACTTTATATCAATTGAAAACGTTAGACTGAGAATGAGCAACGCCTTACTCTCCGAGTGATATATGCCTTATATATTCCTCCTCCACAAATTTATTGTGGCTCTATATTTCTCCAAAAGCAATATTTAGATACTCAACATGATCTCAATCAGTGCAAAGGGTGGTGTTTGTCTGACCCCATAAGTAACCCCTTTCCCTCTGTTCAGCGATATTCTCTACATTAATTGCATGTATTCGGTGTCACCTTCTTTAAAATGCTTGCAATCATTCTTACAGCGCAAATAAGGTAAAGTTATAAGGGACAAAAGACCGAGGAAATGTCATCCTTGAGGTCAAATCTTCTCCCATTTTGCAAATTCAAAGAAACAGGTGAAAGTGTACCTCTTTTTTAACAGCTTTGAAATATTTACTTTACGATAAGTTCTAAGTGTATCATCTTAGACTTCTGAAAATGCACCATAGTTTTTGGGATTATTATTTTGTATTAAAATTAGGTCAAAACAATAGGAAGGGAGCGGGTTGGCCCGGCACCGCCTACTTCCGGAAACACTCCTCAGCTTCACGACAGCTACAATCCAGCTACAAAAACTCCACAGATCTTTGCACTCAAATGTTTCAACACCGCCTCGTAGTTCGCTACACACAACTGTCTCAGTGGTCTCCCGCCGTCACATTTATCCCAGCGAACACCAACCAATTTGCATACGCCCAAGTTCTCCTCTCGCCAATCCTCGCGGCTACGAGATCGCGTTTCCATAAGTCCGACTCACCGTAATGGTGGGGTTTCTTTCTTCGGACCAATTACTGCCCTACACGCCAGACACAAACGAACCCTCTTATGCCGAGAACTGAGGTTAGTCTCATTTTCATGTCCACATATTCTTTTTACAAAGTCTGTCAAATGGAGTTATGAAGTTAATCAGAAAATAATTACATTTCACTAGAAAGGATATAAAAAAAATTTAATTTATATCTATTTAAGAATTATTTTCTGAAAGTGTAATCATTCCCATCGCTTGCCGCCCAACGAGATAGCAAATTCAACGCTTAAAGAAATGCTGTTTTACATGAAAAGTAATTGGAAGACTTTCCGTTTCTTAATGTTCTTCCATTCTTGAACTATTCTAGTCATTGAAAAATATGAAAATGTCATGTGTATAGAGTATGTTAAACTAAGTTCCTCATGAGGAATTACTGCGTTTGTTTCTTGAGGGTTTACTTGTCCAATCACGCTTGAGAATATCACCGTTTCATATCTTCAAAGCTGCAAATTTTCGCCGTAATGTTTTTGTTTTTTTTTATCAGATAAAGTAGCGGATGATAAACATGTTCAATTATAGTCCTTCAGTATTCGAGTATCTCTTAAAGGATGACATTTTTAAATAACGCTAGACAAAAAGAAAATATTTTCGTAGATCCTGTTCTGATTTTGGTGTTGACCCTGGTTTCGTAATTTAAGGTAACTACCGTAGATTAATGGATAGCGACTCGGATCGAGCGATCGGAGAGCCGAGTTCGAATTCCAGTCGATACCCATTAAATTCACCTTATACCCTTGGGAAAAGTATGAATCCTCTTGTTCTCTCCCCAGCTATGGGTAAGTAGCAGGACAGGACTGGTTCTATAGCTTTCGATCGCAACTGGTCTACCGCAGAAAGAAATGGGAACCTACTGCTAGAAAAAAAAAATCTGCCTCCTCAGTCATGCATCGAAAGATACATGATCGCCTATGTTTGTATCACGCATGGCACATAATTGACTGAATATGCTAATAATATCATCAACAATAGATCAACATCTATAGTAGTACAAGGAACACACACACACACACATATATATATATATGCATTTGAAGCATTTGCATCTTACAATAGTGGTCTTCTTTTCTGTAACAACTTGCAATCTTCTATCGAGTGATCTGTTTAAATTTCTCACATGGTTTAATTTCTTCTGATAAGTCCACTTTTTTTCATATTTTTGGCCACCTCCATGTAATTTCATCTTTACAATTGGCCATATAATTTCGATCTTATTGATAACAGGAATTGAGGAAACAAAAGATGAATTTAAATTTGTGAAGATTGTATTTTAGAGGGAAAGGTTCCTGCAAAGCGAGTATTGCGAGAGAAGCACCTGAATATTAACCAGCACGACATACTGAGCCGACCTTCCTGGCACAGGCTTAACAATGGATTTACACACATACTTATGTATATATATATATATATATATATATATGTGTGTGTGTGTGTGTGTGTGTGTGTGTGTGTGCCTCTGTGTGTGTGTATCAAGCCAATAAAGGACACGGAGTTCAAGGGATCATTGATGGCCGTCGAGGGCGGGGACAATGCATCCTTTGGCCAAGAAAACCTACTGAAGTCGTATTCTTTGGTCATATGGGATCCATAGAGACTGATAAGGCTCCAATATTATAATGATCATCGGAAAATGATGGTTGCCATTCCATTATGTTATCTTTTGTAAAGTTTGCATTCGATAAATACACTGTTACCTTAGATACATGAGAAGGCACATTATCGGACATAAATATACACTTTATCCCCAAAAATGCCTTGCTTATGTAATCGCAATAGTTAGCAATGTTTGGTTTATATCCTTCGTCGAATTTGAATAGTTCAGTAAGAGTTTGGTCCATATTTCCAGTTGATATCACCACACTGCTGCTTCCTTGCTGCCTTAGCCACTGGACCGTCGAGAGGGGAGACAATCCTTCGTTTGGCCAATCCATCAGATCCTGCGAGTGTTATACGAAATACGACCTTGAAAATTTCTTCACAAATATCAATTGTCACGTAAATCCAATTATGATTCTTTAAAATATTCACTTTATTGAGATTATTAGCCTCGGATATTTCTTGACAGATCCCAATTTGTGGAATATTCTAGATTTCTTAACCGCCACATTTACAACCTGATCAAAGACCGTAGCTCTGATTAAAAGTGACTGTTTCGCTATAGCTCAATTCAGTTTATGATTTCATCGACAAGATATGTTCTTTTACTTTGCATCTAGTTTTCAAATTAGTCATCTTTCCAACAACACCCTTTATCGCTTGATGATTTCTGTGAAATTTCTTTCATTTCCCCAATGTAGAAATTCCCTCACTCAATAAAAGTGTTCTTTTCTGATTATCTGAATTCGTTAGATCCTTTCCATTACCAATGTTTCAACATATATTATAGAAAATACAGTTTTTATTAGATTTCGGAGACCTTAAACTAATATTATTTTAATCTGTACAATTTCTTTGGTAAGTCAATTTTCTTATATTCGAAAGATCTTAAAATATAAGCACCAAAATTGTGTAAAAAAGACTGAGATATTTTTTACCAAGGTGGGAAACGGAATAGATTAAATTTGACGAATATTGGTTCTCGATATTTTGAATTATTGAAGTTTATGTGATTTACATGATAACTTTAGACAAGTTGCACATTTGAAAACGGATTCATTTATATAACATAAATACATGTTATATATATATATATATATATATATATATATATTTAGAATTGCATAATTTTAAGTGAGGCAGCAAGTGCATTTATATAGACGCGCGATCGTAGCTAAAATTATATAATTATATATATATATATATATATATATATATATATATATTTCGATTATAGGTGCAGTTTAATTTATAATTACATGAATCATTCATACAAAAAACAAATATAGAGGTTAATGATTTAAATGGCGAGAATTGTTTGCGAAGATGTATTCTCGCCATTTAAATCATTAACCTCTATATTTGATTCATAATTATATATATATATATATATATATATATATATATATATATATATATATATATATATGTGTGTGTGTTTCTGTTTATGTTTGTGTGTGTGCGTGTGTATGTATGTATATACTTAGGCAGCAATTTTTCTTTGATGCACATTTCATTGAATACAGCAGACAAGGTGCATTGATTCAGTTTTATATAATTTCTCATGAGTTCTAATATTTCTTTTTTTCTTTTCGGATGATTAATTATATAAAAGCTGTCCAATTGTTCTGTTTCTCCGAGAGCTTTCGGCTATACATTTAGTCTTTTTCAAGGTTGAAATATATTAACTGTTAACAACAAATAGATCATTGCATGTATTTATTTATATAATGTTTTCTTTTTCAAAATATTTCAAGATATCGTGTCCATGTTCATAGTTGATATTATTAAGTGTTGCTTTTTTATTTTTAATTATAAGGCTTCCTATATTTTTAGCCTTTCTTTAATGTAGATGATGCTATTATATTTCTGTTGTTAACAAGTATGTTAAGAATAGGGTCCGATAGGTCTCCATGAATATTTAAATGAGACCTAATCGAGCTATGATCAGAAAAATGTAGTGTGAGTCTTCGTGTCAAACATCTTCTAGTATGGTCTACATAATTATTTACTATATTTAATATAATATCAACTACAAACATGGACACAAAATCTTCACCGTATTTTGAAAAGTAAAACATTATATAAATACATACATACGTCAATCTACGTTAACACGACAATTCTTGTTAACATATATGTTTACCTTGAAAATGACCAAATATATAGACGAAAAAAGTTAAAAAGAAAAAATAGGATAGTTTTTATAAAATTTATCTCTCGAAAAGAAAAAAAATAGATCACATGAGAAAATTGTATAAAAATTATATCAAAACTTCTTGTCTGTCGTACTCAATAAAATGTGCATATATATATATATATATATATATATATATATATATATATATATATATATATATATATTTTGGGGCTTGTGTATTTCTCTGTGTGTGTCTGTTTGTCTATTTGTAGGTGTTCGAAGAATTCATAAATTCAATCCGTATGCCTGAGGTATACAAGAAAAGTATGGCAGATAAAATAATTTCAGTATACTTCCATTTATATAGCAGTTTCTATATGGTTTAATATTCTCTATTTCTCTATTTAAAAGCCTTGTCTCTTACTGTCGACCTTTCAGGTTATTCGAAGACAGTATTGTTTCGCTGTATCACAACTGCACAGTACGACTAGACATACAAAACTCGCCCGATTTGGCGTCAGTCAGAGTTCCTACCGCTGAGCTATCTTCACTCGGCAGAGAGAAACAGCTCATTGTAGCGTATTGTTTTACGAATGTAAACAAACGCCAATCAGTCAGATTACTCCAAATAATATATATATATATATATATATATATATATATATATATATATATTATGAAATGGTCAAAGTCTGACAATTATTTTAAGACATTTTATGTTTAACATTCTTTTTATAGATACAAATATTTAAGTAGGTGTTCTGTTTATAATAAACCTAATTAAACAACATTTACCAGCCTGAATGTCCGAGAAATTTTCACAGAGATTTTCACGGAGGACGAATATTTTCTGTGAAAATTTCTCGGATATTCAGGCCGGCAAATGTTTAATGCTGTTTATTACAAACAGAGCATTTACTTAAATATTTGTATCTATAAAAAAATGTTAAACATAAAAATGTCTTTAATATATATATATATATATATATATATATATATATATATATATATATATATATATATATATACTGCGGTAAACGCCGAGCAGTGACACTTTGTTTCATGCTGTGTCGCTTTACTCAAATAATCAAATATATGGGAGTTCCAGCATGAAACAGGCTCTCTCTGCTTGGTGTTGAACCCCGTGTCCACTTTTATATTTACATACGCTCTATCCGTGCCAGTGAACACGTCTAGCCATAAGTGTGGCATGTCATAAAATATATATTTTCATTATAAATAAATATGTGCGTTTTTGTGAGTATGTGTGCGTGTGTCAATATGAATGTGTTTTCTCCAAATTGTGTGTTTTCTTTCCATGTTTCTATTTTGCCTAGTTTTTTCTTATTTCTGTAGTGTCTGTGACTTTGTGGATATCCGTGATTATTTTGTGTGTATGGATGTATATGAAAGAAGTCTCCCTGTCAGAATACGAAATCTTAATTGTACTATTTTTCGCAATGTCAAGATTTACTCTACTTCAAGAATTCCAACTTGCTTGTAACTAAAAGTGTAGCATCAATAGGAGAAAATATAAATTAATGCCAAATGCCAATTATATGACATTATAACTCAAGTACTTTAACAAGAGACACAATTACCTTTCCTCATTACCTTTATCTACTGTTTGGAAAAGAGATGCAGCTTTGTGGAAATTTCTGTGTAATCAAATAGAAAGGAGCGTAAGGTAAGGCTGCGTCTTCTTACCGGACTTTTTCAATCTATACAACGAGGCAATTTTGAGAGAATTAGATACCCTACCGGGATGTAGCATTGGCGGTCACAATCTTAACAACATTAGATACGCAGATGACACGGTACTGATAGCAGACACGGAAAAGGAATTACAAAATCCCCTACAGAAGGTAACGACGGAGGGTGAGAAGAAGGGACTAAGTAAAAACTACACAAAACACAGAATGCATCGTCATCAGTAAAAGAATGAGACTGAAATGCGATTTGCAGGTCGGGAACACTAGAATCAAACAAACGGGGAAGGTTAAATATCTAGGAAGCTTTCTCCAGAGGACGGTAAATGCAGCACTTTGATCTTTAGACGTATTGGGATGGCCGAGGACGCATTCGCTAGATAGGCAGAGTACTGCGAGAAAGGAGGATTTCTTTGGTAACGAAGACAAGAATAGTGAGCTGGTATGCGACATCTTTCCTTCTATACGAATACTGGACTATTTTCTCAAAGATGAATAAATGACGCAAGGCGACGGAGAAATGGTTCTACAGAAAGATACTAAGGATATCATGGATTGAGCGTTTGAGCAAGAATGAGGTCTTGGAGAGGATGCAAACAAGGAGGAGGCTTATACTTACCATGAGGAAGAGGCAGATTTCCTGGTACATATAATGCGGAAGGAGAGCCTGGATAATCTCATACTCACAGGTCGAAAATAAGAAAAAGGGACAAGTGGAAACTACGCATGAGATACCTTGCGGCTTTAAGCAAGTGGATGACAGAATGTAGTCTGAGGGAGTTAGTAAAGGGAAGTAACTTGTTGAGAAGGAGGTGGCGAGCCTTTATCGCCAACGTCCTAAAAGGACATGGCATATAGAAACTTTAAAAAGTGATACAATTATCTTTCCTTGTAGCCTTTATCTACAGATTGGAATCGTCTTATTTGAAAAGAGATGCAGCATTGTGAAATTTTCTGTGTAATCTCGGCGTATTTTCTTTAATTTGCTATTATTCAAGCTTACTATACTTTATTTCCAATATTTATGCAGATAATGAAGGTTCCATTAGTCTTGAAGTTTCGCCTTTACCTTATCTTGTATATAAACCTTCGAACATATTTTGACGTTGATATGTCTTTTTAAAAGTTAGAAAAATAGGTTATTTTCGCGAAATAGTTATAATGATAAACTCAGAATTAATTTCTCATCGTCCATTTGGGGAAATATTAAAGTTGTTGAAAAGAAGGTCAATCATAAATTTATTAAATATATTGAGCTATAAAAAAAATACTTTATCTACTTATTACAAACCACTTCGGTTTTCATTCTTTTCATAAACTTATATAATAGATTTCATTGCATTTAAAAGAAAATTAAAAACCATTCTAAATCATATTAAGCGTCTAAGAAAATTAAGTGGAATAAATAAAATGCAGAATGATCCTAAAAAAAAACACAGCGAGAAAATGAAACAAGAGTCAATGCACAAATGAATCTTTATGTGAAGATTAGAATGACTTGAAGGAATTGAGGCAAGGTCGCGTAAGTAATGACTCAAGACAAGTTTGCGATAAATGTGAGTTAATTTGCAATCGCCGCGAGGGGAGGACTTCACGTATGAGGCAAATACATACATCAATTGAACAGTGAATCATTGAGCTTGGAGCGTCGGAAGCGAATAGAGAGTCCATTGCACACACGCACACACAGACACAGACACATTATCTAACATACATACACACGCACGCTCAGATACACACGCGCGTGTGCGTACACACATACACACACAGGCACACAAACATACTCACATATATATATGCATATATATTCATATATGTATATATATATATATATATATATATATATATATATATATATGTGTGTGTGTGTGTGTGTGTGTGTTATCGAGTTTACTTCATGCTAAGACACAAAGGGTTATGGGTGGGTAAAATTACAGACCGAAACATTACTAATGACCGAAAACTAAAAGGAGTATAGTGTGCATCTATAATTCTGAAGATTAAAGTTGGCCATAAACCATGGAAGCGGAATGAAGTTCCACGAGCGAGAGGTGCGTGAAAATAAACTGATAGCATGGAATCTACGGTTGCATCTAGCCAGATCAACTGTAAATTTATCAGATCTTGACGACGCCAGACGCGTACATCGCTCAACTTTAAAAAAGCCTAGTTACCATATATATATATATATATATATATATATATATATATATATATATATATATATATATATGTTATGGTCCTGTTCCTTGAACCACGGTGATAGTCAAGGTTGAACCAATAAAGAACTCGAACACGGATATGGAATAACACAGATATATTACAAACAGAAATATATACAGAAAAGTAGAAAGTGTTAGTACGAACAATCAGGTTTAGTAGTGATTGTCTGAACGCGACTCTGTTTCGGACTGCCTCTGACACGACTCACTGACTCGCTCGCTCTGACTGACAGACTCCTGACAGCCTCACTCCAGACTTCAGACTGAAACTCTCTGCTTCCTCTTGAGGCGCAGTATTTATTACATATGAAATAGTCCATTATGTTATTATGGGTAAGGTCTCATAACTATATATATATATATATATATATATATATATATATATATATATGCGTGTGTGTGTGTGTGTTTTGTGTGTGCGTGTGTGTGTGTGTGTGTGGTATATTTAAACCGAAATTATTCATCCGAATCAGTTTATTAATAATTTCTAATTTGTTGAGTACTGTGTTCGAAGTCGCGGAGAAAGTATCCAAAGTTCACTTTTGTAGTCATTCTAAAGAACCATATATATGCTTATAGTTACATTCCTTTGTCTACTTCTTTGTATTCTTGGGAATGTTGGATGTTTGAAATGTTCTGGCATCACGTCATGTGTAAAGTCTATTGGGAACGATGCCGCAAAACAAGAATGCGATTTATTTATCTATTTTATTTTATTTACTTTTATTTTTAATACTAATGTAACATGTGCGCCTATTAATCATATTATATGCACTGCAAGTTATCATCTCCTGCAATGAATGTTACATTTTTTTAAAAAGTAGGCTGTTTATTTTATATAATATCTCATAGGATTTTCAGTCTTACTTTGCATTGAGTTGGATCTTTAGCATATTTGGGTGTTATCTAGAAATATTTCTCCTATGTTGGTAATTATATATTGGTATTTCATGATGTGCTGGTCGATGTGTGCAGGGATAGCACTGAGTTTCGACAGGTGACAGGTCAACATATGAAAGTGTGCGGTCCATGTGTGCCCAATGAAAGAATATCACGTTTTATTTATTTTTTAATTTTTTAGTTTTGGAGATACAATTTATGAACAACACCGACCACAATAATCAACACCGCATCCGAAGATTAAAAAAAAAAAATATTAAACAGACCGATATACACGTTTCCCATAATGATACTGGTTTGTATCTATCTATCTATGTATCTCTTTATTCATATATATATATATATATATATATATATATATATATATATATATATATATATATATATATGTATCTATGTAAAAAAAAAGTGATTGTTTAACATTTAGTATACGATACATAAATTAGTGGAATAAATACGATGTTATTATATCTAAAACAAAGGGCAGTGTATATGTGTCCGTTTTTTAACTCGGCAGATCATAAAGAACCTGAAGTAACTAGTGTAGTTACAAACAACTAAAATTTAAATGAATAAAACATTTAACGCATTCGGTTACCAAGGTCGAATTTACTGTATTTAAACTTCAATCTTCCATGAATTTCTCACGTACATCTACTCACGTATATCTACTCATGGCGTATCAAATGTAAACAAAGTCGTCAGACATTATGAACGCGCCTCTGTGGCCAAATCAGTAAAGGCACGTCAAGCGAAATGACGGTTCCGTATAGCATACAGGTACGTATCCTGTCGGAGGACGAATATTTTCTGTGAAAATGTCTCGGACATTCAGGCTGGTAAATGTTGTTTAATAATGTTTATTATAAACAGAGCATTTACTTAAATATTTATATCTGTAAAAAGACTGTATAAACATAAAATATCTTAAAATAATTGTCGGACTTTGTCCATTTCATATATATATATATATATATATATATATATATATATATATATATATATAAAAGTGGAGTTTTAAACTTCTTTTCTTATTCATCCCAAAGGAATATGACTATTATTAATTTATTTGTTTTTTTTAACGGTTTATTAACTTTATACAAGTTATTTAAAGCCACAAATATATTTAGATTGAAATAATCTTTGGAGATAATAATGATTTAATTATATAAGTCCTACTAATTAACCTATAACTGGTGGAGATTTAGTATAGTTACACATTTCCCCAAAATATTTGCGCCTAAGTGAATAGAACGAACCCAATTGGAATTAGAACCCGGCTCTCCAATTTCCAATTCCGAGCTATTATCTATTACAAAACATATACATCCAAGCTTACATCAATTTGTTTTCCCAAGTTGTCGCCCATATAGTTACTGACCAGGTACGAACTTGATTAACTTCGTGCTTCACACGAGAAGCGGTGTCTCAACTTGATATTGCAGTATGACAAGCTATTATTATACTTTGCTTGATTTGGATGCAAGTGGGGACTGAATGCAGTCCAGAATCAAAGAAAGACCCAATTAAGTAGCCAGTCAGTTGCTAGGTTTCATTTATCGTATGGCAGTGTAAAACTTATTTTCCTTAAGCTCAAGCAAAAACGATTACATTTTGTCGTCTACTGCCACCAATCGGACTGGGAAGTCATCTAATCCTTACTCCTACGGTATTCTTCATGTATAGTCTTCTCACGAAAAATGGATTCCCAGACATCATAGCTAGGTGAGTCACTAGCTATGATGTCTGGGAAGCGTTGGACATTCGGGATCATAGGACAGCAATACAGGACCGAATAGTGTAGAAAGGGATTGTCAATGGAGTTCCGACCAAACAGGGTTGTCAAAGGGTGAAGATGATGATGACGGTGTGGTCAAGTTTAGAGTAAAATTTACAATACAGAAATAACCACCAATTTACAAATACTTCCCCTTAGCAATAAATGAAAAGATATATATATATAAAGTGTGTATGTCGGGCAAAATCTGTGTTGCGTATAGGCTTAAATATTTATACGGTCACTTAATAAACTTAGACAAAATAGTCCGCAGGAACGATAGCGAAGAAGAGACTGCTAATTACCAGACAATATTCTTTGTAAATACGTTTAGATACTTAAGTATTACATTTGCAGTATTTATTTTAGCATTCATCGCAATCCATCTCAAAGAATGTTGATGATAACCCACTTATCTTAGGGCAGTTATGATTTTCAGATAAATGCCGAGAATATAATTATCAGAGCAAGTCAAGGACGACTACGCTTTAAGGGAAATATGAAACAAAAAGGCTAATAACCATGGAGCTTATTTATATTTATTGGATATAGTTTTTCGCTAAGGTACTTTGACTATTTGAATTAAAGAGCAGTACTAGACTGGCATCACGATCACATGAATCTACGGCTGAGCTGGCTAGATGTAGCCGTAAATCCTATGCTAACAGTTTCTTTTCTTGCCCTTCCCGCTTGTGGAAATCCATTCCGGTGCCATGTTTTTCAGCCAAATTTAATCTGCACAAATTTAAACGCAATGTCAATCACTATCTACTGCAATCTACTAATTACCACTTTCTCTTCCCGCTCCTTATTAATATTACTGAACCTAAATATTTCACACAGGGCAACCCCTTGTGTTTTAACGGTTTTACTGCCTTACATGGGGTTATATCAATTAAAAATAATACGCGGAAAGAAAGCCTGGAAAGTTTAATAATGACAAGACATTCTGAAGGCAAAGAGGAAAAAAGAAATGTTACCTAACGGATTTAGTGAATGATTAACAGAGTAGGGAGGAATTTAGATATTAACTTGACAAATGTTGCTCAGGGCTACAAGAAACAAGAAGCAGTGGAGAGCCGTTATCACCTACGTCCAGAGGAACATCAAGTAATCAGCTTACCGTATTTCATTTAATAGATAGCAGAACGAGAACAAAGGCGGATAGTAAAGGATGGAAATTTTCTGAGAAAGGAAAAAATACTTCAGGAGAGTAAGGATCGATCAGACTTGAAAAGCCATTACACAAAAAAGAAGGGTTTATAAAGGTTCTTACTACCAGGGGTATGCTGGTGTCCATAACTGCTGGTGAAATGTCGTATCCAACCCGATTTGAATTTACAGTTTTCTGTTGGCTAAACTAACTACAACACGACCAAATTTATCCTGCGATTTATTTTAGTTAAGAAAATGGTCATTACAGCCAAATATTTATGCTTCACTTGACGGGTAAAGTTATTTTATTCCGTTTTGCTACAATATTTTGGGAAAAAATCGGAAGACAATTTGTTTCTGTGTGGAGACCAACTAGCATATAGTTGCCACAATCATACCTCTGAGGAAGACTAACTGAAAATAAAGATTAAACACAGACTGCAACATTATCTTCGAGATCATTATCATATGGTCTCTGTTAACCCTATGGTTAGATTTAATAAATTTATGTCATGTTTCGAATATTAAAATATATCATTCTGATCTTACGCAGTAAAATGAATAGAAGTACAGGACTTTTAATATCGTGCATTGATTTTTTTTTTATCTGGAATTTACGTGGGCGTCTTTTTCATCTTAAAACACTGTTATTGTTAATTGCAAGAAGGAGAAAACGTTCCTCTTATATTGTGACCAAAATCTTAAAAGTGGCAAACAATCTTCAAACAGGATGTATTCGTTACGAAGTGATTTTCAGAGATACAAGAAAACGAAGAAATAATGGAAGATAATCCCGTGTTGATATTGATAATTTCCACAGGGAAATGGAGTATTGAATGAAAAGAAAATGAAACAAAGAAAGGTGAAATACAATGTGCATACACACACACTACCCACACACATAGAATCACACACAAATATATATATATATATATATATATATATATATATATATATATATATATATATATATATTTTGTTTTTAGGAAAGACGCATACTTACAAAATGTAATAAAAATTGTAACAAAAACACGTTCGTAAATACACAAACACGTTTATGTTTTTACACATATATATATATATATATATATATATATATATATATATATATATATATGTGTGTGTGTGTGTGTGTGTTTTTTATCTATATATATAAATATATATATATATATATATATATATATATATAATAGTAACGGCATTATATAGCTTTACGATTAGATACGAGCGCACGCACATACACAATGCATATACATATATATATATATATATATATATATATATATATATATATATATATATATATATATATATATACATATGTATATTTATATCTATATATCCATCTATATATAGATAGATAGATATCGATATATACACATATGCAATAATAGCTAATCGAAAAAATATATAATCTTGAAATTATATCTATATATGTGTGTGTCTGTTTCTGTGTATTTATATACAACCCTTAGTAATGTTTTATCAAAAAAGAACTCGTTTTGATATATGATCATATGATGTTAAATACCGTATTTTCCGGCTTACAAGATCCTTTTTTTTTCCTAAAAACGACCTTGAAATTTACGTGTGCGACTTCCAACACGAATGTAAGTCAACGCCCAGGCTCAAGTAAGCTTGGACGGTCACCTAATTGGCTTAGATTTGTATGTTGAATCATTACACTATAACGTTAGCTAATTATCTAATTCAGCCTTTTATAAGATGTAATCTCAGTACTTAGCTGTTACAAGTATTTCCAAGACTATCAACTCAAACATGGTCTGTTTACTAGCAGCGGCGGTAGCCTTTCTGCACTTGACTGGTATGTTATTGCCATACAAATAAAATCGTGATTGATGTAAACTATACATGGCGTCAGTATTTGAAGGACGCATGGTGAATGTGTTGTTGAATGAGAATGACTTTTTCTTAGAAATGTATTTCCAATGTTAGGGTGCGTCTTGTATGACGGAAAATACGATATATAACAATATACATCTCAAGGGAGATTAATTTGGCTCGCCATGCTTGCATCGTGGCTAATATAATATTTTCTTTTTTTTATTAGTAAATTAAATTTGTATGAAGAGAATATTACGAATCTCTGGGTGAGCCAAGAGATAATGACCCGAACAATGTATTTGTCACACCGAGTTGAAACAGTAGTTGGGTCATTTTTGTGTTCAACTTAACTGGTGCCCCAATGGGAATACAAAGTTATTAATAAACCCAGTATTACGTCAAACTAGACCAATGTGTACGATAATCGTCACTCTCTAATTTAGTCTACCTGGAGCATCGGTCCTGATATATTTTGACATTACCCCATATATATATAAAAGTAGACACTGAGGTCAACACCAAGCGATGTCTGCCTGTTTCATGATTTAACGCAATCTTCAGGCAATACACATCTGCTGTCAGATTGTGTAGTATGACGCAGAGAAATATTGTACTTTTCAGTTTCTCAAACTTTTGACTCATACAATAATAAAGAGCTTAAAGGAAAATAATAGCAATTCATCATGCGTCGATTTTAATTTCTTAAATTTTGTTTGCTTACTAAGACTCTATATAAAAACTCTATATGAAACTCTTTATGACTGTTTTGAATATCAACATTATCATCTGCATAGAACATAATAGAAGAAAAAGGTTTCTCTCATCTGTGGAGAGTGTCATCAATGCTTCGGCGAAAATAGTTCCATGCCATTAAACACCACAAATAACTTACTCACAATTGTACATATAATCACACATTCATAAAAAGATATGTTGAATTCAGACATAACCTCTAGAATGAGTTTTTTTTTTATAGAGAAAACAAGTGAACGCAATGTGGTAGTTGGAATGTCGAACTTAAACCTTTATTTCGCTCACTGGGGTAGACTCGTTCCACGTACCATGTTTAATGGATGTCAGTTACCAGTTACCTCTTTAACTGGGTATAGAATGAGTTTTTTTGTCCTAAGAAGGCCGGAAAACAAAAGGTTGAACGACAAAGTTGAGGACAATAGTCCGAATTGGAATGTCGAATCTATAGTCTAAACCTTTATTTCGCTCACTGGGGTAGACTCGTTCCACGTACCATGTGGAAATTGGCAAATCATTATCCTGAAACGGAAGAAGTACAGGCAACGACTAGTCATATAACGATATATATATATATATATATATATATATATATATATATATATATATATTAGGACAATTATTTTCATTAACGGAAAGACCATCTTCAACAGAAAAAAATGGGATAAATTTATCATACTGTGTAATAGATGGGGAACAGTTTTGATTAGGGCGATAGGTAATCCGATCCGCTCCTAAACTAGCCGTTTCTATGCAATAAATATTGGGTATTAATTGTCCAAACTGTTAGCTTTTCTGTCGGTCGAAATTTATGAAATCGGTCTTATAATACATTTTTACATAACATAGCCATTTCAGTTCCACTAACGCCTATAGATCTTTTGAGTACTAATGGAAGATTCTTGCTAAACATTTCTGCGAACACATTTATTATAAAACTAATTCAGGTTCCATTTACATGTGCTACACGTTTTAGTTGTTTCTGCATTCAATTGATGTGTTTTGTTTTATTTGGTAAAGGTCATTGTGATTCTGTAGCGCCAATATATATGAACTAATGAAGTATTGTCTTCTTTTTAACATACAGGATTCATTCTCTTGAAGTCATTTATATTCATTGATCTGAGAAAAACGCTTTTATTTAGGTGAGAGTTTAGATATTTTCGAACTAGATACTATGTAGATGTGAATGTACTATTCTTCCATTGCGACGAAAATATAGCTATAACTAATATCCTTTAAAAATCAAACAAGCTTGTGTGTTCTATAAACATTTCATTGTTATGGTGTATAGAGGTTATCTGTTCATAAGTGTCTCTGTCATTAAGCAAGTCCAACATTTTCTGGTTGTAAGCAATGGTATCCATGACAACAACACCGCCTCCTTTGTCAGAAGGAGATATAATAATGTTATTATTCATAGACAAGGATTTTAAGGCATTCATATACCTCTTAGGTAAATTGAATTCCATATTTTGGCCATTAAAAGAGGCAGCTAAAATGCCTTGGGTAAAACCTTTAAGGAAGTCAGAATCACTATGTTTTGTAGTTTATATTTATCAGTTTGCTAATATTGTGGTCTTTTTGAACCAGTTGCAAACTTTGGACCAAAACAAGGGCTTCAATCTCCAAAGTGCTGAGTGTGGTTTGGAAACATTGGTAACTAGATCCGTTCTACCCATATTCTTCCAACAGCTGCGATCACATAAAGTATGGAATTTTAGTTTTAAACTCCTGATGTGTTTTTGATTAATTCTGGTCAATTCGGATCGAAGTCTCTCCGCTGTGATGCGAGACATGCTGTTTTTCAATTTTAGTTCACGTCCTAGAAGTGTGGCTTTTTAAAAAGGTTTGTTCCTCGGAAAACTATACAAATTTCTAAGAATCTAAAAAAATTTAATAGGTCCTATAAAAACTCATATGTAATGAAGATAAGATTTGGCTTTCCTTATTAACTACCACCCGACCGTCCCTAAAATTTATGGCCTCCCCAAAACCCATAAGCTTAACATTCCATTAAGGCCCATCATCTCGGGTATAGGCTCAGCTCCTCATAAATATCGCTAGGTATTTAACTAAATTTCTAACTCAATTCTGGGCACCGTAAGTAACGCACATATAAAAGAATTCAGGCTCTCTTTTAAATAAGTTGAGAAATATTGATATAGATAACAAATTACTAGCTAGCTTAGACATCAAATCTTTATATACTAATATACCTGTTGATAAATGCATTAAACAATTAGAGAACCACCTTAAGAAAATTGACTTTAAGCTACCTATCTCTATCTCGAAATGCATCAAATTATGCATCCTTTGCACTTCATTGTTTCTTCCAATATAATAATATTTATTATAAACAAAAATTTGGTTTACCGATGTGGAGTCCTCTCTGGATTCTAGCATGCATATTTCTAGAATTTCTTGAATCTGGACCTTTTTAAAGATGTCATTCCACTTGATACACATTACTTTCGATACATCGATGACATTTTGTTATCTACCCACATAAGCATGATTTAAACACACACACTGATAGATTAAATAGAATAGAACCTACTATTGAATTTACCTATGAACTTGAATCTAATAATTCCTTACCTTTTTAGACATATTACTCATTAAAAATAAAATAAATTAGAATTCAAAGTATATCGTAAACCTACATGTAAAAAATGACTATTTACATTTTACTCTCACCATGATACTAACACTAAGAGGGGTATTGTTATTGGATTCTATTTGAGGGCTCTTCGCATCTGTTCATCAAAATATTTAAATGATGAATTTACATATATTGAGGATACCTTTTCAAATCTTTCGTATCCGAGACAATTATTACAGAGAGCTAAAAATAAAGCGTTGAAAATTCACTCATCAGCGCAAAATGACACCTCAAAGGCCACTACAACTAGATCAATGAAAGATACAATTTCAGCTACCTCTGATAATATTTCGTTTGGTCGCATCTTTTACCAAATAACCATTTGACCGAACGTATCTCTCATAATCTAAATGCATTAAAATTAGAACTACTATATTACCTACTAGGACTATCCGTAGTTTATTAAATAGCACCAGCAGACAACATATTACATCCGATGCTTGCATCTATCAAATATCATGCAAAAATTGTGACCTAAAATATGTGGGTGAAACAGGTAGGTCCTTAAAATCTCGTGTTTTCGAACATAAACGAGATATTCGTCTCGGTAATTTTTAACAATGCTTTAGAGTTGTACACACAACTAAAGCAGATCATAATTCGATTTCGATTCCGTGAAAGTATTAAAATATTTTCATAATAAAAATCTCAGGAGGATTTATGAAGCAGGTATAATATCCATCTCACGCACGGTGAATACTAGACCTGGTTTCTTTAATATTTCCCCTTTTTAGCGAGATTGATGCTCGACAAGCATACACATAAAATTTTAGAACCTAATAGAATTCTTTTCATTTTCTTTTCTTTTCATTTCAAAATAATCACAAACTTTTAGGAATACGTTATGAAAGCGTCGCCCATGTGACGACAGCGTGACCATGTTAGACGGAAGGCTGATCATTTTAAAAATTTTCAGTTATCTGTTCTGAATAAGACTTGTGTTTTTATGTCCATCGTATTTGTCATATTGAACTGAATTGTATTTTGACGAATATTGTCTTGAAAAAGGTTTAATAAACCGAAACGTCAGACGTCGACATTTCTTTCATTTAACTACATTTAAGGATTTTTGTTTGTTTTTTCAAAATTTCTTCATATATATATATATATATATATATATATATATATATATATATATATATATATGTGTGTGTGTGTGTGTGTGTGTATATGTATGTATATATATATATATATATATATATGTGTGTGTGTGTATATGTATATATATGTATATACAACTTTATATATATATACATATATAAATGTATATGTATGTATATATATATAGGTAGAGAGGCACACACATATACAATCACAAACATACATACACACAAATACACACACACATATATATATATATATATATATATATATATATATATATATATATATAATGTTTGAGTGAGTGTTGGTATAGTGCTTCATGATTTAGGATGAGGTAACTTGTTTCTTCAGTTACAGTGATGGTATTCAGATCCGCAGTGTATCAATAAGTTTGTGAATGGAGTATATTGGCTATCGACATTGAGATCTCTTCGTTGGGGAAGGCAGACTCGACTTTGTGATGTTTGCCGGCCATTTTGGATGGAAAAATCGATAATAATGTTATCCGAATTTGATCGTAGTAGGATTTAATAGAAGGCAGCAAATTTTAAGTTCTTTCGTTTAAGAATTATCTCAGTATATGTTCATCTGATATATATTTTGGGAATTTCAGTTATTGAACATATGATCCTTTATCCCCAATGGACGTCGTCTGCTTTTCCCTGTCTCATCCCATCCGGACATCGGCTATCTGGGATACCCAAAACTTCATATCACTTGTGGCTCTTAGGCAGTTTTTACCTTTTACAAAGGCTTCCAAAACCTGTTCCGCCATTCATTCACAGAAGCTCTTGCGTTAAATGACTCGCTGCATTCCATTTTGCTCTCAGGTTTTTCCAGTCGATTTAAAGTATTTTCCGAATTCTGTGTATATGTTCTTTCTGCTGATATTTAATTTGTTTCTCTTGTTGCTCACTCGCTCCGTGACATGGAACTTTCAGTATCCTGGCTGCCTAAAGGTTTCTCCACATCCGTGTTGAGATTGTCCAATATTCCCTGTCATATAAGTGTATGGATATAAAATAACAATCCAGCACACTTTGTTTCTTTCCGTTTATCAACGCGTTTTTCAACTTTTGGAATTCTTCTTTCGAAAGTTCTTTGATGTCCAGTCCGCGCTGACTCGTTTCCCATCTAGCAAAGATCCACACCAACTTTATGATTATATCTCCAATTCCCAATTCGAATAGAGGCTTTTTCTCTAACTGATGATCATACTTTTCTCTTCTTGCAGTTTAGGGTGAGTTCATTTATCTCGCTTTTTTTCTACCACCCAGTTTAGAAGGTTTCGTTGGTTCCTTTACGAGTCGGCCATCAACACTGTGTCATCTTATATTTTTAAGATTAAGCCCAGCGATAATAAATCATATTTGGGCCTCTAGTTTCTTTAGAACAGCGTCGCTGTAGGGGGTTAATAAATCTGGGGGAGAAGGCGAACTGCTTTAACGACGAATATATTTTTGCTCAAAAAATGAAAAGAAAAGATATATTTTAATTTCTAAGAAAGAATTTCAAATTGAATGAATTAAATAAGAACTTAGAATGAAATATTAAATCAAATTAATCTTCTAAATAATCGTACAAAGCATGGATTTGGCCGAATATTTTTCAGTTAGGGTACTGAGGATATTAAAGTAAAAATGTCATCATCTTTTTCCAACTAATAACGAATTTAAAGTGTATGAGTGTTTTAAAAACGTTTTTAATTTACTTGTATAGAAAAGATTCTAAGACATGAATAATAACTGATCATTGATAAAACTAGTCACATATTACTATTTATCAACTCAATAATGATTTCAATTGAAAATATCTTCAAGTAACTTTATACAAAACTTGTTACAATTACGTCAAAAAGATTAGGATTTTCAATTAATATAGAATGAAATAATGTCCAAAATTAAAATTGAAGCAAGAATTTACAAACTTTAATTCAAATGTTCCAAGAAACACAAAAATGAAACATCTGAGATTTTATAAAACAACATATAGTCAGACAACGGCTCTTTTATATTAGATTCACTATATTTTCTGTCCATGGGACGAAGTATGATCATAACTTCGACTTAATTTATTAAGGCAAAAAAGTATTGAATGTTTACAAATTTCGGAATCTACTCCGGAAGACGTACCTTCAGGAAAACGAAATGTATCACCTTTCCTAAGCAATGTATTACCGATACAATGTGGGATATTTAAAGCAAAAGTGAAGAAAAAAAGATGAAACAAAAACAAAAGCGATAAGAAGCTTAAGAAAATAAGATCTATACCTTGATACACGGGACGTCATTGTTGACTATATTTTCATGTTTGCTATATTTGAACCCAGTCTGGTAAATTTTTGTAACTTTGTATAATATTTGTGCATTACACCCTAATCTTTATTTGGTAAAAATTTCATTGCTAATCATGCATTACTTTTTAAGTAATACACATATTTATGTCTTTGTTGTTTCCGTTCCTTATATTATGGCCGCTACTATATATATATATATATATATATATATATATATATATATATATATATATATATATTCAAGAGAATAAAATCCAGGTAGAATTTAATGTACAAGACAGAGCAAGAGTATTATATTGGATCGTGATTATGATTGCAATTTAATTAATTATAACCACGGAACATAACTTTTTGGCCCTTTATATATATATATATATATATATATATATATATATATATATATATAAGCGTGTTTCGCTATATCACAGCTCATAGACACCCGTTTTCTTCAAGCCGGGATCGAAATTCGACCGATTTGGCATCAGTCAGAATCTCTAACCCTAATCTATTGGCGCATGGAAGAGGAACGGACGTATTATATACGTGATGTATATATACGCCAAATCAGCATCCCGAGCGTTCAATTCATAATAGAAGAGAGATGCGTTACATATAGGAGCAGCCACTGCATTAAAACATTCCCTTTCGCCATAATGCCCAATCGGCGAACAAGAGTAAATAGCGATGACAATGACAGTATAAAGACGAAAATGCGGTTAGTCGCTAGAAATTTCTAGCAGTCAGTATTTGCAATAAATTGCTTGATATCAAGAGATCAAGAATTAAAAGGAAGAATATGAATCTAAAATTTGTTATTTAGCTGATTGGTCTTTATTCAACACCCCGACTCCAGAATCTCGTACACAAACATTTTCCACTTCTCAAGAGGTATCAGGAATTGACTGCCAAATTTCTTATTTTTGTTATTTTTATATAAAGTTGAAAAATAATTCATGCTCTTTTTATTGATATGTTGATTTTTTTCTTCTTTGTGTGTGCATGCCCCGTGTGTGTGTGTGTGTGTGTGTGTGTGTGTGTGTGTGTGTGTGTGTGTGTAAATAAGTACGTGTATGTGAGTTCGTATATGTAGAATGGGTGTTTCTTTTTTTCATAATTTTCTCGTCTGAGTATATTCTTTCCTTATGTTTTCCTCTTTTATTTCCTCTCTCTCGTATGTGAGTGTCAAAGATTATTTAGCAATATCATTTCCGCTGTTACAAAGTGAACATATTTAGGGTAATTTTTTCTTGAGTGTTCTTGGATTTTCTGAGGTTTGGAGAATAAATGTGTATTCAGTTTTTTTTTATTATTATTATTTCTTGTCTAAATATTTTTATTTTTAAATTAATGTTTAATTGGCAAAATACATATTAGTTTATATGCCATCAATTACGTATTATTTCATGTCTTATTTAATAGTTGATAGTTTCTTTTTTACTTAACTTGGGAGTATATTAATTATTAGAGTATTATTTATGGAAGTTTACGTTTGTAACTTAAAGGAACACCAAGTTTATAACTTTAGAAAGCACTAGAATATAGGAAAAAACATATTCCGCTAAAAATGTAATGTTTTTGAGACTGGGTATTGATATTGTTGCAGAAGGAAAAGGAAAAGGAATATGTATAAGGAGATAGAAAATTATAAAAAGAAGAAATAACCAAGATATTCTACAAATGCGCGCTGGCGCGCACACACACACAGATGCACACACACAAAGAAGAAAACATAACCTAGCACCAATAAAATCACATAGATTATTTTCAACTTAATATAAAAATAACGACGAAGAGAAAATCGACTGTTTATTATTGATATCTCCTGACGAGTGACAGAATGATTACCAAAAAGGTTTGTCTACGAAACTCTGGATTCGGAGTGTTGAATATACCATTAATCAGCTAAATGATAAATTTTATACTTGTATAAATCCCATATATATATATATATATATATATATATATATATATATATATATATATATATATATATTGTTGAAACTTGACTAATGCATGGAATAATAATGCAACACAAATGTACTTAGAACAAAATGTATTGAAACAAGAAAGTGTACACAATATTTACATATAGTCTTTTGTATATTCCTGGGAAGACTGTTCCTGGAGAATGCGTTGACTGAGTCGCAGTCAGGCAGAGTCTCTGAATTGAATCTCTTGATTCCTCTCCCCGTCTTCCCTGTACCAACCATATTTATATGGTCGGTACTCTACTATGCAAATTAGGTGGATCCTACCACAACATATATATATATATATATATATATATATGTGTGTGTGTGTGTGTGTGTGTGTGTGTGTGTGTGTGTGTAGACAAAACTCCGTGGTAAGTAATCCAAGTGACTCCTAGTAATATAAAATATGAAAACTGATCCACAGAAGAGAGCATTTTCTTCTTTCTTGACGTTTCTTTATCCACTCCCTTTTTAAATAGTTTTTCTCTTAATTGTAATTTTCCTCCTCTTTTCCCTATTTACAAAAACTTTATAATTTAATTTTCATCTAAATTCTTGGTATTGACAAGGCCGTTCTTTGCGAAATGGCCATATATCATATGGGGCATTGAATTTTGTCTACTTGTAATTTATATATATATATATATATATATATATATATATATATATATATATATATATATATATATATAAGGAGCTTATGTCGGATAAAACTTCCATTTAGATATTACTGTTGTTTACGTATCGAGCACGAAAATAAATCTGGCTGGTATACATTCGTAGAAATCTCAACGAAAAAAAAAATGAATTCCTTAAATAGCTTATTCAAACATTACTCTATTGACGCGGCATACGTCAACGAATCGGTAATGACACATTTCTAGAAACGTCTTTCCCGATAAAAAAGGTGATACTAGTTCACTTTTTTATTTTGTAGTACTTCTCAAACTGATCTTGTTAGTGAAAAGTGTACTCTTAAAAAAATTAAAAATATAGTTCCCCACTAAAAGTGACGTTTTTCTAATAACTTATTCTATAAGTTTTCATATATCTATCCAATTTTCTGTCAGTTTAAGTCTCTGTGCCATGTACCCAAGCATTGCTCCATCTGAAAATACTTCTCTGGAATATATTTTCTGTTCGTCTCTACCTTGCTGTAAGAATCTATTTCAAACTAGGATAATATTTGTAGTAGCTTTTGAGTATAATGAATTTTCCTTTCTCTGAAAGAAAATATAATTTCCATATTATTATATAAAAATCATATTCCGGTTGCGTCGGATTTAAAGTATATCTCACTATAATCATTTTTATTCGTCTTCCACGCAGCAGCCGAAGAGCAAGTAATATTTCTTTGCTAAAAATATTCCTTCATATTTCATTATAGATTATTCAATGATAGGCGACTTAGTGTAGAGTTGAAACAAAGTTGATTTTTTTTTTCTTTTAGAGATAGTCGGGTAAAAACGAAATCTTAATGACTGAACTGGATTGGAAGGAAAGAGGGCTATCGAGATACTGGCAGGGAAGAAAAGAAACTAAATGAAATAGAGGAGGAATATAATAACTTTAGAAAAATAGTCTGGAGCGAAAAAAGAAGCGTGGAGGAGGAAATGGAGAAATAAATCTAAGAAGATAAAATAAAATCAGGTATTAGACAGAATAATAGTAATAATAAAAAGAATAGAAAAATGAAGAAGAAGAAAATGAAGAAGGACTTAGAAAGTGGAGTTTGAAAAATGTGTATTATGAGGATAAGAAATATTGTAAATAAAGGTAAAGAAGTAGGGTAGCTAAAAATAAATTAAAAAAAAATAAGCCGAGAGACAGATTGGTAAGAATTTACAGCACAAAACCGATGGGAAAGACAAAGAAGAAGAAGAAGAAGAAGAAGAAGAAGTTGAAGAAGTTGAAGAAGAAGAAGAAGAAGTTGAAGAAGAAGAAGAAGAAGAAGAAGAAGAAGTTGAAGAAGAAGTTGATGAAAAAGAAGAGGAGGAAGAATAAGACGAAGTTGAAGAAGAAGAAGAAGAAGGAAGCGAAGAAGAAGACGAAGTTGAATAATAATAATAATAATAATAATAAGAAGAAGAAGAAGAAGAAGAAGTTGAATAATAATAATAATAAGAAGAAGAAGAAGAAGGGTGAAATACAAGGAGTGAAAGAGTTTGGTTTGGTTTGTTTCACGGCATATCAACCTCAATGGGTTATTTAATGCCGAAAAGATTATTATTACTCTAGTATTTTATTTTTTAAAATGCATACCTGGCAATATTTCCCTCCAAAATGTATCTATTTTTTTAAGCATTTCGCCCCATGCTAGTCATGAACGCCACTAGCACGCAAGGGGTTACAGAGAGTGTGAGCAATAGTAAAGAGACGTGTAGAGGAAAGGATGAAGAGAAGGACGGGGATTACATCAGAGCATCTGGAGATGTTGAATGACATTGCATTTGAATAATTAGAGATTATACCCATCAGGGAAGCAAGTAAGATGAGAGGAGTTCCACAGACGAGAAGTGCGAGACATGAAGCTATTGGAGTAGAAGAGATGACTACATTTAACCGTTTCGACAGTGAAAGGTTGGGTCTGAGATACCGACCTAGTAGCACGTTTAAATTCATGCAGTCTGGGAACTAGCGAAAGTAGCTCGTCGGAGCAGGTACCGTGAAAATATTTGTAGAAAAAACAGAGGGAGACATCGACACGTCTGTGAGAAAGCGACTGTAGATGCCAGATCAGGTTCAATCATATTGCATATCCGTCTCTGGATTTTATCGAGGACCTTCATACGAACAGCGCGGGCTCCAGTAGTATTCCATACAAGGGCGAATGATTGATTTATAGATACGATGGATGGACTCGGGCGAGAAAAACCTTCTGACGCGACACAGAGAACGAAATTTCATTGCGGTAGATGAAGCTATTGATTCAATGTGTATGTTCCATCTCAGGTCAGCGGACAGTGTGAGACCAAGCAGAGAGGTGCAGTCCTGGAGTTGAAAAAGTTTCCAAAAAGCATTGATGGTATTAAAACCAATTTTTATACTTTCACATTGCTTTGACCCCTTTCGGGTTGTTAACCACTTGCCCACAGCTGGGACCTTGACAGGTGCTGCTAACCGGGTCAGAGTCGACCTGGGAACACCAGCAATTAAGAGTTGGTTTCACCCTCCTCGAAACCTTTTGATTAAAGGCCTTGCTGTCGGATGTAGTTTATCGTCTTACCCAGGACGATGGGCGAAAGGGGATTTAATGTCTAATGAACAGTAGAAATAAAGGAAGAGGAAGAAAATGACTGCGAAAGAAGAAAGGTAGCAGTTATGATGAGAGAAGATGGGGAAGAAATGGATATGGCTCTGATCGAGAGGAAGTGGAGGTAGAGAAGAGCCCAAAGAAATGGAAGGAAAGTAGGTCAGGAAATGAAGTAGAATAAAAAGGATTAGAGTGAGGAAAAAAACGATGCTTGAATGTGTTCTGGAAGATGAAGTAAAACACGAAGTAAAAAGAAATTATAAAAGAAGCAACACGAAGAGATCATATCGAGGTGGAGATAAAGAAGAAAATATGAAAATACCGTTAAACAGCGAAGATAATGGAATCCGAGAGGGGGGGGGATAATTTAGAAGAAATGTGAAAGAATTCAGTGGCATAAGAAAGTAGATGAAGAAAATAAAATAAAAAAAAGTTAAACAAATGAATGAAAAGAAAAAAGAAGATATGCAAGAAAGAAAAAGTTAGATAAGAAGGTATTAGATTGGTGCAAAAATAATGTCGTTTTTGACGTCAACTTGAACGTCAAAAAACGACATTATTTTTGCACCAACCTAATAATATAAAATATGTTAATTTATTCTTTTTGTGTATTTTTTTTTCTTTTCCATTTTTTTGTCTACCTTCTTCTTCTTCTCCTGATTATTAGGATTATCATTATTTTCATTAATATTATTATTAACATTAAAAGAAATGAAAATGCGATTGGCACAACCACAGTGAAAATTAAAATTGAAAAACAAGATATAAGTCAATTCAGACGATTTGTGTTTACGAGTACATTAAGAAAGCTTCTAGAAATTTCAGAGACTTTCCTTACCCTACATCGACAAAGAAATAAATGGTGTAAATACAAAAATATAATAACAATTAAAACGGCGTGGAATTAATATTTCATACTTGAGTTATTTTTCTAAATGATTATGAAAAATTATATTTATTTTGGTAACGTCTGCTGAAGTCACCAACATTTTGTCCCAAATGGTAGGAAGAGCTGCAGGATGCGTATGTAGGGCCAGTTCCATTCTGAAAATGAGTGGATGTCTGATAATTCCAAGACAAATGATAATGTAATACTTCATAAATTCTGATAAAACTTGAAATGCAACAGGACGCAATAATCCCAATGTGATCAGAATAATAAAGATAAAGATCATCGGTAAAGTAACATAGAATTATAGCAAGTTGACAGCTCTGCAGATTTAGCGCTCCCAAAGATTATACAATGAAAAGACAAAATAGAAAAAGAAAGAGTGGAGAAAGAGATGAATCAAGACAGGTAGGAAGAGAAGTAGCCAGGAATTATACAGAATAATAATAATAATAATGAGAAGAAGAAGAAGAAGAAGAAGAAGAAGAAGAAGATAGTTATTTTAAATTGGTGATTGCAAAATAGGTGTATTATAAGAGGATGGAGTAAAGTAAATCGGAGCAGGAAATGGAGTAAATGAAAAAAGAGAGTAGGATTATAAAGAATTAGGTTGGACACGAAAAATGAAACGAAGATAAATATTTCAGGCCTATCGCCAGATAAACGACTGGAATACTGGAGAGACGACTGTAGTATTGAGAAGATTTGAAGTGACTAACTTGGGAGTGTTGAATAAGGAAAATTGAAGATTGGATGAATTGAGAATCCGAGGTATTTTTGAATTAACATAGACTAAGTTGTTGTTTGGTTTATTGAGGCCATTGAGAAAACTGCTGAAGATTTGATTAAATAATAATAATAATAATAATAATAATAAAACCTATAATATCTGGCAAGAAAAACACCCCTCAAACAGACTAAAAACTGATGCCAAGAAACTAGACAATATCATGCGTGACATCAACATGAAAAAAAGAATACCTGACATAGAACTCGAAAGAACCCTAGAAAACATCGAAAACAGATTACATGTTAACATTGAGGGGCTAAATGTCAACAACCCAGTGATGACACATGCAGATGAACAAATAGAAACCACTTGTAATAATCTCTCTGAGGTACACAAGCCAATTGAGGAAGATAATGACGAATATCAGAAAGGAACAGAGATGACAAAAATTCCTCACTTCTATCATTAGATGAAAAAAAGGAAAGGAAACTTACCGATAGTTTGGGTCGACTTCGGAAAGGCGTTCGGAAGGGTACCACTCTCATGGATAGAAAAGAATCTAAAAATATAAAGAGTATGCTCCACAACCGTCAAATTAATAGCGGAGAGCATGAAAAAATGGAAGACTAAGCTAAACCTAAACAATATAAACAGGTCAATAACATCGAGAGCAATCAACATTAAAAGCGGGATTCATTGTCAACACTACTCTTCTGCCTTGCATCAGCGCCACTCAGCTTCCTACTGAAAAACACTAGCCACGGATACATTCACAGAGTAGTAAACTGAATCACCTTTTCTATATTGATGATGTTAAAACGTTTGCCAAGGATGACAGGCAACAGAAAAAAAAAAAACTATTCACCATTGTCAAAACCTTCACGAAGGAATTAAGATGGAATTCGGAAGCGACAAATATTCTAAAGCCACCTTCAAAGGCGGTAAAATAACGAAAGCTACAGATTTAGACCTTGATATGAACAATAAGATAAAAGAATAATTCCAAGATGGTACATACAAACTCTTAGCAGTTAATGAAGATGATAGAATATGTGGGGAAAATAGAAATGGTTTACCTCACAAACGCCCCCGCGTCTGCCTGGCCTGTGGGTTGAGAAAGGAAAGAAAAGATCCAAGATGGCGTCCGTGACTTTTAATATTCACGGTCTCGTGCAGTCACGCAAAGTCGCGTTACACACATGCTAATGAGGTGTGTCTGGGCTCCATAAAAGCAGGTTGCTTGGAGAAATTGGCAGACGGCATTACACCCGTGTTTGGTGTACACGACTTTGCGTTGCAGCGTGTCAGACATTTTCAGACGGAAAGAGTTGCGTCCCTTACACTGTTGAAGTCGACTCATTTGCTACAGAATACAATCTTCAATTATGAAGAAAAAGACCCGAAAATAATATTATAGGAGGGTGCGTTTGATACTAGAAAACGAACTTAATATTGTTCTAATAAAATGAACGCTATCAACACCTTAGCTATATATCAGCTTCAATATTATTAAGTAGAAGTTGAATGACATTAAAAGATTGGACGTCAAGACCAGAAAAATGCCTACCCAAATGAAGATGCACCATCCGAAAATGAGGCTTTCTTCATTGAATACCGCAATCATGCAGAGAAGGTTTCCATCATTTGCAAAGCTCTTGAGGAGAATATCATTAGTCCTAAAGTTTATCAATTGGTTGCTGCGGTTGGAGGCTGACAGTGAGAGCCTGGCAGCCATTCTTCTCATAATTCTGAGGAATTGGCATTCTTAACGGATCTTTTAGGCAGGACGGTTCTTAGTTTACTGTGGAACGTTGATCTGTTCATTTACGGGGAGAGTCTAATTAGGTCCGGCGGCTCAATCAGTAATTCTCTTCATTTTAATATGGGAGTTAAACACCCTATTCTGTTGGCTAAGAATTACCCGATAACCAGACCCTTCATAATGGATTCCAACGTCAGCAATTGGGAATTGTGTTCACATTTTCTGAGGTGAGACGAAATGTTTACTGGGTGCCCAAGGGAAGACAATCAGTGAAAAAAGCCTTGGGTACTTGTGCATTGTGCAGTAGGTTGTGCATTGTGCAGAGGTACACATCAAATATACGGGATCCTAAACTGGTTTCTCGTGTGGAGTTCCTCCAACTTGTATGGCACTCTGCTGCCAACTACAGTGATAATGCAAAGACATTCCTGGGTGATGGTCGGCTGTTCATGAGGTTATTTTATTGCTACGGTTTCAAGCAGAAGTTTGGCTCCACTGCATTCAACTGTTCTCTCCCTGAATCGCAGACGTCTGAGAAATAAGTGAATCGATTATTTCTCCTACTAATCCTTATCTCCGACATTCAAATGGCTGTCAGCAACCAACCCTCAACTTATCGAGACTCGGCGGGAGAGAGAGAGAGGGGAGAGAGAGAGAGAGGGAAAAAGAGAGAGTATCTGTAATACCGAGCATGTTTTTGCAGGATAATGTGGATCCTGTTTAACCTGAACGAGGAAGATTTTGCGCCCTTCATGGTCACCAGCAGGAGAGACTTATCAGAACCATATAAATGCGGAACTGGTTCCAGAAGAAAATTAGGACCCAATGGTATGACGGATACATTTTGAGTCTCAGGGAGACACCAGAGGGCCATTCTATAATACAATTCCCAAACAGATTGAAGGTGGGGGATGAGGCCTTAGTCAAGAAAAATTAATTCCTACTAACATTGTCAATTGTCACTGTACATACATCCCTATATTTATTTTGTTTCTATTTATTTTTTTCTTTTGGTTCTTGGGAATGTGTGAAGAATTTGACTGTTTAGTTGGGAGAAGAGTAATGTAGTTTCCTTGGTTTGTTTGATTCTTACTACCTAAAAGTTTTTTGTTTTTTTTTACTAACTTTGCATAGTTATAAAGTTCACGTAATTTTTTTACCCCGTAATCACTGAAATAATTATAAAGGAGAGGAAATGTATTTTTCTCTCCCTCTTTACATTCACTTTATGCAAGTTATCAGTCACATTATGTTGCGAAAATCAATTTAATATTGCAACTTAAGGTAAGTGCTATTCCATCTTTTCCTCGACCTGGCCAGTCTCTAGATTTTTCTGGTGAGCGGGCTAAGAATTTTTCGACAGTAGAAAAATCGTAATAATAATAATAATAATAATATATTGCATAATAGTAAGGATCCAATGTGTAGGTTATGTGACGAATACATTGAAACTGTTGACCAAATTTGCTCAGGATGTCCAATATGAGTACAAAACCATTATGACAGGGTTTTTTTTTATTAACGGCTTTGAAAGATCTATCAGTACTACGATACGACAAAATCCACTTGGTTTGCGGGTTTCAAGTCTTGAGATGATAGAAAAAATCATGGATTGAGTTCTATACATATCACACAATAGAAGTTCAGACCTAAGTGGAGAGTCAGGTAAAGATACTCTAGATGAGTCAAGAGAAAAATTGGGAGAGAATTTACGAGCAAAACATTCTGCTTTATCAACAGATGTTAATTTCTCAAATTGAGTGAAGAGGAGAGGGATAAAAAATTCTTAAAAAACACCATATACCACACCCGACAATAGTCACAAGAACCAGACCTGTTAGAAATTATACGGTGCCTAATTCCTACAACAAAGATTGGCCTTCTTTAGGACACGTTTACAATTATTACAAGCAGACACAAACAGGCATCTGTTGAGATCAGATCTCTCATGCAGGTACAACCTAAAAAAAATGATTAACCTGGTCTATAGTGGCTGACCAATCAGGTGTGAACCAAGGAAATGTTTGGCGATTCACAAAGTATTTCGGAGGAGAAACAAAGGCATATCATTAAAATAAATATTTTACCTTAGTTGTAAAATGAAACCTTGTCACATGGTTCTTTAAAACAACAAATCTAAAGAAGAAAAAGAAGAAGAAATAATAATAATAATAATAATAGTATTAGTCGTAGTAGTAGAAGAATAAGAATAAGATGAAGATGAAAACAGGAAAAGAAATAAAAAGAGAAAGAAATATAAGCTACAGATAGATGGGAGGAGGAAATTATTGGAAATCTTAGCCAGGAAAAATGGTAAAGTTCAAAAGAAATAATGCCCAGAATATATGGAGTCGAATATATAACTTTCTAATGAGAATCATCCCACCAAATTTCTCGTGAATACAGAATATCAAAAACGTCTGTCTCCAGAAAGATTGAATTTTGAATAACAACTTGCATTTTTATTGCTCGTAATTTTTCGTCTTTCCCCAGAATTCATGAAGGTACAACATCCCAATTCAGAAAAAAATAATTGCTCTTCTGTTTATTAAACGTTTTCTATAGAAGAAAATAAGCGGTAATCTATATTCTTCTTGCAACCTATGCCTAGCAATTTATTCAGTATAAATAAAGGACGGTTTTAATGTTCGTTTTCAATCGACTGATTCGCTGGGAGATTTCTAAAGATATCCACATATCTAATGGATTAAAAAATGCAAACAGAATTTATTTTCGTTTATATTGTTTCGAGGAGAATAATGCGTTTTACATTTTTCTTCACTGTCTCTTATTCTGAAAGTGTCATTATTCCATAAATAATTTTGACGAAGATGTTTATAATTTCTTTTCTGGTAAACCTGAATTTGTTTTCTGTAAGATTCGGCATTAATTAACCGAGTAGCGAGTCCTCCATTCAATTACAATTTATAACTATTTTTCTTAATTTCTTTTCTAGTTAATAAGGTTTCTTAGCTTTATTAACACATTGTTCTTTCCAGTATTGATAAGATTTTCCTTCATAAACTTTTGTTTGAAGTCCGGTAAAATATCATCATATTTATTATGTCATTATTTTCATTTATAGTTACCTGTAACATCTCTTTTAGTTGGTGCTGCTGCTAAAACTGGTTGAGCCTATCGAATAGGGTACCTTTTTTTTCTACCAGTCTATGAGGCTCGAAAAATGATCATTCTTTTTGATGTCTACACGCTTCAGTTGTTCGACGCTATTTTTATATATCGATTTGAGAAAGATGTTATATCTACCTGGCAGTTTAGCTTTTCTTAACGAATTTGGCACTATACATGATATACATATGTAAGTCTCACGTCATGACTCGTATTTGTTTTATGTTAAACTTTTGGTTTAGTAAAGACATGCGAATTCGTGCCAAACTACACCTCGGACAGTCTATTCTGTTTTCAACTTTCTTATCTCCTATACACAATTTGTAATAACTGATACATACATAGAGGTATTTGATGTGCTGAGTATTTAATAATTCCATGTCGGGATTTCAGAATAAATGCCATCACTGGTTTTTTTCCAATTACAGCTCATATTGTAGCCTGACTAGGACACTCCGATGCTTGTCACGCTAGATCTATTACAACTGAGAAGTGAGTTCGTTTCTCCATATTTATGGCCTTGTGCCATATTTAAGCTACGCTAAGAAAATCACCATATCTTCGAGCGACTAATATACTCATTTTCAGTAAGATCACCACTGAAGAAGATGTAAAGGATCAAAGCAGAATGGCCTGATGTGATTTTAAGAGAAATGCTCCCAGACCTACGTGATTTAGGTAGTAACAAAATAAACGTAATATGTATCAGTGGCGACATACTGGAGGACCTCACTAAGTCCATCTTCGTAACATCACCAAGGTGGTCAGATGCTGATGAATACGAACTCGGATAGAAAATACAGAAGAAAAATGATAATTGTGTAGCCATCAACTGTAAGAAGACAAACAGTATTGTTATAGGCAAGAGAAAAAGCCCAACATACAAGTTAAAAATTGGGATATTAACATCAAGCCGGTGCAGAAGATAAAACATCTAGGAAATGTTTTTAACAGAGGAAGGAAAATGAGACTGTGATCTGAACACGCATTGGATTAGTTAAAGTATTCCAAAAGCTATGACATGTACCAATACATGTAAAAATAATTAAAGAATATAAAGAGGCCCGGATTGCTCTGTGATATACCTTGTTATATGGCAATGGATGCTGGACAATATCCCTATGGATTGAGAGAAAACTGGTAATATCAGAAATATGTTTCTACAGAAGGATACTGATAATTCCATGGACGCAACGAGTAAGGAATTAGGAAGTCTTAAAGAAAATGGCAACACAAAAACATTTAACAATGTAGATTTAATGAAAGTTGAGATATTCGACAGGTAAGTGATTAAAATGTTTTTTTATTTAAATTCACACACGCACACACACACTGCACACGTATATTTAAATAGAATTGCATTCTGTACTGCTAAAACCATTAAATATTAACTACAATTTTAAGCCTGTTATAAGCATTCTATACTATCAAATATTTTCAAATGTAAGAGGATCGATCATCTTTAAGTTGTATAAAGCGATATAATCAATGTAGTTTAATTATGAATGTATTTAAATAACTTCTTTTTATCCATTTATTGTGTTTTATTTTTGCATAATTGCATGTGATTCAAGAAGTGATGAGGAAAATATTTGCAATGGAAAAGGTACAAACCTCCTTCACACAAGAGTTTTCCACTCTTCGATTATTTTATTGTTCTCGGGTGAATTAGAATAAAGCAAAAATTAAAAGAATAACATAAAATATGTGAATTACGTTTACTTTTTCAAAATTCATTCGACAAAAGGAAGGGAGGAACTTAGATAAAATGAATGCATGAAAGATGGAATGTTAATCCAATACCTCCCCTCCATTAAACAACTGGGAGCTGAAAATATCTTCGAGCGACCAACTTGCGGTTTTAAATTTAGTCGGGAAGGTCGTTTTAGGAACTTTTGAAGTTCATACATACATATATATATATATATATATATATTGAAAAGAAGAGAAGAGAGGTGCCGCAAACGTTTTTGGTTGTAATGTGGATTTATTTAGAAAAAATATTATGCTTCGTTTTCCAGAATTTAACTACACGTTTTTCTGGTCTCGCGACCGTCTTCAGGTAAAAGCGGAGATTTCCACATATTATTAAAAAATAATTAATTTTTTCCTTATGTTTTTCAATGTTAAATATGTGACATATTCTGTTTTTGTGTTAGTAATCCGAGTAACATTGAAATGATTATTTGGTTGGTCATAAAGATAAGACCATATGTGAAAAAACAAATTACTGGACAAAAAATTAGAACGAGTCAGTGCATTAATAGATTTAGGTGTGTAGACATCTACGTAGCTCATTTCCAGTATTAAATTTCAGATTTTGAAATAGCTAAGAGTAAAATTTTAACACAGTTCTAACAGGGGAGGATTGTTGAACTTCAAAGATGTGGGCTTTCGCAACGATCCATTGCAAAGGAAATTGGCCGTAGCAGAATTGTCACTGATACCTTCATTAAAAATCCGGATGCGTATATTCTAAAAATACTCAGGCGGTCGACCCAATAAAATCTTACCATCTCTAGACAGACGCATTAGGCGAGAAGTTAAGAGTGATTCATGTCTAACATCAAATCAGATAAAAGCGAATACAGATGCTGAACGCAGCTCTCGAACAATTCGACGATATTTAAATAAGAAAGGTTTTGATACGGCTGCAGAGGTCTCGCCTGATACTACGCCATAAAACCTTCCGTTTAAAATTTGCTTCCCATTATCAAACTTGGGATGCGGAGAAGTAGTCGAAAGTGTGTTTTTCAGATTAGAAAAAAAAATCAATCTTGATGGTCCAGACGTTTTTCAGCGTTACTGGCATGCGAAAGATGTCTCAAAATAAATTATCTCAACACGACACAGTGGAGGTGGATCAATTATGGTCTAGGGTTCATTTTCGTACATTGGAACTCTTGAGTTACAGGAGGTAGAACATCGTCAAACAGCTGCTAGTTACATTGACATGTTAAGAAAGGCATCGCTAATTACTGAAGGCCCTCATCTATATGGAGAAACCTGGATTTTCCAGCAGGACAATCCTACAATCGACAACGCTCTCCAGATCAAAACCCAATCGAGAATGTTTGGGAATGGATGGCAACGAATGTTATAAACATAGATCGCATTTTGAAACTGTGGATGCTCTTCGTGCTGCAGTTTATGCACCCTGGGCGCGCATCCCAAGCACCCGCATGAAGAAGTCAATAATGAGCATGTCTTGTTTGTTGATAAACTACATTTTCTTATTAACTGTAAATGTTTCGCAAATATATTTTGATTAAAGTAACAGCATTATATATTTTTAGATCCTTTTGAATGCGGTCTTAAGATTTTGACCAGAATATATATATATATATATATATATATATATATATATATATATATATATATATATATATATATATATATATACTATAGGGGAAAAAAATTAAACATCGAAGAGGCTGCGCTCACGTTAGTTTCGCCCAACACGACAAATTGCTACAAAACCACAACATTAAACAAAGAAATCTCATAACATATTGTAAAATAGCCTCAGTTGATCGAGACTGCCACATAGATGGCATGAATTATAAAATCGTTCTGAAATATCTAAACTGTTAGCTGTATACAACCGCTTTCTCAGATCAATTATTAAAAATGGCTTCGAGCGTATATAGTGTTCGAAACAGAATCACGTACCAAGAAATTTAATTTACAAGAGATTTGGATTCACTTGTGGAGTTTCAACAGCAGCAACAACTAAAATGAATAGCATATGTAACTGCAAGAGAAATTAATGAATTATTAAAAATCAAACTAAAGAACAATCAATATGAAAAAAAATAACTAAACTATTTCGTTTATTTTCAATGTCGCAATGACTACTCGATCAATGAATGCCAAATGTTCCTTTATAAGGAATCAGTTTTTATTATCCTCAGAATTAATGAATTTCAATAGTGACATTAAAAAAACACGAGTTATTCGAGCGCATCTTTTCAAATGAAAGCCAACAAGTGCCATTAACGCTCACGCAGAGTATGACATAACAGAAAAACAAACTGTTAAATATTTTATATATATATATATATATATATATATATATATATATATATATATATATATATATATATACTCGACTCTCCCATCGACATTCGACGTATTCGAGGATATTCCGACACCAGTCACTTATAGTGGTGAATGTTTTGTTTAGAACCGTCCACACTTTTTGAAGGACTGAATACAGAGACCTCTTCCATATATATATATATATATATATATATATATATATATATATATATATATATATATATGATCGTATTCGAGGATATCCGTCTACTAGGACGGCAAGCCAATCTCTATTGCAGATCTTTCCTCAGGCGCATTTGCGTTTATTCAACACCCACAGAGCCCACCTGTGGTTTATACTACAACTATGCTAAGCAGACATTTGTTCCAGTTCCTGGGAAAGACCTATCTAGCGTGATCAACAATTTGGACAAGATCAGCACACTCACACAGACTTGTGACTTCTTGCTAGCACAGCTATCAACGGCCGACCAAGGATTCCGTCTACTCACTTTAACTCACATACCCGTGCTATGGTTTTCAGGCACTTTCCAAAGTGTGCCGCACGATTGGATCGACCCCTCCTGTCTCATAACATCAGCAAGTCTCCTTCCTGACATATAGATCATGGGGAGATTCAAACACGAGTCTCTTATAACAGTCAGTTATGTGCCATGCGTGATACACGCTTAGGCGTTCATGTGGCTGATGGCAATTTTTTCCCGCAGTAGGTTGCCATTTGGTCGCATAGTGACTAGGTCTGCCCTGCAATTTATCCATTGCTTGAGGAAGAAGATTCCTCAATCCGAGTCGCTATCCATTACTCCACCGTGTATAGATAGAGAGATAAAAAAGACATAATTATTTCATATAATATACGTTCGTTTTTACAAGACAGCCATATATCTTTGTTAAAAATTATAAATGAAAATAATAAATGCAATAAAACCTTACAGCCTGTCTGAATGCAAATCAAAGAAACCCTAATAACTTATATGATATTTGTGAAATTTAAACACGTCCATTTTCACCCTTAGTAACATATTTAATTAAATTTTCTGACATTTTAATGGTTAGCTTTTGCGATATTTGATATCTACCGAAATGGACTAACTGAAATTATTATGCGGATTAAATAACCTTAGCTTAGCTTAAGAACTCCGAAATCTAATAAAAACTATTTTGCTTTTCATCTATATGTTGAAAGATGGTTAATGGAAATGATATAAGACATGCTGGAAAAAAGTAACAAAGTTATTGAGGGAAGGAATGGCCACGTTGGTGATATCAAGGAAGTTTGCAGATATGTTCGAAAGGATTCTGATGAAGGGAACTTGAAACTATGGAATGGCTTTAAGAAATTTCTTTCTCGGTATGAACGTAAACTAAAGCCAGTTATAAGGAAACGAACGCTTTTGATCACCGCTCAGATCTTTGAAAAGGCTGGAATTAAGACATGCAAGAAAGACAAAAGTTTTAGAATACTTTTGAATTCTGATCTGTAAAAATAAGTAAAAAGGCATCATCCTCTCAATAACCAAATGCTTTAAAGCGTCAAACTTGGACCAAGAAATACATGATAATTAACTTTTTCTTAAGTATTTTTCACGGGCGAATCTCGACTGACCTCATAGATGGACCAAAGAATGGATTTTATACAATTCGGACGTGCCTGGCGCTGAAAGAAATCAACAAGGTGGTGATAGTGTTATGAAATCTGCTGAAATTGTCGATCAAACCATTATTGGACCTTTCAAAGTCGATGAAGCAGTTAAACTGAACAGTGTTAACTATTGCAATTTTATGAACGAGAATTTCTTTATATGGTCGCCGTTTCAAAGTGAAGTGTGTATTTATGCACGAAAATGCTCCTTCTCGTGTATCTAACTTTACCCGTGAATGATTCTCGCATAACAGATTTAGAGGCGAGAAGATAATGGAATCACCACGATCAAGTCCTTAATTTGAAACCTATGAAGATGAAATAATATGGAGTTGGCAAACAACATAACAACAAAGCAGACCTATGGGAAGCAATTAAAAAGCATGTCGGAAATTAAACCTGCTGAAGTAAAAGTGTTTACAAAATCAATAGATAACAGATTACTGACTGTTGAGAAGAAAGCGCACTATATTAAAATGTAAAGGATTGAAAGATTTTTCATATGTTTTATCTGTTCCATTATAGATGTCGATCAATTTTGATTGTAATACGTTTTTATTGAAGTATAATGTAAATAATTCCAATGAAAAATATTGATAATGCATAAAATTTTAACTCTGGTTTTTGTCATCTAAATTGATTGTTTAAATTTGACACTTTTTTTTTTATTCAAACCAAATTTGAATTATTGAAGTTTATATGATTTGCTTAATAACCCCAGACAGGGTGTAGATAAGTCCGTCGGAACTTGTAAATATTTTAACCAGAACTATTCAGTTATTTCTTGTAAAAAATCAACAGTTGGTTGAAAAAATTTAATTACCTATATAAGTGTTCTTAATGTTTTTCCATTTCTATATTTACGGTCGATATTATTCAGTTTATGGTTTGAGAGAATATCACACAATGTACAACAGGATAAGAAAAAAAAATTACTGTGAAGTATGTACGAGTCAGTTCAAAATGCATTCAAACTCCCAATAACATATTTGAAGAACGTTTTTAGATCTACGATCTTTATCTTAATAATAAACGCTTTAACAATGTAAAAGTGTTTGCAGTTAATCACCTGCGTGTTTTATTTATATTCTGTATGATAATGGTGAAAACGATAGTAAACCCTGGCCCTGTTCATCAATACGGCTATGGAGAGGTCTTAAGTGCGATAAGTGGAAAATCAGTGGACGGAATAAGGTCGTAGCAATATATGGAATATATATTTATGTTCAGCTTAGGATATGAAACCATGAATAAAATTTATCACTTCATGTTTTCTCTTTTTTTTATTTATATATTACGCGGAAATTCATAGTTAAATATGTTTACTTTACAGAAGAATACATCTAGAGAATTGACACATTGCTGGAAATAAGCATATAAAATGTAAAAGGCAAATATTGCTTCATTTTCTGGTAGTTTCTACATTATAAATAGCAATTGTATGCATATTTCAACAGCTGGATTCTAGAAGAGAAGTAGTTATTTTCTTTCATTCGTTTTTGTCATGAATATAACCTCAACGTAATAAGCCGATATTTTAAGGGAATTATGAATCGTATTTTGTATTCATTGAACAAACGTGAATTTGCATTTCATCTACTAAAGAATTTACTTTTATTTCAGAACTGTCATTCAAATTTCTCATCTACAAAATCAGTATTCCTAAAGTTTTATTTTTTTTTTATTTAATGGAATAGAAGAAATCACAGTTTTGACGGAGAAATAATCTTTTTGTGGATAGATCATGACGCCATAACAGAAAGCAAGAAATAAATTAAAGTTTTGGTCAGTTCTTTTCTATAGCGTTACGTACAGAGATTTAAACCAAGTAAAACAGCACCTGGAAATGAAATTGGCTAAAATAGAACACAATATATCATCGACTATACAATTTTAAAACGAGAACTGTATTAATATTATCGAAGATTTGTCTCCAAGTTATTGCTGAGGTACCTTTACACTGCAGGTCGAAGTAAATTGAACTTAAACGTTGCAAAATTGAAGGAAGAAATAACTTTAGAAAAGCATGAAAACATTTATCAGCGCTCATTTTACACATAGAAATTGGTAAACATTCTTTGCAGAATGCTCATCAGAAAATTAAATGAATAGACAGTATGTCAACAGAAAGGCTTGTCGTAAAGAAATAAGACGAGGAAAATAAGTGTAAAAAGGTAATGATATCATTCTACACCAAATATAAAAGATAGTAAGAAATTAACGATACGAAAACAGTTTATCAAGCGGATTCTACCGATGGACAGGCGGGGTGCTTCTCTTGACGATTAATATTATAATTCTGGTATTCACTATGTTAGAACAGAGACAAGTGACATCAGTATTTAATACGCAAGTATCTTGGGTTACAACAATCATATGATATATATATATATATATATATATATATATATATATATATATATATATATATATATATATGTTGTGGTAGGATCCACATAATTTGCATAGTGGAGTACAAATATGGTTGGTACCGGGAAGACGGTGGGGGGGAAGGAATCAAGAGATTCAATCCAGAGACTCTGCCCGACTGCGACGAAGTCAACACATTCTGCAGGAACGGTCTTCCCAGAATATACAAAAGACTATATGTAAATATTGTGTACATTTTCTTGTTTCAATACATTTTGTTCTAAGTACATTTTGTGTTGTATTATTATTCCATGCATTAGTCAAGTTTCAACAATATATATATATGTATATATATATGTAGAGAGAGAAAGAGACAGAGAAACAGAGACAGCGGCTTCAGGAGAAATATTGAATTTGCAGACGAAAATATTGAATGACAGTTCTGAAATAAAAGTAAATTTTTTAGTAGATGAAATGCAGATTCACGTGTGTTTCAATGAATATAAAATACTTGTTCTCAACGACTTCATTCACCTATATTGCATTTAGTAACTTACTTCTTCGCCACCGTGGTCTGCTGACCCAGTGGTATGAGCTTGCATCGCATCATAACGGTCCAGGTTCGACACTCGGTGCCGTTAGAGGATGCGCACTGCTGATGTGTCTCAAAAACAAAGACACGGTCGTCCATTGGTTCCCTGCATGCGTGTCAGTTGAGGATTCATCTAGACATGATGAATTATGAAAATTATACAAATCCCCATATTACTAAACAGTTTTAGAAATCTATGCTCAATCCAGTTTCTAATGCTATGGATTGAGCGGCTCTGTGAAGGATATATCGTTTCTTTGGGCCAAGTCCTTTAGGTTATGTATGCTTGGATATCTATCACCACCGAAAATAGGATGAACTGCGCTATATTGTATTAATTTTGTTTCCTCTTAGCCAGCGTATCCCACTGGCCTAATGGTATAATGCTTGAATCGTATGGCAATTCTTCGGTTTCGATAATTAGAGGGGCAGAGTATGCGCTGAATACTAAATTAGGTCTGATCATGATGAATGATTATTGTGTGTGGGTATATATATATATATATATATATATATATATATATATATATATATATATATATATATTGAAACTTGACTAATGCATGGAATAATAATACAACACAAAATGTACTTAGAACAAAATGTATTGAAACAAGAAAGGTACACAATATTTACATATAGTCTTTTGTATATTCTTGGGAAGACCGTTCCTGGAGAATGTGTTGACTTAGTCGCAGTCGGGCAGAGTCTCTGGATTGAATCTCTTGATTTCTTTCCACCGTCTTCCCGGTATCAACCATATTTATATGGTCGGTACTCCACTATGCAAATTAGGTGGATCCTACCACAACATATATATATATAACAGTGCAAAATCCAACTTTCACGGCCTGCTGATTGCGGCTAGCATGAAGCAGCCTGTCACCTTTGAGTGTTGACTTCAATGTTCACTTTTATATTTATATACGTTCTATCTCTTATACTGAGCTGGAAAATATTGAAAAATGCACCTGCCTACAAAAATATTCAAAATAATGCCCACTTTGCCTACAGGAAAGGTAGCAATAATTTCTCATGCCCAACAAAAGAAATTACTAAACATAAGATCAGAAAAAAATTCCAAAAGCAGGCATGAAAAGAAATCTATTATCACAATTTATGCCAAACGTATAAAAAAGTACAAATCATTACTATCGCATCACAATTAACATTGCCGCATTAGTCCACAATTACTACCACACCACAATTAACATTACCGTATCCTCAGGCACATTTGTGTTCAACACCCACAGAGCCCAGCTGTGGTTTATACTGCAATTATACTGAGCAGACCTTAGTTACAGTTTCCGGGAGAGATCGTGTTATCTAGCGTGATCAGCAATCTGAACAAGGCCAGCATACTGAAACCCTCGGTCACGATGACTTGTGACTTCGTGCTAGTACAGCTGTCGACAGCCCCATGTTTTTCGTCTACCCAATTTCACTCACAAGGCTTGGGTCAGCCCGTGGCATAGTTTACAGGAACTTCTGTCGGGATCGTCCACCCTCCAGACCGATAACATCAGGAAGTGTACTTCCTTCCTGACAAATCGGCCATGGTGAGATTCGAACCCGGGTTTCATGAGCAGAAAGCAAACGTTCTGCCCAGTCGGCTACGTGTGTGTGTGGGTCTATATGTGCATGCGTCTGTCTCTGTCTCTCGCTTTCTCTGTCTTCTCTGTCTGTCGCTTTCTCTCTCTCTCTATATATATATATATATATATATATATATATATATATATATATATATCTTCAGAGGGAAATTAACAGGAGATAACTGATAACTGACATCCATCAAACATGGCACGTGGAACGAGAACAGTCTACCCCGGTGAGCGAAATAAAGTGTTCAGTTCGACATTCCAACCACCTGAAGAAGGCCGGAGCGTACAACGGCCGAAACGTTGTGATAAATATGGCGACAAAGATGAGGACAATAGTCCGAATAATGTAAATAATGTAATATATATATATATATATATATATATATATATATATATATATATATATATATATATATCGACTAATTTACTAATAAAAACACCAATGGTCATCTTCTTGACTTCATATTGCGCATATAATTGCAGCTCAACAGGGGATATCTTTCAGTTGCATTTTTTAACATATAGTATATATTCTTTTAAAAGGTTTGCATAAAATGTTGTTTTTTTAACTATTCTTTCTGAATGGTATTATTGCATCTTCTCAAATCTAAAATTGTGCTGTTATATATATATTTTTAATTTTTACATAATTACAAGTTTCCTTTATTCAAATGGAATGGAGGAAATAAATCTTATGTAAATAATTATAGTAAACGGTTCCATTTATTTACAGTTTATTGGATACTAGGTAGAACTATTCTATTGTGTCGTGTTAATTCAGGACGTGAGCATTAAAGTTTATCTTTTTGCTCTATCTTCTAATCCATATTCTGCCAACCATTTGTACAAACAATTTGTGCTGATTTCCTCTGGATCTCTTGCTTCAATATGTCCCGTGGCTCTCAATTTTTAAAGCCCTTCTCCCTCATTATCTGTCCTAGAAATTTGACACGACTCTTTCTGACGCTAAATACTAGTGTCCTTTTTGTTTCCATTTAGCAAGAACGTCGTTCCTCACATCCTTTGTCTACGACATTCTCAGTGTTCTTCTGTAGAACCACATTTCTGTTGCCTAAACTCGCTTCTTTATCTTTGAGGAGATTTACCAATATTCACTGCCATCTATCGTATTTCATATCATTTCAGTACTGTTGTCTTTCCTTCCAAAGACATTTTCCCTTTTATTATTATTTTGCTTATGTTTGAAGTAATTATTTGATAATACAATACGGATTCTGTTTTCAATGACGTTTTATTCCCGTCTTATGTTAAAATATTTCTAGACATTTAAAATTCTGTTCTTGCTTGATTTTGTATTTGATATTTGTATTTTTCATGCCAAACTATTTCTTTTACAGACTAGTAAATTCTACATACTTTATTACATTCTGTAATGTTTCAGCGAGTTTCATTTTTGTGTCTGCTTTCTGCATATCTCATATTGTTAACATTGTGGCAGTCAATTGCTTCACTGTAAAGTTTGAATATGTTTGCTGAGAAATCCGTTGTGTTTTTATATCAAAACTTTAATTTATTTTTACGTTTATATAAACGTTATATTGAAACTGATATTTGACTGGGTATAGCTACAGATACAGTAAATATATTTTGTCTATTTATTTGCCTTTGAGAAGATGGATATTGATTTTGAATATCAGTAGCGGGCGCAGTGTGTGTAAACGAAATCAAATAAATATTTGTAGATACGCTGTCAATGAACGGTGCCTTGTAAGGACAGCGACGGCAGACATTCCGGTGTCGGCATTAGGGATCAAAGTAAGTGAAGCCACGGGAGTGTCATCATGGCCGTTTGGGAATCGTTTACTTGAAACCGAACGAGCGTTAAGCGTACTTCTAGTCAGACTTGCACTTCCGCTACACCAAAACGCCCGCGGTACACCATGTCCCCTCGGGGACCAAATCCGACTCTGTAGAATTTAATGATGCGTCATGGACCTGTCATCCTGAAAGTGATCATCGTTTGCATCTTCCTACGCAGTACTGGTTTGCGTCGTCTTCCAAAGCGTATTCATGCAAGATTAAATGTTCTCGAATTGTCATAATTTACAACACTCATTTGATTTTGCTTCTTTTCAGATAGAACGGGGAATATAACCATCTACATCGAGTAGAACCTGTTCTGATTCGATTTCCGCAACATGAAGGCGATGTGTTATTCAACGAGGTTAATGCCTGCTAACACAAGGTCCTTACTATTCAACAAGAATTTCAAAAATTATCCAGGCCCAATACGATTAACAAACCTGAGGCATATTTAATATTTTATGACATAATGGGGAGATCCATGATTCATACAAATAGCCCTGTTACGAATGTTGCTTCATAGTGTGTACAGAAGTAAGAGGCTGAGAATTTCCCATCTGTGCATTTGGAAACACTCGTGTAGTATGCTTAAATTTAATGTTTCATATATATATATATATATATATATGGTTAAGTTACGAAGAACTTGGTAAACCGAATGGGTAATCCCAAGGAGGATGAAATCCTGAGAGCTCAATGTGAATACAGAGGTAATAAGAGGGATATGAAATTAACCCCTCCCTATACTCTACCTTGTCTCTTTAAATACAACTCTCATCCCCCCTGTTAAATTAAAAAAATTACACTACCCATCAAATTCTGATCCCATTTTTCCTTTCATTTCGTTGTTGGAAGTGTTACCTGATGATCCAGAGTCCTTCAAAAAGGATTTTGGTGAAATAAATTATTGCAATGGTACCTTAAAGTGGTCTGTTTTTCATTAAATTTATATATATATATATATATATATATATATATATATATATATATATATATATATATATATATGTGTGTGTGTGTGTATGTATGTGTGTGTTTGTGTGTGTTTGTGTGTGTGTGTGTTGATTAAATATTTTCCTTAAACTGAAAGAATATTAACTATTCATGTAAATGATGTGCTTCCCGTGGTATAGGAGGAACTCATTATATTAATGGGATACATTAAATTTTGCCTAAGCGAAAAATCTTTTGTGATATATATATATATATATATATATATATATATATATATATATATAAAAGTGAACATAGAAGTCAACACTTAGAGGCGACAGTCTGTTTCATGCTAGATGCAATCGTCAGGCTACGAGTAGTTATTTTTCTCGGATATTTGTATATACGGGTTAGTGCTGCATTGTGGGTAGTCTATTTTGGCGGTTATTTTACTGGAAGTCGTTTTTGTTTATTCATTCATTTGGGTTAAATTGTTTTGCTTGTTTTTATTTATTTTTATTTTTATTTTTTTTATTTGGCATTGTATCATATCACTTACTGGCGAGTGAACGATTGATTTACTTTTAAAAGCAAAAGTACACCTTCGTGTTACAAAAAAAAGCCGGTCATAAGTTTTGCGAGTTTTACTCTTATCAACCAATCAAGTATTACATAGGTTAAATTTGAACTAAGTGAAAAAGCAAAAATTCAAAATTATTTCTTACAAATGGGTCATGACCCGTAGATTGGCTGCTAACGGTAGCCAAACTTACACTAAAGAGGATGCAAATGGTTACATAAATTATACAAACCAGTCAATGCAGTTTTTTTGTGGTTGATAATTAAATAGCTTTAACAAACTAGTAAATAATTAAAACATATAGAATTAATAGTAAATTAATATGCAAACTGTTAAATAAATATCCTTCATATAATATGATAAGAATACTAACCAGTTGATATAAAATATCAAAAATAGCCAACAAATACCAATACATCTGTACAAGATGTTATCAATACTACCAGGAAATGAATACAAAATTATATTAAATCAAGGTTAATCTTACAAATAGAAAAATAAGCCATATATAGTGCAACGCAGTACAACTAAAATGTAAGAAAAAGCATTATCAAAATATTATAAGAAAAAACAATATCAAATAATTTTTCTTATATTTTAGTTGTACTCCACTATATATATGGCTTATCTTTTATTATATATATATATATATATATATATATATATATATATATATATATATATATAATGGACTCTCTTCGGCGTCGACGTATGAGGATCTGCCAGCTTATTGATTCAGTTATGAAAGTTTATGCGCTAATCTTAAGTGGCATTTAAGACCCGCTAGTGATTTGTAAAGGAGGCCACATATGGAGCATGTGTGAGGATTGTGAGATGAGATCACTGTTAGATTGGTTGACCTTTTAGATCTTGCTCTTGATAAGAACGAATCGAGGTAAACCAGCCATAAAACCCACATAAATGATTTGATTAAAGTGGTGAAGGCTTGTGAAGAACCATCCACAATTTTCGATACTATTGATACACTCAGTCGGTACAAATAAATGCCACAGACGAAGCAGACAATATACTTCAGGCTTTTCGTGTAAGAGTTTTCCATCTCCTATACCAATCGTGTTCTATAACACTAAAGACCTTGGTCAACCCTGGTAGACACTATTTACCCATAGTTCGGTCCCCTAACAGGTGCTACCACCCCGGGTTAGGGCGGACCTGGGACCAACAGCAATTAAAAGGTGGCTCCACGCTCCTTAAATCCCCCAATCTCCCGATGAGAAGACTTGCTGCCGGATGTAGTTTACCGTCATACCAAGGACATACATATATATATATATATATATATATATATATATATATATATATAATTATCAACGCATTGATTAAACGCCTTGACAAAGCTCTAACTGTAATGCCACTACTTATGTGGAAGAAATGAGATCAATCCGCTAGCATGTTTCAATAAGATTATTTCCGCTAAGTTTAGCCAACCAACTCTTGGGCTGTTAATGACATTATTCTACAAAATCAAATCATTTGCAAGACATATCCATTCGAACCTAGATATGTTTTGAAACTAGAGAAAGTGGACAGAGAAATCCGGATCCATGACAAAACAAAGGAAATGGTCCGAGGGAGAGAGAGAGAGAGAGAGAGAGAGGGAGAGAGAGAGGACGAAAGACTGAGAAATATAGAAGGAGAGAAACGGATAATCAGTCATACAGAGAGATTGAGAGAGAGAGAGAGAGAGAGAGAAATAAACTATATCTTAAAAATAGAAGCTGCAAATTAGTACCGAATGAACAAACTTAGACGTGTTTTCTTCTGGCATCATCTTTATTTTCTAGAGTCTTTCTAACCCTGAAAATGTCTGCCAGTGTGTATTCCTTGGCTAGCCAGCAGATGAATAACTGGAAGCGTGATTTATACACTGACCTTCTGACTCTCAGCATTTCATCTAAATTATCAAAGAAATTACCAACCACTCCTTGGAGCATTGCGAAGCGTAAATGAGCTAAAAGAGGCCGTAGATAGGAACGTGTGTTAGGCACGTTTGGGTTAAATATTCATATTACCTAAGAGAAAGGAAACAAATAAAAACAAAGAATTTGAAAGATGGCTGTTTTTGTAGTTTCTGAGGCAGAACTTCCTGCGTCAGATGATCGAGAGTCGTACATACGAAGATATCAGGGAAAGATTAACATCCAGACAAATCAAAAAATAAAATATGTTGACGATTTTAAGACTATATTCAGACATGAAATGCAATCAGAAATCTCTGATAGCCCACAATAATCCTTTGAAAATTTTTGACGCCGAACAATTTACAAAAAAAAAATATGTATACATATACATGTACATATATGTATACATATTTCAGAATTTATATACAAGACTTCCCTTAATAACTTACCTGTTTAATAATCCCGGACATACGACCTGATAACGTTGGAAACAGTCTGAAAACAATAACCGATAGGTTTAGTTTCGTTTTCGAATTTTATTTTTTGAATTCTCTCCAAAAAATCAAAAATTGGCCCTTCGGCCGTTCACTTTTGACGCCGAGCACAGCTGAGGCGCACGACGCTCGTCCGGTGACGGCGAACGAAGACCGGCTAGCTGGCTGGCTTGGCGAGGCTTGCCCATCCAGGCCCGGCGGCCTGCCTTACGCGGTCAACGGCGGCAGACATTAGTTTTGCGGCGGAGGCGGCCCGGCCGAGGCGCACGATGCACGTCCGATGCAGCGAACGAAGGCGAAGACCGGCAAGTCTGCCTGCCTCTATCGCGCGGCCGGCTGATCCTGTTCCCACCGCCTGCCCGGCCTACTGGTGTCTGGCTTCGGTGGCGTCGCTTGCTACCTACCGGGCTTGCAGCCTCTATCACGCGTGGCTGGCTTACTGCCTGCCCGCGTGCCTGATATAAAATCGCTTAAAATAGAAAATAAACAAAACATATCCGGTCAGTAATGCACGCTTTACGAAAACATGCTGCTCACTTGATCTTGCAGAAAAAATGTAACAAAATAAATAAATGGAATAAATAAATATAAGATAAAGAAAAAATATACATTTTACAGGCTGCAAACACATGTAGAGAATAACGTATCTCAAACACAAAATTGAATATTTGAGCTGATATTCAATTTGTTTTAGATGTTGACTTTTCATTTAACTACTGTTTCGTTAGAAACAAAGAAAAGAGTATTGAACCTTTGCGTAATATCAGATCTCCTGTATGAGAGTGAATGCTGGACAATATCCTCAGGGATGAAGATGAGACTTGAGTCAAGAGAAATGCGTTTCTACAGGAATATGCTGAGGATACGATTAATACGAAGGATTAGAGAAGATGGAAATCAAAAGGAAACACTTATTTAACATCAGAAATATCTTGTGCACATAATGAGGAAAGAGAGATTGGAAAATTTGATACTCACAGGACTGATTGAAGGCAACAGGGAGAGAAGAAAAGAACGCATGAATTGGGCTAGAGTAACTGGATAACGGAACTAGGTTTAGGAGCTATAACAAAAGGACAACATTTATTAAGAGCTACAAAGGACAGAAAATTTTGGGGATCCATGATCACCAACGTTCTGAAAGGGCATGGCATATGGAAGAAGAAGACTGTATAACCATTTTCTATTAAATGAGAATTATTTAAAATGATGCAAATATGATATTAAAGCAGCATATAGCCGCCTGATGCAAACTCATTTCATTGTGCAGTAGACAAAAATAGCGGCCAGTTACAACTTTCCACTTAACGACCATCTCCGTTAATTTAGGAGTGGCTATATGCAATGCACCCATACGTATGTAAAAATAACACACACACACACACACACACACACACACACACACACATATATATATATATATATATATATATATATATATATATATATATATATATATATATATCATTTAACTACTGTTTCGTTAGATCGTAATATCAGATCTCCTGTATGAGAGTGAATGCTGGACAATATCCTCTGGGATGAAGATGAGACTTGAGTCAAGAGAAATGTGTTTCTACAGGAATATGCTGAGGATACCATTATATATATATATATATATATATATATATATATATATATATGTGTGTGTGTGTGTGTGTGTGTGTGTGTGTCTGTTTGAATTGCTGGGATGAGGAGTCATTAATGAGAGTACTTTTATCGGACAATTGCCTAAACATTGTTTTTGGCTATCACTACGTCTCCTAAAGGCAGGAAAACTCAACAGTTTAAACATTATGAGGACAACAGTTCAAATACAAACACTGTATATATATATATATATATATATATATATATATATATATATATATATAATTTCTGTGTGGGCGTGGGCGAGTGTCCATATATCTAGATCATTTACTTACTCGATGAATGCTCAACATAATATCCGTTATTAATTATAAAAAGAAAAAAAGTACAGCATTAATTATACTTTTCTGTATATATTTCAATATAATCAACTTTCTAAAAAAAAAAGAAAAAAAAGGATGGTTGCTATTGATGGGCGACTTTGTTCAATTGAAAACTCATCAATATATAAACGCAAATAATCCTGTTATTTGGCATAGGTGCAGATGATTGCAATATAAGACGTATTTTGGCGATTATGAAAAGAAGATATTTTGACTCTTTACTAATAATTGGATATATTATGATTCGTCTTTATTGATTATTAAATACAGAAATGAATTCTATACGAAACCATATGTCAGTGTTTTCTTTATAATATTCACTGCCGATTCATTCATTCATGCCACGCATCTCATTCATCATAATCATTTTAACAGTGATCCTTTACCTTTAGTGGCTTCCAAACAAGGCGAGAAGCGGCTAAAAGGCAAGCGGTTACTTAGTGTGAAAGCAATTAAGAAGAAAGAGGATTTTGACTGCCATTACACTTAATTTTTTGAATGCCAAATTAGACTGCTAAAGATAAAACCTCAACAGTTCCACAAGTGAAAATTATGAGGGAAGAAACTCTTAACATAGAACTTTCAACTGTAAAATGATAATACTTACCGTCCAAACTAGTACTGCGCATATATTACTAAACTCGAGGTGCCATAGGTTATAGCCCATTAGAAGAATTATCATGAAAATATTTATATGAAAGGCACAGTGAAGCTACGTCACGCCGTGCTAAGAGGACTAAAGCATAGATGACAGGTTAAGACCAATAACATTGAAAATATCTCTTTGGATTTTATCACGAATCAGTCAATATACATTCGAAGTACTGCCCCAGATGTGCCAGCAATATCAAAAGCCGAATCGAAAGGCAAATATTAAAATGTGTAGGATAGATTCTGGTGAATACATTTTCTATCAAGACACAGCGAGCAAAAGTTCCTCTCAGCAGAACCCACAGTTGGTTCAATATAATCGTTCTACATCATGTTAATGGGAAACGTTAATTCAGAAGGTAGAATGTCTTATGGAGGTTAGCATCAGTCATGCTGATGGAGGTTAGCATCCGCCATGGAGATGGATTTAGTTTGGTTCGATTTTTTTTTTACGGCATATCAACCTCAACGGGTCATTTAATGCCGACAAGCTTTTTTTTTATTTCTGGATAATATTTTTTCTTCAAAAATGTTTAGCTTGTAATATCTTTTTTTCCAGAAATGTATTGCTGGTAATAATTTTTCTTTCCCAAAGTATTTCTAGAATTAAGACATATTTTTACACTTTCATACTGTTATACCTCAGTTTCGGGGTTAACTATTTGCCCATAGCTAGGACCCTAAAAGGGCGCGGATATAGTTTACCTTCTTACCGTAGACGTGTCATGCTGCTGGAAGGCAATCAGGTTTTCTTAGACGATTAAAAAGAGAAGTTTCGTTTTGGAGGTTTTCTTATCCCAGTTATCCACGCATTGAAGGTAATTCAATAGATCAGCTGTTAATTCGTCCTCATCGAACGTACCAGGCTGAATTAGAGTTAATGGAGGAGCAAATAGTTGTGACATCAGCATAAAGTACAAAATCGAGAACTGATGACATCGGGAATGTCTTTGAAGAAAATTAAGAACGTAACTCTCAAGAGTGGGGTACTTGGGGACACCATCTTTAATTCAAAGTGAAGTGGCCGTTCCAAAAAAAAAATGTTTCTTCAGAAATTATTAAGAAAGATTGAATTAAAAATTCTTCCGGAAATATTATACATGATACTTCCCCTTGAGAAGAAGATCAGCTTGTCGAAACTTGTCAAAGGCCTTCGAGATAAATATTTCGTAATTTATACAACTTGATATGAAATATTTTTAAAATTCTGAAACCATATTTGAGAAGGGTATCTCGTTAGCTCGCCTAGCGTTGCTATAATACAATAGATCTTGCACCATTTATCAGCATATATAGGATGGTCAAAACACAACAAGATTTGAAGTTTGCATTTAAGCATTACACAAACTGTCAACTCAGGGTGTTGACCCCAGTGTTCATTTTTATATTTACATGAACTTTACCCTGGATATTGAATAATTTTATTCATAAATATATAATATCATAAAACGATTATTGTATTATATATATATATATATATATATATATATATATATATATATATATATATATATATCATTCACAGACAGCATGGTTTCGCTATATCGCAGCTCCTCAGTGCAACTAAACGTCCGAAAGCCTCAAACCAGGATCAAAACCTTACCGATTATGTATGTAACTCAAATGTAGCAAAATTGTGAGAAAGATTGAGAAATGTTTGATAAACAGGAGGAGAAAAAGGCTGAAGAGGGTCAGGTACCATTTCTCTGTATTACGAAAAGGGTTATTAGTTCTGCCACAAGTTTTTACAATGATAATAAAGTCACATATGTTCGGGTCGGTGTCCGTATGAGTGTCGATCGTTAAAAAGAGACTTATATAATAGTCTGATGATAGCGTGAAGACATGAAGCAGGCTTTCGTCACTTATTGTTCACTTCTATGTGCCCCCCTCCCACACACACACTAAAGCTACATCCCGCGCTTTACTGGATCTCAATATTCATGAGGTAGTAGGTACGATGGATATAAAATAAAGATATTATTGTAACCTAATTATGTATAATAATGAATCATATACAATATAAGCGAACAATTTAACTAGAAAAAATTGAAAATGAAAAAAATATATCCAAATTAGAAACATGTGATAGTAAATGATTGTATCTTAAATTCTGTTTTGTGACCGTGTTTGACAGCAATTTCACATTGTTCTGGTTAAAAAGAAGTTTTAACATATTCAACATTATGGATAAAACAGAATTTTATATGACAATTATTCCTAAACAAATTAAATTCACGGATGTGGCTAAGAAGGAGACACCTGAATAATAAGATCAAAATTTAAGAATAATGTTCATCCTTTAACTAACTGTTGTGTTCACTTTCATTTGTAACATAAAAAAAAGCAAATATTAATAAGATAGCCAGTGTTCCAAAAGCACTCTCCAGAGACACAAATGATACTTTACCTTCGGTTGTGTAGTTCAGTTAATATGCGCCGGTTCTATATATATATATATATATATATATATATATATATATATATATATATATATATATATATATATATATATATATCTATATATATATATATATTTGTTTCGATATATATATATATATATATATGTGCAATTATGAAAGTGAACATCGCGTAACGGTCTGTTCCATGCTTAAACGCAATCTTCATACCTAAATGTCCATTTTTAAATTTACATACATTCTGTCGCTGATATTGAACGCTTTCATCAATAAATGTAATATACTTTAAACCTATATCTGTAGCACACATAGAGTGAAAGATTTTCCGGAAAATAATATCAAATGTGATAATTACAGATATCAATATAATAATTAGACATTATATTATTGAAATCGGCTTATGTATATATACATATATATATATATATATATATATATAATTTTTCTTACTTCAGACACACACACATACACACACACACACACACACACACACACACACACACACACACACATATATATATATATATATATATATATATATATATATATATATATATATATATATATGTTTGGTTAGATTGATGTGAGTTTTTGACCTTGGGTTACACACACTTTTCACACACACAAACACATATATCTATATCTATCTATCTATTTATATATATATATATATATATATATATATATATATATATATATATATATATATCTTGACCAAACAATATCTTGACAAACAAATCGTAACTCAATATTTATGTCTGTTCAGTGTACATGCTTCATGATGTAAAACGCAACATCGTGATCAATTTTTGCTCTTGGCTTTGTATTGCTGAATGACACCTTTCTGTCAATCTGGAAGATGTCACCCTTTCCGTTTAGCGAAGCTACGCATTTCCTGTGTAATGCGCCACTGACACGCTCAAGTTGTTGGTAATAATTGTCTGCGCTGACGCTTTCTCAGGATCCATTAATGTAGACTTTTCAGCTAATGAGTTACTCTGCAAAACTGCCAAGAGAAATTTGATTATCATGCCAGTAAGAATAGATTTGTTTCAGGAAGGAAACATTCGGTAGGCTATCTATATTATTACATTGTTATGGAGACGGAAAAAGTGCTAATATATTTAAAGCGTCAACTTGTCTTCCCCACTGATGGAACCATGAATGAACAGCGTCGTCGAGACATTTTCATTTGGTCATTTTATAAATAACAAAATATATATATATATATATATATATATATATATATATATATATATATATATATATATATATGAGATATATATTTTAAAGAAAAACTTTCAAATGTTTCTACAAAGCGAACAAAGATGTTTAATGACAATGTTATTATTAGTTATTTACTTAAAAGGAAACATTTGGCGTTCATTGACCGAGCAGCCAGTGCTACTGTCAGTTGTAATTTATAAAATATTGCTTAAAATATTTTTTCTTGAAAATAGGTTTCTCGAGACCAGTAGCTGATATCGCTCTTTACACTGAATTTTTAATTGAATTCATGTGAAACGTCAACATCGTGATTATATCATTATTTCCTTTTGACTTACATGAGTTATCCCTTTTAGTTGTCGCTATTGTTGATAGCGCTCAGATCATCTGGTATAATCCTTTGTGATTCTGTAGCTCCAACTTTCGTTGAATGTTATCCGCCGAAACGTACAGACATCACTCGTTCAATACGATGTTTAACAATTGATCTAGGAAATGGATACATGCAGTTGATAGACGGTATCTTTTTGAACGAGTTTCGAAACAGAGTTTAAGCGAAATCTGGTACACTTTCCAATTCAAACGATTGCAAATTATTTTCATCTACAGTCTTGATCTTTCAAAATAGTTTTTCTAAACTATCATTGTTCTTTTGGTCATGGTGTACATTACCATTTAACAATGGATTTTTTTCTTTACGGTGCCGGGTAAGGATACCTAACATTCGTATTGTTGGATTGTGTCACCTTCCTCAGGAATGGTGTATGTATCCACCGCTCGATAGAACGTGAATATTTAAAAACAAGACTCGAGTTGAACATTGCAAAATGTTGGTTGTTATTTAAAAATTTAGCCTGTTTTTTGGTTTTTGTTTTGCATTAAGTTAGTTCAATTTCAATTTCAATTTCAATTTCAAGATACTACTTCGAACATTGCAACATTTAGTTTCCACTTTAAATTTTTATTTTGTAAATTTTTTCCGTTTTAAGCCCGTGAAACCCGCAGGTGAGCACGTAGCGTCGTCGTTATCGGTAAGCAATGTATTATTGGCATGTGGAATTGAATTACAGCCATTTTCATTGCATTTACTTTTTCACAGATATCTTTAAGATAGTCAGCACCCATGTATGTGTAAAATAACAAGACAAACTGCCCTCTCGGGCATTGGTCATTGTTCTCGGAATCACATATTTTTTGCGTTTTTAATTTCAGAAGACTTTGCCACAATTTAATACCTTCAGCTACAAACCGTTGTTTTGGATATTCAAAGGATTTATATATATATATATATATATATATATATATATATATATATATATATATATAGTGGATACACATAATATCCAACGTCGATAGCACGACTAGGAGTTTCATACAGACTTGATGTCTGTAGGAACAGACGAAAGCTTGTAAAAATTAAAAAGACCTTCTGCAACTGGAATTTATAAACAGAGATCATATCATTCATATACAGGTTCGGGGTTGGTGTATCTTATGTGTTTGTGACGATGTATTCTCGCCATTTAAATCATTAATCTCTATATTTGTTTTTTATATGAATGATTCATGAATTCATATATATATATATATATATATATATATATATATATATATATATATATATATATAAAAATAAATCGTAGTTAAATAAAAAGTATTAGAAAAAAATCTTTAATTTTAAAAAATGACGTTGAAAATTTTTTTACCGTTAACAATTTTTTTTTTTTTTTTAAAAATTCAGACGACATCCATTCAACTGATGTCAGGTTTTCAGTGTAAAATACATCCCTACCCCTTACCAAATTGTAGCTAATAACTGATACAATGATACTGTCATAAGGAAAATCTAGACACCCCTTGTTCAATTTGAGTAGAATATTCTGTAACCATGGAAACGTGATTTTAGCTGTGTCTTTAAAACCCGGTAATTTTTAAAAAGTTACTCAAAATTCGCTTGAAGATGAAATGGAACTAATGCTTTTAATTTAATTGCAAAAAGTAAAATTAGGAGTTTTTAGCTTCTATTTTTGAAACATGGTTGGAACTGTGTAGTGAAAATAACCATATTTTAAATCAATTAATTTATAATATATATATATATATATATATACATTTATATATATATATATATATATATATATATATATATATATATATATATATATATATAGTTTTAAACGTTACATTGTGTTTAAAAAACATGTCTGAGTATACATTGGATATTCAAAAGAGAGGGTATGTTTACCTCTACCGGCGTGTGCATTTAACTGTTTTTTAGGTATGTTCATTGTGGAGAAAACAATGTACTTTTAAACCGCTCATACACGGAAAACAAATCAGGCGTCGATTATTCTATTTAAGAACTGCAAATCCTTTGCTTGTATCTGTTAACTCTATTTTCGAGTCATAAAGAATGAATATATTTTCTTTACAATCCCTCTTAATATTGTATATTTTTTCTTATTTTTACACACACACACACACACACACACACATATATATATATATATATATATATATATATATATATATATATATATATATATATATATATACAGTCATATATATATATATATGTATGTTTAAGGATTGTATTTTGTAAGAAATATTTATATACAAGAGCAAAAATTATTGGTTCCCAAATTTTTGTCTTTAGTAAAGCACATGAATATTTACCGGTTTAGTTCAAACGTCAGGCATGCTATCGGGTCACACAATGATACAATAAAAAAATGCACGATCCAAAACCAACTATCCAATGTAAACTACATCAAAATAATTACAAGTACAGCCAAAACAATTATCAATATGATCATAACCTAAAATACTCAAAACAATAATATTTCTCAAGCAGGTATATCAAAAATAAATAATATTCCATAACTTTTCCTCGAAATATTTTGTGGAATGTTACAGAAAACTAAAACAAAAACGTTTCTCTGAACAAAAATATGGTCTAACACACAACAATCTATCAAATGCATTAGTCATACTGTGGCACCATTTATCAAGGCAGAAAAAGAAAAGAAAGAAAAAAAAAGACAGAAAAAAAGAGAGGCTAAGACACAAAGCGTGGATGATAAGCAGAACACCACGGCTAAGAGACAATGGATAAGGGATATTTTGATAAGTAACAAATGGCGAAAGAGTGTCATTACAATGACAGGGAAATTCTGAGTGGATAAAGGAATCGGGTGTGTTTTGGCGACGGCTGTGTTATCTGAAGATACGTAAACAAACTGCTGGCCGACTGGCCAAAGAAAAATCCAAATGAAAATGTTATTTCGATAAGTGACGAAAAACAGGTGAGCTGAAGGGCTTTGGATAGATATAAAAAATTAAAAGTCGCACAAGACGTGTCCACTGACCGATTTCTTTCGACGGAACATCTTTAGCCTGCGATAATAAAATTATGTTATCAGAAATGTGTACCGAAAAGGAATGAATGGGAACTTAGAAATGTTCTTTTCGAGGCGACGTTTGGCCGTGTTAAAAAGACCACCCATTCGGATAATTAGCGATAAAATGACTGACGATGTCCACGTGTAGAACAAGAGTTATGACTGTCATTGTTCATATTGCCCTGTTTGCGGCTAGAGAAAATGATAACTGCGATTAAGAGGAAGAAAAGGAAAAGAAAAGATTATTATTTTTTTTTAGTTAAGCATGATATATTTTTTCCTGAAACAAAGCCACGGATTCGTCCACGCCCGACTAAGACATCATTGGTCGAGTGGTGATCACGTGACGCACGAAGGAGGCTGTCGCCACCCCTCCAGAGTATAGGTATGAGAAGCTGCTACGAAGAAGTGGGGAGGGCAGTTCACACCTCTCTGATGTATGGTGAGAAGGTGGGAGTAAAAAAAAAAAGGCTCCCAAAAATGGAAAAGAGTGGAAATTCCTAACCAGAGAGGTAGATATGTATTTAGAATTATCGAGGAACCCCCGACGCCGACAAACCCACGCCGGTTTTGGTCGGCGTCCACATAAGCGAAGCCGCAGCAAGCTGAAATCAGTTCGAGTTGGAGTTGCAGCAGAGAGTTCGAAGCTCGCAGTGGAAGACTTCCGCCTCGCAGATAGCTGACCAAGATTCACGCAAATTCCGGACTCCTCTTCAACCCAAGAACAATTATTTTGAAGAGCGACTTAGATCCAGACCACCAAAATAAGTTTTTTTTTCGACTTTCGTCCGAAGACACACCGAAAAACCAATTTCTTAAAGAGGAAACAACTTGAAGCGTTAAAACTCGCCTAACGGAAAACAACGTGTCACAATTCATAGAACGGGTCGGGAGATAGATGCAGTCCTATGTATCGAACAACTAGACATAAAGTTTGTTATCTTTTTCTTTGATATCTTGAACTTTTGAGTTTTCATTTTATTTTCTTTTATGCATATTTGTGTGGTGTCAAATCCCGTTGAACCCCATTTGCATTACGGCCCTAACTACTGATTGATCTCGTCTGCCTAAAATCAATTCACAACGATACCAAGCCAGCTGGTCGTCACAGGACGAGACAACACGACTGACGCGACAGGCGGACGTCACGTTTGGAGCGGCGACACCCGAACGGAGCAGCGAGGAGCGAACAGCTGGCGCCGCGGCGAGGACGTCACAGTTGGTGCCGTGGTAGTCCAGGATAGGACGTCACAGTTGGCGCTGCGACCAGGGGACGACGTCACAATACATAGAAATAAATTAATTGAAAACTTTGATCTAAAGAATGGTACTCTTATAAAAAGAGAAAATAACTTTAGAAGAGCAATACTTGAGAGTGCCGTTATGGAAACTTATCAAAATATAAATCAGCGCCCAGGATTTTTCCAGTATCTCCAATTCTGAAAAAAAATACCAGTTTCACAAGCCAAGATAAATAACTACAAAACTGTTAAAAATTAAAAGAAAACAGTTAAGCCCATGGCCTAAAAAAATCAAAATACATAACGCATAAATTAATTTCAAATAAATTAATTTAAATATTAATTAGCACAAAAACTTTAAAATCTCACTCACTCCCATTTATTAGACATTGAATTGTATCATTTCGTGTTTTCCATAGCTTGCCTGACGTCTCAGCTAACCTGATGAATATTTATGAGCATTTCTAAATTCAAAAGATTGAAAATATATTAACATTTTGGCTCCCGTATATAAATACTTGTCACAAACAAAATGTTCAGAGGACGAAACGTGTTGACTAAGATAAATTTTTCTTTGTCTTTATTTACATTGTCCTTTTACAGATATACTCTGTACACACACAAACATATACACACATATATATATGTATGTATATATATATATATTTGAATAAACACAATTTTAGACTTTAGAGGGGTGAGACGTAGGCAACATTTCGGTCAGCGATTTTTCAGGGCCCGGTCATTGGTTCAGCTGAAGCAATGAAAATCAGACTGCAAATATGCGGGAAAACTTTATATATATATATATATATATATGTGTGTGTGTATGTGTGCGTATATATATATATATATATATATATATATATATATATATATATTATATATATATTTGGTTGGATAGATGTGAGTTTGTGACCCTGGGTTTCACGCTTTAGCGATCGTCAGACAAACTGATTAATGTTTTAAAAATTTGGGTTCATGTAGATTGCGTGTATTGGTGTTATTGTTGGAAGTGGTGGGGAAATTTCGTCCGCGCATATAATATATAAAATATATTTGTTTATATTTATATACACTTTTCACATATATATATATATATATATATATATATATATATATATATATATATATATATATATATATATATATATCGTTTGTTTTTCCCGTGTAATGGTGATTATTTAGCATTTCCATGCTGACGTATAAACTTTTCCCCTCGATGAATTTACTTCTGTGTGTTTACACATCAGCACCCCTTGTTGCAATAATTTGAGTTAGACGAGGCTATATATATATATATATATATATATATATATATATATAATGTCAATTTTTATAAAAATTTAACCGACTACCTGATGATTGAGTAAAACACATGGTACCTTTAGCAGTGGCCGTTTGTTATTCTCCGGGAAAGTTATTTAGAATAAATACATGTATACTGAAACGTCTTGCGCCTTCAGGCCGTCATAACTCACCACAAAACTTTCATTGCTATCTGGGAATTGACATATGTTTTTAGGAAACATTGTGAATATTTGCTTTCTGCATGGTTAAGAATTCTGCATGGTTTTCGTCACTTAGACTTGTTGTCAATATTATGGATCCCAGACTAACCTGTTATTTAAAATTTACCTGGAAGGGAAGTGATTGATGCAGGTTTTCCTAAGAGTATTTTACTGAAAGAGAACGCAAAAAAACAAGTCTGGATTTTTTTATCCTTGGCCGACTACAATTTCCACGCTGGTATCTGTGAATCTGCCCGCGCAAACACTATCGTCTTATACATAGAAAGAAAATATTACTCATTCATTTACATTTTTTTCGACGCTTCGCGTGAAGTTGCTATTTTATTAAGGATAATGTTGTGAATAGAATGTATTCATCGTATTTAATTGGATTCATCTGTTCCTGTTGTTACCTTTTGTTTTTTCTCTTGAAGTTATGTTGAAGAAATTGAATTTTTATTTCACGCACCGAGGCTTTCATTAATTTATTTTGCATATGTTATATTGCAACACAGATATATACCTTTTCACAAATGTTCTATTTGATTTTCTAATGACTTGTAACTAAGGATAGATCCTGAGACTAGCAATAACAGTTGTGTGATTTTTAGTTACCGATCTAAAGCCAGATAAACTTTCTTGTTTTAATCTGTTCTACATACCTTATTTATTTAAGTAATAAGTTATAGGATCCACATCAGCGCATTTAATATTGAACAAACTTACGAAACATGATTTACGCGAACTCCGGTAAGTTTTCCTAATCAAAAGTTTATAAATTATTTTCATCTACATTCTTCATCTTCCAAAATATTTTTTATACTATCCTTGTTATTTTGGCTTATGTTGCTATTTAAAAAAAAAAAAAAATTTCCACTGTCGGTGAAGGGTAATTATTTCTAACATTCGTACTATGAATGTAGTTGATGTATGTATCTATGTATGTAGATTCGGTGTCACTGTTGACTTTCAGTGACTTTGTACATGAAAGTCATGCTGCTGGTTGTTCATACTTACCTGAAGTTTCGATATTGTTGATTATTTTATAATATCGTAATTTATATTGTAAACTTATTAAACTAAAATCCGTAGATTCTCATTTGGGGTTCTTTTATTTTTTTTTAATTAAAAACCGTCTTGCCGAATCTCACAGCATAAAAATAGATATTATCTCTGTCTACAACAGACTACACAACTCACAACAATTTCAGGTATTTGACCCTTTTAATGGAGAGTCACATCAAAACGAGTGAACCAGCCTACTAGTAGATAGGTGTTGACTTGTTACTAAGGATAGATACTGAGACGAAATGACCGTCAATTTGGCCCAAGGATAGGTGATGGCAAGATCAATAGATTACGTATCAATAAAAATAAAAATAAATGCTCACATTTTGCTAATTAAATCCAAATCCATATTCATTTCGAGATATATCACTAGGTCTAGTGCAAAGAATTTTGGTGTGTTTTACTCAATCCTCAGGTAGTAGGTTAAATTTTTGTGAAAATCAGTGTTAGATATGTTTTCTCGTCAGAATCTTTCTTGGAAATTTATAATTTTAACATTCATCCGTGCATTGAATATTGCTTTCATAAAAGTTTTTTTTTTTTTTTTTTTGGGGTAGTTCACCATTTACAAGAACTGTGAGCTACTATAGGTAGAGTTTCGTGATGTCAGCGAACACTCGTTGCTACTTTTGCGATATCAACGAATACTCGTTGTGACTTTTGTAATGTTCGTTGTAGTAAAGGCCTTGGAAACGCAGATACATCTATAGTAACGCCGGTGAACAATACAAGTATCAGACGCCTTCGAGTATCAATCGCACTATTAGTACTTGCTCGATAATATTCACTCGAATAGTAATCTGTATAGTGATCCTAAAAGAGAAATAACTATAGTGAACAGGGTATAGAATAGCGTTCCGTATATTAATAGAGGATAGAGCAGAAATGGTGATCCGTATAGAGGATAGAATAAAAATAACGATCCAAATATAACTATCCAACTGGATATACTAGGAAATGACAATCAATTAGACGTCAGCTATTTCCTACATATATGCGTTTCTTCTATGGTCATGTCGTCTACTTAATTCAATAATGGGTTCGTCTGCTTTTGCAGACTGGCGATCTATGTTCGAACATAAGTGTCAGCGATAATTTATTCATATATATCATAGAGGGCTACAGATTAAGAGGCATATTTTATGCGGATATGTGTGGAAGATAACGGTTAATTTCAGGGGGGGGTTCAGATTAAGACTGTAGCGACTGAGAAAACTCTTGGAAGTTGATTTCCACAGATCATCGGTTCCCAGGAAGAAGCTGCTCTATTGGAACTTACAACTTAGCCATAAGATATGAAGGGAATGAGACTGCTTTGCTAGAATGTGTGGAGTATGACAGGTCATAACATTGAAGTTTAGAAATCGTAGAACAAATGAATCTCCATAGAAATACAGAACGAAGAGTGAGAAGCTTCGAACGTTCGTCTGTGAGATAGGGATTGTAAGGTGGATAATAATTTGCCGCCCACAAGGAGGCGGAAACGCTTTCGGACTGTGTTGTAACAGGTCACTTTACCCTCTACTGAGATGTTAGAGCAAGATCAAAAGAGAGATCTTCTAGTGGTTTGGAGATGCACTAATATACTGTTGTATCATCAGCATAGATATTCACAGATGATCAGATTATACTCTAACGCAGGTTAATTGTAAATTAAAAACGAAGGTTGAACCGAGAAGAAACCCCTGCTGGGCGCTTGTGTTGACTGCTAGGGCCCAACTATATTCAGGGACCTTCCCGTTAAGACGAACTGACGCTCCTGTTACCTATCTATAGATTTTAGACAAAATACAAAGAAGCTTCGATAATTTTTATCTGTGCTCACCTGGCAACTCGACTTCAGTCTTTTTACTACCGCCGTGAAGTTTTTCTTGTGTTTTTTTGTAAGAATCTTCATTGCAGTTGATAACTCGATCGCATGAATTTAAGCGTAAGATTCGTAAATAGGTGGATTGTTTTACTGTTGAAACAGCTTCATGCCACCGTAAGTTCCCTTCAAGTAGTTTCTTTTCTCGCACTTTCCACCTGTGGAAGTCTCTTCGGAATTTTTGCTTCCCTTCCAACTGCAAGCCTTAAATGGAGCAACAATCGCCATCTTCTCTCTTCTGTTCTTTTAGCGACTCATGTTATTCCACTCCCAGTAACCCCTTGCGTATTAATGGCATTTTCGCCTTACTTTAGATGATATAATTTGAAAATGTACAAACATTGGAATAAATTACCTCGCGTACAAGTTTCATTTCGTTTTTTTTTTATTCCTTGCATTACTTAACGAACTTATTCTAATGTCAGTTGATTCGCAGCGACTATTTGTTGAATCGCTTCTCAATACGAAATGTATAGAGGAATTCTTCACCGAAATTGTACTTCCATTCACATGAAAGTAGGTTAAATCCTCGTATGTCAGTCACGTGTCCGAAGAAGATGGCCACCGAATACATTCTATCTATTGAAACATATCCCAGCTAACATTCATGCAGAAATACAAAAATGGACGCGAAACAATTGTATGTAGCTTTTATATCAATGCCATTCCCTTTGTATTAAGCAGCATGTCTTGACAAACGTAAAAGCGATGGAAGCTTTCAAGAGATAGATCAGTAAGAATAGGGATCGAATGAAGGGAGATCACGGAATGTATTCACGTGACGTAAGAACACTTTCAGATTAAGCAGCTTCGACCAGCTAACATATAGAAAACGCGTCACAATGACTTACAAAGCAGCACCTATTTCTTTGTGTGCAGGAGAATTTGCTTAATAATTTTAAATGAGTAAATATTGAGTCTTTTTTCTGACAGAAGAGCTAAAACGTCAATAGGAAGTATGTCATTAGATCTTTCTTAGTGCATTCGATAAAGCGTGAATTCTCATCCACAGATATATAAAGCCTCGTGTTTTTTTCTAATCTAAATAGCGTGCCAGAAGACAATGTTACATTAAAATTTTATTACATTAAAATGATAGCATCATGTTCTGATATTGAAATTAAAACAGTGATGACACATATGCTGATTCGATCATAAAAATTCAACATGTGAAATATGTAAATACTAAATTTTATAAATAACACGGTCCATGGATCATTTATAACATACTAGCAGTAGAGCCCGGCGTTTCCCGGGGATGTAACAATAAGAGATAGATCAAGTATCGACCATCATAAAGACTGAAAAATAAAATTGACAAAGATTATTGTTTAAGGTTGACGGACACGCATGTCTTAATTAGATTTTTGTTTTGTTTTGTTTTTTTTTTTTTTTTTTTTTTTTTTTTTTTACGAATTGGTCAAACCCACACTCAACATATTTCTCTATCTAGATGCTTATATTTTGGGGAGGTTTTTACGTAGTATTATAGTATACATGCATGTAGTTTTGTGTCGGAATATGCTTAGCTTCGAGTTCGTAGCAGACTTTCAGAAACCAGGTCGACCAAAGAGTTTACTTGAGCACTTTCCCACCTAGCACTGCAAAAAGACATGACATCAAACCTATAGCCACTATTTTAAGTGAGAGAACGGGTATATTGAAAAGTCGGATATATAAAACGGCTCCTCAGATTTTCTTAGGAAATCTACCACAAACAGGAGATAGAATGTTAGGTTCACGAATCAGACGATTGTTTGCTGAGAGTAACTTGCAGAATAAAATATAACGTAATAAAGGAACAAACCGCTTGTCATCATTGTTGTAGATTCCGGTTTGAAATCCGGTACCATTAAATAACAAACGCCAGGAATGAATATGGGAAAATAATGTATTAACGTAATAATACAAACTGGTAAAGCAGAAGAGTAGTTCCAGGAATACGGGTTAGTAGCCAAAATAAATATACAGTCTTTGGTATTGAAGTATCGCTGTATGACTTCTTACTGAGTCTATGTGCTCGCTCATTGTGATTCCTACAACGCTGTTACCTCACCCCTCACTCTTCCTGTTACCCACAGCCTTTTACTTTTACTCCTCGGTCTTGCTCTCGTCTTACTCTCGGGTCTTCCCGTAGCCGTAGTATATGTATATACTGGGTGAGTCCATTTGTGTAAAAAGGGGAGAACCCCTCAACAATTATTTAATAATTACCATCAGTTTACTACATTTCTTTTGGTGGGGACAGTCATGTTGTTGTGGGCCCTAGGAGGTCTGTTTTCCATTAGTATGATTTTATTATATTTCTTGTTTCTTTGTTCCTTAGTTAATTAGCAGGTATATTACGCTCTGCCAATACCTGATAACTAATAGACTATGCGTCTTGAATGTAAGGGAAGAAGCAAAATAACTTATAAGACACACAGTGTCAAAAAGAAAGAATGAAAGAGAGCAGACGATAGATAATCCGATAACGCTTTCCTGTGATTAACATATGTTTCAGCGAAATAGAGAACTTCTTTTACTTCTTAGTTCTTTAAATAATGATCTGCATTCATATTTGTGTTTGCCATCATGTTATTTTGCTATAATTGTTAGGCTCAAATATATGTAACGATACAAAAGTACAGGCATTATAGAGTATTCTATAATCGTGGAACACGCCATGGACTTCTTTAGGATTAATGTTCATAAAATTCAAAAAGAAAAATGAAATTTTGCATAATTATTATTATTATTATTATTATTATTATTTCTATTATTATTATTATTATTATTATTATTATTATTATTTCTTTCATTTGATTTCTGGTGTATACTAATTTCTTTCTGGGTCTCGACCAGCTCAAAAGTGGCATCTTCACATTTTCCTCCGAGCAATTTTGAAAAAACATACAAATTTTACATAAAACCCTTCGTAAGATTGGGGCTGTACACGTGGGGAACAGTTTTTTGTATTTCTTTAAAGCATGGGGTACAGGAATCCGTTCAATGTGTCTATTGAAATCATTTCCCATTAATCCGAGGGATGCAACTCTAACTGGAATTGTTGATGTTCTCATGTGCCACATTTCTGAGATCTCTATTCCAAGGTCCTTGTATTTTGATAAATTTTTGAATATATTCAAAGATAGTTTGCAGGGACTGCCATGTCAATAAGGAGGTACATTTTGTCTTTGCGGTCAATCACAATGTCTGACTGATTAGATTTGATTGTTCTGTTTGTGTGAATTGTGAAGTCCCATAAAGTAGTTCCAGGCCTTATCTCCGTAACCGGGTCTGGGTGGTGTTCATACTAATTCTCTTGCCGTTTCCTTTCCGTAAAAGTTGCAGATTTTCTAATGTAGACATTGGCCCACTCTGTCATACTGGGTTTTATATTCAATGGGTGTCAATATGGCGCAACCTAATACAAGATGGTCAATTGTTCCTGGAACTTTATCACAGAATATTCCTTTTTGCTTATCACATTTTTTTAGTTTTTATTATTATTATGGCTATTATTATTATTTTATTTCCTTTGATTTCTGGTGTATACAATTCGTTCCGGGTCCCGTTCAAAGACCTGTGGTTAGAATGGCATCATGGCAATTGAAAACAAAGAAAAAAACACAAACATATTTTACATAGATAAAGCCCATCGTACGTTGTGGGCTGTAGTCGTGCGCACAATTGTTCTTTGTATTTTTTTAAGGCGTGGCCTTCCAGCAATCCCACCAATTAGTCTACTGGAATCTTTTTCAACCAATCCGAGGGCTCCAACTACAACAGTAATTGTTGATGTTCCCATGTGCCACATTTTGAGATTTCGAGTTCAATATTCGAAATTATTATTGTTATAAATTCTTATAAATTATATATTATAAACTATTAAAACTATTATTATTATTATTAATAGTATTAGTATTATTTGTCGCGAGTGCTACCAAAGATTTCTTGCAATTTGGTCGGGTCAACAGTGACTAATTCGTTTTCTGGAGATGAGGCTGGATTGACATCCAACCGAATTAGATACAAGACTACTTAAGTGGAGTAGGCTGAGCCGTCACAGCCATATCTGCAACTGCTAATAGAGGGGAGAAAAGAAATAAGGAACGAGTATGATAATGCCGATACGCGGACGTAAAAGTGTCAAATACTGGCAAATTAGTTGCTCATATTTTTCGTGCAGCTTTGATGACAGAAATTCGTACTGTTGCTACTACTACTATCATTATTATTAACATTATCATTATTAATTGTAGTTGCAGCAGTAATAGAAGTGGTAGTAGAAGTAGCAATAATAGTAGGATTTTCTGTTATCAAAGCTACACGAAAAATGTGAACGATTAATTTGCCAATATTTGGACATTTTTATTAATAACTCCCTTCTTTTCAAAATCACGCGTTGCATTTGACAACTGATTTAGTCCATGCTTACGTCAGCTTTTTGAAAATGTGTCTATTCAAACCCCTTTTTAAAAGAAGCAGTCACATATTTTCAAAGCAATTAACGAAGGCGAATCATGAGAAGCGTCCATAAATCTGCATAGCTTTTTCCTTTGTCCACTTGAACTAATCAGGAAATTTCTTTCGACGGAAACAACCTCGAAGAAATAGAACATAGAAATCTTGTGATAGATTTAAAATTGATTTGAATATGTTAAGTTTATATGTTTTGCTTTTTTTTTCTCTCGCTCCATCCGTATCATGAAAAAGACTGAAATAGTTTTATTTTATATGACAGAAAGAACGACACGGATCTCCTCACAAAGATACAGAAAGCGGATTTGGTTGATATAATCCAACTCCAAACACGGAGCCAAACTTGCAAATAATATTTTTTTTCTCCTTTTAAATTATTTACCTACTTTTCACTAAAATTAATACAAAGAGTAAATATATGACAGATTCGGAGAAATATTGGTAATAATTGGAAAGAAATTAAAATACTTGTAGATATATTCATAAATAAATGTTGCTTCTCTCAAGCGATAAGTTGTTTTTCTTACAAGGATTAACAGTTCAAACGAGCAGCATAACCCGGCGTTGCCCGTGCTTGATTAAAAAAGCAATCGCTATCACTTGACTTAAAATATGTTTGTCCTTCCTTGCCTTTAAAGGAGTGCCCTTTGCCGTGCTGATGTTGCTACATGCCTTACTTCTTGCCTATCTCACACTGCGAATTTTTTCTAAGCTCTTATACTAAACTTTACATCTGTTACGAAAAAAGAAATAAACAAAATGAACACAAAACAATCGGCTTTAAAAAAGGACTCGTAACTGGAAAAACCGAATGAAAAAAGAATGTTAACAACAAATACTTTTTCACACCCAACCTAGTTCTGCGGAATCAGAATCAACGTTGAGTTTAAGCAAGCAAATGAGCCAATTGGAGTAAAGTGCCATGCTGATTTAAATTTTTCCCATTGTAACGGATGCAGCTATCGATTTTTTTTGCATGTTAGCATGCTAGATAATATTCGTGTCAGTCAGCTGTTGGCTCTCACGATGGCCAATAGAATCTTCCTGCATATTCGTGGCATCCAGCTATAGGCTCTCACTCTCGGCAGTAAAAAATGTCACATGAAAAGTGCCGTAGAAGCATGAAAAAATCGATTATCTCCGCTATCGATGGGAGTTGGGAAATGCAAATCAAGTCTTGGCCTTCCCATAACTTGGGCATGTGCATGTAAATTTTGGTGCAAATCCTTCGAAATTTGCGGCCGTGCATTCGTTACACACACACACACACACATACACACACACACACACACACATCCTGCCTTTTTATAGATAGATATAAAGATAACGATAATCTTATCCAAATTAATAATTGTGTAATAAGTGGACGAAATGAATGAGGTAATTGCTTGTTCGCATTAAGTAAACAGATTCGTATATACATACTAAGAAATCTTGGGATTTAATAAGCAGTAAAATATTCTATTACACAAAAGTTGTATATAAAGGGAGATTGAAAAGTAGCTCCCTCTTTTTGATATGATGGATTCTCCAGTCTAACTATAACTTTTACAAGTAGATTCCAGCATACATAAAATAAGGAGTTGTTTTTCAGTCATCATATCTATCTATCTATCTATCTATCTATCTATCTATCTATCTATATATATATATATATATATATATATATATATCCAGATATCTTAATTTCAGTTAACTTACGGTATCTTAATTCCAATTGTAAAGAGTACACACACACACGCGCGCACACACACACACACATACATATATATATATATATATATATATATATATATATATATATATATATATATATATATATGAATGTATGTAGGTAGGTAGGTAGGTAGGTAGGTAGGTAGGTGTGTGTAGGCACAAAGAGGTATTGAAACCTTTCAATAGACCTTTACAAATCTAACCAACTGATGAACATTTACGGAAATTATTGTAGTATCAATGATGGCACTTTTCCAGATGTTGACATTTTTGCATCAAGTTCTCATCATTCTGTAAGCTTTCTAGTTCGTTTTCTTTGTGTAGTCATTACGTCATAACTTTTTAATCTCTCTAGCTAGGTCATGGTGTTTTTCAATCCTTGCATTTTTTTTCGTGTCAGTTCTTATATCGTATGGAAAAGCAATATCAATTATTTGACACTTGGATCTTTCCTTCTGCCCAGACAATAATTGATGCCATATTTGGGCGTGGAATTCCCAGATCGCCCTGATAGAATTCAAAAGTGTCTTCGAGCCCTTGGGGGTGTCGAATTATTCTCCACACTTCAAACTGGCTTCCACAGATGGGATGTCACAAGCCTCTTTCTGCCCTACCGCTACGTCCAAGGAAATTGCTCGAACAAATCGCATCTTCTGGTTCTATTAGATCTGATCTTCACGTCCAGGACTCGCCACATCACTTACATAGTAGCAAACCGCCCACATTCCGTCCGTATTCCATGGGCGTGATGTACGCTTCCTTCAAACAGTTTCTTCCCGCGATCCACTGTTCTGTGGAACCGACTATCCGACAAGATGTTTCCTCGATCACTACAATTTTAACATGTTCAATGCTGGGTTAAACCGTTGTCATCTAGTCCTATCCACACAAATGGCCTCCACATTTAACAATCTACTTCTAGTGGCCTATGGGTTTTGTAAAGATTGAACCTCGCTGTACATAAAAGGAAATAAGGCCTGGTCTCCGCATTCAGTGACATGATCAGTTTGGACAGAGTAATCTCATATCTTGCCACAATCATTTTGTACGTCTGCATTTAGTTTATATTCATATTCTTTCTCTTTCCCATTGAAGCCAAGTTCATGACATAATTCATGATAGGTCTTCTTACCAATGAAATCTGTCCTCGTTTATATTATTAATGTGCACATTCTTCTTCTTCTTCTTCTTATTATTATTATTATTATTATTATTATTATTGTGGTTGTTCAATGAGAACCAAACACTCTGAAATTAATTATTTTCTTCCGTTATGATATGCTGAACAGAATTCCATGTTAACACATCTAATCGTCTGTTACAGCTGCTATTGTCAAGTTTTAACAGAAAATACAAGAAATATCAAAATTGAAATCCATCCCTAATGACGAAATATCTCATCTATTTTAATGATCTGCCCTCTCGCCATCTTGGTATGGTTGTGAATCATGTATTTTGACAACGAATATACAGAAGACACAAAGTATAAAGAGGGAACACTTTTTAAAATTCGTAGTCATCGTCTACAAATGAAAAGCAAGTCTTCGCCTGATACAGCATTTAACCATACAGGACAGTTGTAGACATTTTTTCCTAACAGGAATGATTGCCAAACTATCCCTACAACGAACAGTGCAGCAAGAGGGAGGAGGGGAGGGAGATAGAAAGAGAGAAAGAAAAGCTGTCAGATTCGGAGATATTTGAATTGAAAGGAATATGTTTCAGCGACTCCGAGAAATAGTATCTTCTTTCTTTTTATATATCATGTCCTCTCAGGACGTAGGCGATCATAGCTCTCCACATCCTCTTCTCTCTTGCAGCTTTCAACAAGTTCTTTCCCTCTACTTCCCACCCCTAGATGGCTAACAACTCAGACAGAGTATTAGAGAGAAGAAAAAGTGAAATAATGAAAGTTAGCTGACTCCCAAGAGATATTTTGTCGGCCAGGCGATAAGAATGATGATATTCAGAAAATATTATAGCGAAATATAAACTCCCTGTAGGTTTTGTTAAGGTGTCAGTGGAATATGGTAAATTCTTTATGTTGAACGAAGAAATTACAATCAGAAAAGAGCAGCTCAAGCCTATTACTTGAAGATTTCAAGTGTGAAAATACCTATAACAATGTTCTGATTCTCTCAACTGAAAGTGTTTCATTTGTGTACATCTGAGTAGGGTAATATCAATCTTGCTTAGTTACCATCACAAATGATTAGCAAGTTCTATCTAAAAAGCAATAATGTGGAGAACTCTGATGACATACATCGTCAAAGGAAATTAAATATGAAAGAAGACATTTAGTTCAATCCACACTGGGCACCTCTAGTTATGACCTTGTGAAAACTGAACTCTTAAATTACATTATAAATGATGTTTCATTACGACATACGGGATAATAAATTGGGATATTTTACCGCATCGAGATAATTCAATAAACATAAGTTCTTAAGATTTACATTAAATTATATTCGGACAACTAATTCATAAGAATATTTAAAAAAAAAAAAAAAGAAGAACAAAAAAAGATGTATTATCGTGCTAAAGTACAGAAAAAAAATGACCAAGATCAAACCTTGCTTTATCCAGAATCCCATAATTTGAATTTATTAGTTTTCAAGATGATGCATAAGAAATGATGAAAACAAGAAGATTTGCCGATTCCAACTTGTCACCGGGGTTTTAATCTTCCTGAAATAATTGCAACATTCATTTAATGATAAACCGTCATTGATGCCATATCTACATGCCCATAACCGGAGATATTATTTTATATTCCGTTTCATTACATTTTAATTGTTCGCCCTTCTTGTATATGCTTTATATATTGTTTACATATTGAGATTCATTATCTACTTAATTTCTCGATCAATTAGATACGAGAGTGTATCAAATATTGACATGTATTTATTGGCTTAATTTGATCTTAAATATTCATTGTATAAAATCATACTGAAATTTATCACTCTGTTAATGAAGTAATGCTGCCATATCTGGTTACAAGCTTCCCAGTTTTCACTTACCCGTCTTGATAGCGTTCAATAGCCACTAGGCCACTTTGTGGTAGATTAAATATTTTCTATATTAAATTCCTTTCTACAGACGAAACGTCGAAGGACTTTCGCTAATTTATCGGTATTTCCATAGAAAGGGATCTGACGAACTACATTCATCGGTTCTACCAACCCTGACCTTTACAGCTGGGACCTGCTATGCAAGGTACGCAAGACTCAATCCTCCTTAGTATTCCAAATAAGTACCATTTGTGCATAGTTTCCAATGACAACTTTTTATCGGAATATATTCCCGGCATTATGTTTTCTCGATCACTTCAAAATTGACCTCTTCAAGTCTAGGGTTAACCGTTGTCTTTCCTATATAACATCACGTTCTGAGAAAATTAGATATCCTACCAGTATTCACTATTCGAGGCCACAATCTTAGCAACATAATACAGTCTTGATAGCAGACACATAAAGGAAACTAATTCATACAGAGGGTATTGAATGAAAGAGAGGAAATCATTAACACCAAAATGACAGAATGCTTGGTTGTTAGATAAATGAACAGCCTAATATGAAAATTGCAATTTAGAAATCCCAAAATCGAACAAGTACAACAATTTAAATATCTGGGAAGTATTTAACATAGGGTGGTAGGGAGCGACACTGTAGGCGCATTGGGATTACGAAAAATATGCCTTCCAAACCTTAGCAAATATTAAGAAACAGAAAAGAACATTTGTTACAAAGAATGTGAAGTGTACTAAACTATTATGTAATATCGGTCCACCAATTTAGCAGTGGAGTTGCTTCACAGATGAAGAAGTGACTTAAAGCAACACAGATATTGTTCTGCAGAAGCATGATGAGAATACCATGAATCAAACATATGAGAAACGACGAAGTTTAGAGAAAAATGGAAAAAAAATGTCACCAGAAAGAGACAGACGACGTGTCTAGGGGAGCCAATCCGGTGAGAGGGCTCGTACAATTTGATAATCACAATTCAGACTGACGATAAGAGGGGGAGTTTTTAGGAGAGATAACAAAAAGACAAAAAAATATTAAGAATATTAATATTTAAAGACAAGGAATCGTGGAGAATCATGTTCGCAAATGTGGAAGAAGAAGAATTAATCAAAGAAATAAAATAAGAAATTAAGCTAATGGCTGCATGCTAAATATATTTTGCAAATGAATGTATATTTGTGGCATAAATGTTCTAATCATTATCATAGTCACAATCTCCTTTGCACCCCGTTGGACTCTCACATACATTTGTGTCTTCTGGATACTTAATATATTTCTCGTACTTTAGATGGCCAGAGCCAATAAAGACATAAAATTGCCTTTTGAGCAGTGTGAATCCAGTGGTCAGTGCCAAGATTATCGATCTATTGCCAGAAAGACTTAAACCCCGCTCACAATTATGAGTTAGTCCGGCTCGGCTGATCTGGGGCAACTAACAATCAGGCTGAGAGAAGAACACAAATTTCAAAAGCTGGTTGCTGAATTAACCTGTCAGCGATTGCATGTCTATTCAGCGAATGATGCAAAATGGTGCGCAGTTTTCTGGCAGTCTGCCTTCCAGTGGCACAGCGCCATTTATACAAGATGTATGTACATTTGATAAATGAAAAAATGACGAAGCAATGATGAAGGGAAAAAGAATTTAAAAATGGTTAGTTTTGTTTGAAAAATGTTTTAGGAATCTATGCATAAACAGGATAAATAAAGCAGGCAAATAAAAAATATTACGCAATTAATATAGAAATTAATGCGAATTTAAAATTTAAAGTAAGTGATAAATATTTAAAAAATTATTAAACCATAATTGAATTACATAAAAAAAATATTTAATGATGAGATAAAAAAAATTTCCAATTATGATGAGGAAAATTAAAAAAAAATTATAAAAACCTACAATAAGATTTACATGAAAATATATTCCAATTTGCCTACCAGGGATTCTTAACGTACTAGAAAATGAATAAAAAGTAAAAAAAAAAATATAAATGAACGAATCATTAACATAAAGAAAATACCAGAAGTACGAATAACCACTAAATGGCCACTGCCTGCAAGTTAACATTATATACGAAGATATTGTATGCTCGGAAGAAAACCCAGGGAAGATTTACTGACATAGTGACGATTTAGTTTTCTTTCTTTTGAACTTAGTTTATCAAAAGAATTCAGAAATAAATTAAAGAAAGAGATAACATGATAATAATTAAACTGATAGACATTGAAGCTTTTTTAATGTTTACATAAGCCAAATTATGCGATGAATTGTCTACGGGTAAATCTTTTCAAGAATGGTGACAGACTGTTCGGAACGGATGATTGCCTCTGATGTCACAGGTTTTATAAATAGGACACGTACATTGCAAACAGGGTTTTACGCCATTATTGCATTGCAAAAGCCAAGTATTTTATAGAAGAAGGAACATTTTCTCTATCAAACGATATTAGTGACTTCTCTGTATCTATTCTAGTTTGGATGAAAAAAAAAATAATTGCATTAAATTCTGAGTGTCCTCCATCTGTATACCTTTCATGTAATATTGAAAGCTGCATTTATTAATAAAAAAGTCTATCTATATTGTGATAACACTCAATATATATCAAGTATCTCGCATACACAGATACACAGATAGATACATACAATTACTTGGTTGTACAAAACTTAAATAAAATAATAAGCATTAATATATATATATATATATATATATATATATATATATATATATATATATATATATATTAAATAAAATTAGATCAACAAATCAACATATTTTCTTCTATCCTTTCAGTATCCTAAATCAATAATTGCCAAAATCGCTCGAGGATATCAAAACGTTAAAAACAAGTTAGCGATGGTTGATATGTTATTTTTATTTAACTGAAAAGCTATGCATCTTATTTTTGTCTTTATCCGTGTATTAAGCACGTTTTAATAGAACAGTTTCCTGGTTTAATACAGCTCTAACCAATAACTCTTATATATATATATATATATATATATATATATATATATATATATATATATATATATATATCATGCAAAATATCTTTAAAACAAAATAACGAATACATTTCCGAGTAGAATTTCCAACACTTTTTTATTTCTTAACAAAATGAACCCTATTACATTTATTCTTTAGTTGAAGGCATGCGATTGGTTTGAAAATATTTAGATTTCCGCAGTAAATATCCCACAGAAGTGATGATATGCCACTAAACAAAATCAGACAATTCAATTCAAACAATATGTATCTAGAAGTTCGTTCGCAAATACTATTCCAATGATTATCAAGTTGGGGGGGTATTTAAAAATCCAGAGATATATTTAACTTAGTTACTTCGTATCTGGCCGAGAATCGGTTAAATGTGATCCATATGCAAGAGGGCCTTCAGCAATCATAACACCTGAAAATTTTTAACATGCGTTGGCTGTAGTCAGCAGAAATCTGTAATTGACAGTTCAATAATTAGAATAAATCTCAGATTTTTACAGGAATTCCAGAAAGTGCCCAGCCGTTTTGAATATTCCACTCTCTCTTGCTCAATGTTTTAATGTTTCATTCACTCAATGTTTTATTTATTTTTCAAAAGCATAACATTACCAATGGCTGTTTGCAACCCCAATATTCCTCTCGTTTGTTTGTCTGTGAATTTTTGGTATTACAATTGACAATTTGGGAATTTCACAACATGGACAATATTAAATATACAGCGATCAAACTCCTGATAAATCGCGATATCCAAAGAGGAATTTACAGAGATTTTGTGGAAGGAATATTAGGCATATGTGGGTCATGTCCCTAGCGAGATGTAAATGGAAGTGGAGTAGCATTCAACAGAAATAGAAGTAATATTTTCCGCTAATTTTAATGATGGAGCCAATTCTGAATAAACCAATCACATACAAACACGAACACACACACACACACACACACACACACACACACACACACACACACACACACACACACACACACACACACGCTCGAACTCACGCAAACACATATAATATAATAAGAGTTCGATAGTTTTATATACCTTTGGTTCGACCCACATAATCGAGTATTGCCATCGCACGACATTAACCAATAATTTTTAAAGTATTTTCCTTAAATCAAATAGTCTTTTTTTTTCTTCACTGCCAATGTCTCACTTCCTTTGCCAGAATCATTATTTCAATGTATGACATTTGCAGCAGTAGCAGCAACAAGCATTCGGTCTGAAAGCGTTCCAGAGCATTGGCATTTGTATCAATAACATTTTATATATAAGCAGACACACACATGCATATAACAACGAAATACTAAATAGAGTCTAAACAAAAGACTAACGGAAATATAATTGTTCATTCTAAACACAATTCCCAATGCAAGAAAACTAGATGACGCGATATTGACAACAAAGGAAAACCCAATGGTTGTAAGTATTATTATCGGAGAAATTGGTAAAGAATTTAAATAAAGTTGTGCAAAAGATTTGCATTATTCAAACAGTAATAGAATGGGATATAACAAAGTTATATGATCAATATAAAATGTAGTCTATGTATAGAGCAGAACATGGAAATCCTAGAATCCAATAAGGGCAATGGGTTATGAAACAAAAGAAAGGTAATTATGTTGAACTGTCAGCAAAATGACGCATTTTTTCGACGGGCGAGAAAAATAATTAGACCTCGGATTGGTCCAAGTTAAAAAAAAAATAAATAAATAAAATCTGCATTTTGTATGTCGCACTGAAATGAGTGAAACAGTCTGAAAAACATTATTTTATCGGTAGCAAAAAGATAATTTAAATGTATTTGTAAAAGAGCAAAACTGTGTATTTGAGAAAAGGAAGAAATAATATATATATATATATATATATATATATATATATATATATATATATATATATATATATATATATATATATATAGGTGTGCAGCAAAATCCGACACATAACAAAAAGAAAACGAAAAAAGCAATAAAAAACAAAAGTTGTATATGCAGAGACCCGACAGTTTATTTAGCAACAGTTAGAGTTCCATATTACATTATTTTCCAATGTAACCACCGCTGGCGGCTACGACCTTGTCAAAGCGGGCGCGAAATGAGTTACACGCTTTGGCGGCCATGTCCATAGCGGCGTGTTGTGTGCGTGCTTTTTGGTCTTGGCCTCGATCATACCCCAGAAGAAATACTCAAAGAGGTTGCAGTCAAGTGAGGAGGGCGGGCTCAAGTCCAGACCAGTGATGAGGATCAATGTTGATCAGGCATGCCTGGGTCGTCTTGGCATATATATATATATATATATATATATATATATATATATATATATATATATATATATATATATATATATATTATAAATTAATTGATTTAAATATGTCTTTTTTCGCTACACAGTTCTAACCATGTTTCAAAAATGGAAGCTAAAATTTATTCCAAAATTCGCTTGAGGATGTGAGGATGAAATGGAACTAATGTCATTAATTTAATTACAAAATTAAATTTGGGGCTTTTAGCTTCCATTTTTGGAACATGGTTAGAACTGTATAGTGGAAAAAACATATTTTAAATCAATTAATTTATAATATTAATGCTCTGTAAATTTACATTGAACACTATTTTGTAAAAATAAAAATATCTATAAGAACACCGGATTATATATCTTACTGTTCTTTCTATATATATATATATATATATATATATATATGTGTGTGTGTGTGTGTGTGTGTGTGTGTGTATTACGATATATTATGCTAAAATATGTTTATGGAACAAATATTTATTATAAATTATCATATGCGTGTTTGTCATAACATTTGTAAAATTCAGTCAAATACAGTGCCAAATGTTCTGATAAGTTTTAAACATAATTATTCATGCTCAAAATATTTACTTATAAACACATACACACACGCATACATATATATATATATATATATATATATATATATATATATATATATATATATATATATATATGTGTGTGTGTGTGTGTGTGTGTGTGCACAACACACACCCACATATATATATATATGTATGGATATAGATATATATTTTTGTGTGTATGTGTCGTTGACAATATATGTATAGCAGCTATACATTGAAGTACGGAATAAATGCAAATATATATTAAATAATGTAGATCAGGCAAAAGTATCATTTCTATTAAAATGAGATAAATCAAAAAAAATCTAAACCGAAATAAGTGTCAACGATCGCATGTATTGTTCTCTCGTTGTATCTTTTTTCATTGTCCTACATTACAGAGAGAGAGAGAGAGAGACGGTGACAGAGACAGAGAGTGAGAGTAAGCAAAAGAGAGAGTAAGCGAGAGAGAGTATGCGAGAGAGAGAGAGAGAGCGAGAGAGAGAGAGAGCGAGAGAGAGTGCGAGAAATATTGTCATCCAGCAATAATGAATAGAACGTTTCCATTACGTTTCGAAAGTAAATTTTATAATGAATATGTAAGGCCTGCTATTGTGTTTGTTTGAGTATAATAATAATTTTTAAAAAGTAAGAAAACATAGAAACGCGGAATGGTCAATGGAAATCGCAATGCTTGTTATAACAATAAAAGATATAAGAAAGTCAGTATAGCTTATGGAACATCTCAAGAAAAACTATAATAGTAAAATGATTAAACGATATCAATGGAGTATGTCAAACCACAAAACCCGATAAAAAGATTACAGTTGCTTCAAAATGTCTGAGATACTCATTTACACCAGACATATAATGAAGGGATTAGTTAGACGATTTTGCTCGTATCAATTGGCCGAATATCGTAGATTCTGTGTTATGAAAGTGTTGTATCTCATGTTATCGAGATAACAGAGAAAAATGAGGAAGACAAATTCTTAGGTAAGTAATGAAATAGAAGTTTTACTACACAAAGATATAAATAGTAGTTAACCTAATGTTAAATCTCCTCAACTCCGCATATTTACATAAACGATTACATTCATTTATGTCCTATATGACAGAAGGAAGGATATTATTTATAATTCACACAATAAAGCCCAAGAACCACTCACGTTAGATGGTTACTGAATGAGGTTGTCGAAATTAGATAACGGTTGACTCGAGAATTAAAGAGTTTATGATTTTAAGCATATCGAGAGACTGTCACATAAAGTATGGTTTCTTGGGAAGGTCTTCAAATAGAACTTCTTTCTTAAGAATGGAATACGAACGAGATTAAACTAATTAGACCCTTTCTACGTAGCATTACGGATCTTAGCTGTGTGAGAACTGGTGGAATTAAGAAATGTCACCCATAAAAACGTTTCCCATGGAAATTGCGACAGAGTAGCGAAGAGGTAGCGACGTTATATCTGCTAAAAATGGGTTATCATTACGCCGTGTTTCACCTTTTTCTAAGCCCGGGGGGGGGCACTCGTGGTACTAGATTACGTTTGGAGACCATTTGTGTTTAGAGGAGTGGAAGCAGGAGGCTTCAGGTACTTACTAGAGAAGTAAAGGAAGCCGAATATTTTATCTCCATCCTTGCCAATTGATCGTATGTACAAGTTCCATGTCAGGACGGGTGTGCATATGTGGCCCAACAGTCTTTCAAGGCACGGTGCTTTCCCGTGACGACACCTGTTCATCCTGATTGCTGATACTTTGGATTCGCATTGAATGGAACCTGACAATTTTTACACCATTGGGTAGTTTGTGCAAGATCGGAAGATAGATCACTGACCATTGAGACTTTTAAAGGTGATCCTGTATATAGTCGTGTCATCGGAAGAGATGTTTACAAATGATATGATTATATTCTTAGGCAGATGATTTTTGCAGAATACGTGACACATGGGCGACGCCTGCGTTGACTTCTCGGACTCCCGAAGACTGGCTATTGATAACTACCTTAAGGGATCAACCTGTTAAGAAGTATTTTATGATCAAGAATTCCCTGCCAGGGATTTCATAAATGGAGGGCTTTTTTAGTAAGCGTCCGTGACACACTTTGCTGAAGGCCTTTGTGGTCCCTATTGGTATAGTCCTCGACGTATATTTGGTAGTAGTTAGTACGTCGGCAGTTGATCGGGCCAATTGAAACGCATACTGCTTGTCGCTGAAGAGGTTCTTCTTTTCTAGGTGCTCGAGGACATTCTTATTGATAAGGGTCTCAAAATCATACTGATGCATCTGTGAAGGGTTTTTGAAAACCGGTCATATACTTGATACTTTCCACAGGCAACAGTTGAATATCTTAGCTAGTATTCGGGATATTTCCGATTTGATTTTCTTAAGAACAACCACACGAGCTTTGTCTGGACCAGTGGCTTTCTTGTCAAGCCTTTTGATGAGCCTAGAAACCTCACGTGTAATATTACTGAGACTGTAGGAGGAGAGGTATTTTTCATCTAACTTTGAATTAGTGGCAGAGATGGAGGTGAAGAGATTCGCCTTATCTCTCGAGGAAGATATAGCCTCGGGGCCTTTTATAATTATGGGCAGAGACGCTTTACTTCTGTTCATGTTTTGGTTGGTGATCTTCCAGAATTCACGGAAGCAAATTTGTTTCTTTTCAACCTTTTTCTGGACTGCGCGTACGAAGCTGCCCATAGCGTTTTCTAGAACTATTAGCAACGATTGCGGGCAGTTTTAAATATAGTGAGGGCCGAACTACAAAAGTCTTTGCGATATATATTGGAGAAGTGGTTTCGGTTAGTTATGGCTGCAGCCCACTCATAGGTAAAACAAGGTTGACTGGTTGGTTTTGCTGGAAATGTTTCGGATATAAACTCTCCATTCCGTAAAAGATCCAATCAGTGACAAGAGAAGTATATGCAAGTCAACATGCTTGGAGAATATTGCGAAAGGTACTTCCAACATGTAGGATCAAAAGCTATCTCTATCTGCCTTCGCATTGCATAAAATCTTTCTTTGAAACGGAACATCAAGGGGTGCCTTAGATTTGGCATCAATATGGACATAGTGGCCAGTGGAAGTAAAAATTTGATAAACTTTTATCAACGATAACGAGGTTAAGAAGAGATCGAGTAAGTTCGCCTGATGTCCCGAAGTGCTGGGACCAACGTAGGTTCTCCGATGATCTTGGTTAGTTAGGTGAGGGAAAGACTCTGCAATATCTGCTTTCAATATCAGTTTTGTTGGAGGGGAGTAGCCACTCTTTTTGGTGGATATGAAACCTGGCCGAGAGGAATTCAATGAGGATATTATCAATCTTCACACATATTCGGTCGAAGATTACAGTTACTTCGCAGGGCAGTAGAGGACAAAGACGAATGTAATACTATGGATAAAGGCCACGGTGAAGGATATACACGGGAGATTCATTGTTCTCTCCCCTACCACAGAGAGACTAGTCCATGATGTAGGCTCAGAGTCCGTGGCCATGACGTTTGGCTATATGTTGGGAGTAGCCTGGAACTGTCCACTCCCCAGTACGCATGAAGCGTTGATACGGATTCCAGAACGTAAAAGTTTGTCTGACGGTGAGAAATAATTATTGCCCACAAGGCCACGTGTAGGTTTTTGGACTCAGCGAAGACCCGAAAATCAGAATTGGGAAGTTCCAGTTTAGATGAGGCAGGGAGGGAGACAATTTTACTGATAGAACATGGCATTAGAAGCCAGATATTTTCTTAGGTGGTACAAAAACTTGCTCATTTTCCAATACCTTATGCAACGGATCGTCCAGTATCAGGTAATTTCATCGCCATCAATTTTCTGTAGGAAAGTTCGCCGATGTCAAAATTTCAACGTAAAAGAATAAAATTAAACAATATTTACTGGATTCTCATTTTATTGATGAACGGATCTAAAACATTTTTAAAATAGGGCAAAAGTGAATAATAGGTGACGTTATGCATTTTAATTTAGTCAATTTTATAATTACAACTTGGCTTTCTAATAATTTATATTATTCGCTATCCACTTCAAGCATTCAGGGTTATCTTTATTGTAATTTAGGATGAGTCTTAGAATTCGTCCAGGGGAAGTAACAGAGGCTTTCTGTTCCTTTTTAAAGTTCTTTCCCAGCAGTGTACTGTTCGATTTTGATTTCAATTAGCCTTTGTCATTCTTAATGCAACCCAAAAATTTCAAAATAATCGGATAATTCATTGGCTCCCCAAAAGCGCTATGCACTCCTTCTAAATTATTATTAATTTTTATAAACTATCTCTTTTATTGTGAACTTTCCCCGAGGTAAATTTTTCTCACAATGAACTTTCCTCGGGGTGAACTTTCCTCGAAATGAACTTTTCTCGTGTTGAACATTCCTTGAGGTGAATTCATGGCTGTGAACGTACCTGCAAACAGATATTTCTACTTGAAGTCAAAGGCGAACTTGAGTCGCAATTAATGTTCCAGACAAGGAGCCTCATTGAGAATACAGTTGTTTATCAGGAAGGGGAAGCATTCACTGCCAGTTAGTTTGGATTTGGAGATATTAAATATTACATGCTAGTTTTTTTTTCTTATTTAGGCTGTTAATGCTAGGTCAGAAGATAGATCAGAAAGGAATACCTAAAAATTTCCTTTCCCTACAGTGAACATGCAAAATCCGTTGTTGTTTGGTCTCCTGAACACATATGAAAAGATTGAGTTATAGATTTCTATATAACATTGGCGAATATAATTAACTAGATATTTTAACGTCTACAGAATAAACTCTCATTCGTTATGTAATACATATCATAATACATTTTAATTAAATATCCATGCAAATATATGTGCTCCATTGTTTATCTTAGCGTGTGAATACCTGCACACATCAGGCAGCCATTCAGCTTATTTTTTAAAATAATTTTATACAGTTATAAATAGGCATATATAGCTATGTATAACTATATATAACTATACAGACATATATATATATATATATATATATATATATATTCTTATATTTCGTATTGTCATCTTTAGAATAATCTTTTGTGTTTTTAATAATGCTTTTGTAACTGTGGACAAATCACTGTGTGTCTATAAACATGAGGGACATTCTATTAAGGAATGGTTCTGTTTGGGAAAGCTAAAAAAATGTCTTTTTGTTAATATCTTTCGTTGTGTGAGAGGAACAGAATTTTGGCACAATGACAAGAGCTACAGATGTTCAGTTCCCATTCATAGAGACGTTTCCCTCGCTTATGTCAAACATACAGTTCAGCTATTCTTCATGCCGTTTTTTTCAATCTCTACTCTTAACTCCATTTGCTTTTGTATATTCTCTATCGCAAAGATAAAACTATAAAAAAAAAAACAGGTATAATATTCATATGCGAATTATATTCTAACGAAAAATTATACGCATATGTATACACCTATATATATATATATATATATATATATATATATATATATATATATATATATACAGAGTGAGATATGAATAAATAAAGATATCTAGTTTTATGTCATAAAATTTCAACGCGTAGGCGACAGGATTTCTCCACAATCTCCTCTAGTTTGTTGCTCTAAGTATCTCTTAACGAACCGTTTTCTCTTATTTTGTCGTCCATTTTCTAAAAACATTTATGTTTTTGGTGTTACTCATTACTTGTGTCTGTTTCAATATGTTCTGTGAGTTATACATTCTGTGTGAATTCATTGTCAATGTGCTTCACAGAATTTACAATATGTTTTTTTTCTGATTGTTAGTGTAAATGCCATGTACACTGTAAAGAAACCTTCACATTACCTTCGTAATCCATTCGTAAGAAGATGTTCCACTCAGAAGGGTTTCTTCACGAGAATTGCTCCTTCGCGTAACATACTCCTGAGAAGTTGCTTACTCGACCATTGTAATTTTAATGTCTTCAAATATACAGCTACCCACTGGTTGTCTTTACAACTTATAGTCATATAATGGATTTCAAAACCAGGCCCATTCCTTTAGCTTGGTTGAATAAAATAACCTCACTCTAAGCTGAATAGCTTTTAGGCCTATATCGGTGAATATTTAGTTAAAAGAAACTATTTTATTTAAATCTTTTACTTTCTCAAATGTTTTGTCCATGATATTCTGAACATTTTTTCTATAACAAAACTGCTTTCATCTGATTAACCTTGAGAACTTTTTTCTACTTGCCATCAGAACGTGTGCCGCTAGACTCCAAGAGAACAACACACGGCGCCTCAAGTTTTCCACTGACTTGAAGTGGAACGACTACATCGAATCAAAGCTGCATTTACTGCAAAAACAAGTTGGGTCACTATAACGTGTCAAGATGTTTTTTCTCATCAGAATCCATCTTGCACATTTACAAATCTACCATTCATCCGTGGATTGAATATTGCTGCCATATCTGGTGCAGCTATATATCTGGAGAGTCTTGACAAAATCCAAAGAATGATATGTTAAATAATCGATCCTAACCAGTCACATTCTTACTGATGTAGCGTGGCTTCCCTCTGTCTTTTCTACAAATATTTTCTTAGCAACAATTTTTGTTCCGTGGTACCCCGACTACAACAATTTTTTCCATGTTACCCCGACTACATCAATTTAAGCGTGCTACTAGATTGGGATCTAGGTCCCACACTTTTACTGTTGAATTAGCTAAAAGCAACCGCAGAATCTACTGCGATAGTTTATTTTCTCTTACTTCCCACGATTGGAAGTCTCTTCTGTTAATATCTTTCCTTGATAACTACAATAATCAAACATTTGCTGGAACGTCAATCGCCATCTTTTGTTTTCTTTAATCCGGTTCATCTTTGTCGTTTACTCAATCTAAACTATTCTCAGTTTTCTCTTTCAATTTAATCCCCGCTAAACTCCTGGGTACTAGTGGCTTTCCAGCATTGCTTGTGATGAAATGATTAAAAGAAACAAACTTTTTTTTAAATTTTTTAGTCACTGCCATATAAGCGAATTGATATCAGATAGCAGGAGGACTGTATTTTCTAGAGATATTTTATTATCTGTTCTTACTTTACTTTATTTTGGAATGGCGTCTTTCTCTAAACTTTGCACTTTCGGATTTCTGTAAATCATTCTCTTCTGTTACACCACCACACAGGTTGTAACTGCTTGTATTTGAGGTTCCAGATACATAGATCATAGGTTGCGCCCGCTAACCATTCATTTTATATTGTTATATTTAACAGATATTCTTTTTTCCTAGTTTTCTTTCTACTGTATGCAAGAATTCCATCAAATACATATTTCTCTCTCTCTCTCTCTCTCTCTCTCTCTCTCTCTCTCTATATATATATATATATATATATATATATATATTGAACAATAAAAAAATATTAAAAAATTAAAATCTTCAGACACACTGGGTTGTAGATTAATATTCTTTTGTTGTTTTTTTTTTTATAATTATTTCCTTTAGATTCCTCGACTAGTTTCGTCCAAAATGGCCATCATCGGGAGAAGAAATATTTCTGCTTGCCGGTAGCAGTAAATTACAGAAATGAATGTCTTGATGGAGAAAATGAACTTTTGTCTGTAGATTTCATTTGTTTTTTTTTGTTTTTTTTAATTTTGTTATCCTTTTAACATAAATCGTTTAACATTCCCTGTGTTGGTCAAACAGTCTCTTTTAAGTTGTTATTTGAGATAAGAGCTGGATGGATCTATGCTTCTCTGAATTCTCTGGTCAGTTTGACAGTTTTATTGGTCCTGGAGAGGGGATGTGTTTAATATTCCTTAAAAATGTAAAATTTAGGCCGAATATTCTGTGCATATATATATATATATATATATATATATATATATATATATATATATATATATATATATATTCCCGTTGTTACAGATGCGCAACGCTGATGAGTACCATATAGGACGAAACGGCCGTCCAGTGCTTTCTGCATCCTGTTGAGGTTTCTTCTAGACTCCATGAATTCCTTAATTAATGTTTATCTCAAATACACCTAATAATTTTGTCATATATATATATATATATATATATATATATATATATATATATATATGTACCCAATTATATAATTGGTATATACGGAATGAATTCGAATAACCAACAATTACTATTCTTAAAAAGAGTGCTCAATACAAAATAGAGCAGATATAATTATTATTTATAAAAAAATATAACATAAGTATGTTATAAAATCACATACTTATGTTATAATTTTTTTTATATAAATAATTATATATATACATATATATATATATATATATATGCACAAATCTCATTTTATTATACTCTATTAGAATGACATAGTGAAGGAGAATTTACATAAATCGTTAATTCTACTAACGATCTATGATTTTTTTTTTTTAAAATGGCTTAAAAAACTTTCTAAAAATTTCTGCGGTAGTGATCTGTTGAATATTCATTTATCCTTGTTCAGTAAATAAAAGAAAAAATATAAAACAGTCAAGATACATGTCCGATATTCTATTTTATTCCTTCGTTTCCATCGACAAAACAAGAACAGAATTGAAAAAGTGATTGAAGAAACCTGAAGATTATACAGTTTGAAGCCCGACATGACGGAAGGGATGTGTAATCTTTATGAAATGACTATTTATTTTAGAATCCAAACGAAAATTAATATGCTAGAATTTAGAATTATAATCCAAATACTTAATATTTTAATTGCTTGAAAATTATTTCAATTCATTCAACATTATGATTTCTGTACAATGTGGATAATATTAAAAACAAGTCAGTGTGTTCGTTAAGATTTTTCAGAGCAAAACATTAAATAACGTTTGAACATTTATATTAGAATTCTTACAGGAATTAGAATTTTACTCAATACAATAATTTGAAGCGATATTCGGAAACAGAACAGCCAGCAGAATCAGCAGTAAAACCATCTTTTTCTTTCTTTTTATGTGCCGTATCCTTTCAGGATGTAGGCGATCATGGCTCTCCAGTTTTCCCTATCCATTGTAGCTCTCAATAAGTTTCGTCCCTCTGCCACCACACCCAGAACCCGTTCAACCATCCACTTGCTTAAGCCCGCCGGATATGTCATGCGTTGCTTTCCCTTCTCTCTTTTTCCTTCTATACGACTTGTGAGTATCAGGTCCTCCTTTCTTATTTACGTCTCCCAGAAATTTCATCTGTCTCTTCCTTAGGTTAAGTATAAGCTTCCTCCTTATTTGCATCCTCTCCAAGACCTCAACGTTCCTCACACTCTCGCTCCATGATATCCTTAGCATCCTTCTGTAGAACCACATTTGGCGACGTGACATTTGCTGCTTGAGGGCTGCAAACAAAATAGAAAATGACCTTTAAAAAGGAAAGTTTGGATGCCATGTTGCTGAATACCTAACGAAGTAGCCGCATTAATTTGTCGACCCAAAAATCGAAAACAATGTTTAGATGGGAATTCTATCATTAAGCAGCAAACATGGAATCAATGGAATCATTGGTCTATCATTTTTTTATCATATCATTATATATTATCTGGTCTCATTAAGTAAAAATAAGATCGATCTACAATCTGGCAAGTTTTTATGAAGATGGAATTTAAAATAATACGAAATGTTATCGTAATGTCATGGAAATAATAGTATATATAATGTAATAATTAATTACCAAATTTTATTTAAAATGTCTGATAAGATTTCTCTATGATTGCCAAAAATATTTATTATGTTCTCCTCTAAGTTCCAAGAAACGTTTAATAAAACTTTTCCAACAGCATCTTAAGAACATATTCTTGCTCGGAAATTTATTAACTTTAAAGCTTTCACTGAATGTGTTTAAATGCCCGAAAAATTCACATGGTTGAAAAATGAACGTTCTAACATCACTCACATTTTTATAATGCTGAACCAATTCAGGGCCGAATATTGCATCAAGGTTGTGTTTTATTGAATTAGGTGTATGGTGTGTACTTAAGTGAGGGAAAAAGTAATGTATATTATGAGAGTCGAATCATATTTTATGAAGAGTTTAAGACTTTCGTCTTCAGGGAAGCTTACACACGACTTTTTCTTCCTCTAGTCGCGGTTTTTGGGAAGAACTGTTTGAGTGGATCTTCCACAATGGAAGACGGAAAGAATATTGATGTACCACACATTAAAAAATGGAGGTGATCAGAAATATACTTTGGAAGAATTAATGGCATTTTCTACAGTTCTGGAACCGGGCCCCAAACACACACAGAGACATATATACACACAGACAGAGAAAAAAAACAAAGACACACACACACACACACACACACACACACACACACACACACACACACATATATATGTGTATATATTTATATATATATATATATATATATATATATATATATATATATATATATACATGTTTGCATTACATGAGCTTTACGTATAAATATTTTCGTTTATACTTATGCAGATGTCCGTGTGTATAATAGAAACTTATGAACAAATATACTGACATATACAAATCGATTTTCCTACATCCCGATATGTGCACATATAAAATCATATATGTATTATTTTCTATAAAAATACATTATATTCTAATAAAATATATCGAAACACAGACACACACCCATACAGTTATATATGCCTATTTATAATTGTATAAAATTATTTCTAATAATAAACATAATGGCTGTCACATGTGTGCAGGTATTCACACGCTAAGATAAACAATGTTCATTAATATGTGACGTTATTTCATACATACATGCAAATGAGGTCAACTATATGATTAATGTTCTAAATTAAATCTGGTTATGTTATATGAACAAAGATATCTAGATGTAGATAAGACTTGTTACATTTGTTTCGAAACAAAACATCTTTCTGACAAAGGCATTAATGTATGGATGTTATCCTTTCTTACATTCTTTATACAAATGAGAGACAGAACAGATGGGGTAAAATTTCACTGTTCGTAGCATTTACTTTAAAAAATGCTTAAAAGAAAATAAAGATATATATTTCTATGAATATTATTATTATTATTATTATTATAAAACATGTTGAAATCGCTACACAGAAGCTTCTATATTTCAATACTATGATTGTACTTCTTCAGGCTATGGTAAGTAACTAGTGATTAAATGATTTTAATCACCAGTTACTTATCATCCTTTAATCAACAGTTACTTGCCATCATCTAACTACCAGTTACTTACCATTGCATTAAGAAGTACACTTATCTTATTGAAATATGAAAGCTTTTGAGTAGCGATTTCAACATGTTTTTATTATAATCTCTTATAATAAAATAATAATGATAATAATAATAATAATAACATTCTATATATAACGTTTCAGAACATATAGGTTTAATTTGTTGGTTAAAATTTAACTTCATTATGTCGATGCCACGAAGATGCAAAACCAACATTTCTATGACGAAACCCGTAATTATTACACAACATCCTCTAGAATTTTTCATCTTTCTTTTTACTTAATTTTATCCTTTCAGTATTTTAATTTCAAGTTTTCATTTCCTGGTGCTTTCTAAAAACAGAAATAAATAATAAGCATAAATTATAAATTCAAATGAGTGTATAATGGCTATTCTACAAAGTATTAAATTTAGATTATGCATTCTTTTTGTATTATGCATATTCTTTTTTTCAACTA